>CAKNYM010052380.1:249417-271440 GCA_932195095.1 Andricus curvator
ATATTTGTGAGTTCAAGATGAATTAATGCGCATTGAGGATGAGTTTGTCCAAATTCAAGACGAATTGACGTGAATTCAAGATAAATTAAAGCAAATTCAAGATGAATATATATGAGTTCAAGATGAATATTTGTGAGTTCAAGATGAATTATTGCTCATTCAAGATGAATTTTTGTGAATTGAAGAGGAATTGACGTGAATTGAACATGAATTAAGCGAGTTCAAAATGATTGAAAGCAAATTCAATATCAATAGACGTGAATTCATCTTGAATTCATGCAACTACATCCTTAATTCGGGTAAATTCGCGTGAATTCCTTTTAAATTTGCGTGCATTCATCCAAAATTCGCATAAATTCATATTAAACTCTCATATATTCATCTTAAATTTGCAAAAATTCACGTGAATTCATCTTGAATTTGCAAAAATTTATCTCAGATTCTCAAAAATTTCAAATTTTTTTTCAGAAAACCGTATTTCAACGATGCTGTCAAATTTTCCATGTTTTTTATTTTAACTCCAACCGTAATAAAACGTGGCACCATCCATTTTTTGGAGATCGTGTACGGAGTTTATTAGTTATTTGACACTGTTCTCCCTAAAAGGGTTAGAACGCACATATCGAGAAAAAAAAAAAACCCTGAAAAATTTGAAATGTTTTGCGTGTGCAGGTGAAATTGAAAAAGATACCATCAAAAAAAAATTAGTTAAAGAAAAAGATACGCTATTCTTATTCAGCTAGAAGCTTTTTATATTCTTTCCTTAAAAACAAAAACAGGGGTTTCACTCAAGTTTCTTTAGTCATATAACCTCAAAGTTTTGCACAAAAGTGTTATTGTAAATAAATTATTTGTAGGGTGAAAAAACAAATTTAAAAACATGTAAAATAGAGTGAAGCAAAAAAATTTTTTTTATCAATTCAGAGGAGGTTCAAAATTTGTAGCTTGGTAGCAGAGTTTCCCACAAAAAGTTATAGATGAAAAAATATATGTTATATTGGCGCATCCACGGTAAAGCTCAAAATAATGAATAATAGCAAAATTTTTGTTATTATGGTACGAAATAAATTTTTTAATAGAGAAAAAGGTTTCTTATTGAGATATTGTAAAAGCTTTCTAATAGCACATTCAATAATTTTATATCCTATTACTATATAAATATCTATGAACAACCTTTCCTGTACCAATAAAATGTCCATAATCGGCTTGAAAGAGCTACATTAATAATTTTGTTATTGTGGCGAACTCTAATGCATATTAGAAATTGATTTTCGTACAAACAAAAGCTTGATTATTATCCGTAACCATTCGAAAATTAATTAGTTGAGGTAGCATGAAAACTTCGTATTCATCAAGTTAATATTGAAATATGACCTGCACCCACAATCGAACTCTCTTTTTGATTGTTCATTAAAATAAAATAAAATAACAATATTTCCGAGTTTTTCTTGCACGAAGAATAAAATTGCAAGTAAATTATCTTTGAATTAATTATTAAAGCAATTATCATTTATTATAATCAAATATATATATATATATATATATATATATATATATATTATAATTAAATAATTTCAGAAATAGACCATTCATAAGTTTTGAAAACCTAATTGGCTTTTTATTACTTGAATTTGCTTTATACCTTAATTTGAACTTTCAATTTCAAATCTACAGTTAATCACTTTTAATAAGAAATTAGTATTTTTGAAGAAGAATTTTAATATGGAATCATTAAAGATCGAAGGGAACCTAAATTTCTAAAAATTTTAGGTTGTGTTATTTTTTTCATGGGAAATGAGCATTTTTAAATGAAGTTCACCATCAAGATTCCTAATTTAAAACCATTTTTGATTATGTTAGCGCTTTACACAAAAAATTGGTATTTGAAAACAAAATTCATTATAAAAAATAATATGATGTTAATGTTTTTTATCTACATGGTCTAAAATCAATATTTTTTAATATTGATTATTAATTTTATAAGTTGTGAAAAAAATCTCTCTAGAGGATTCACAATTCTGGATAATTTTCTGTTGTATTTTTCTTTTATATTTTTTATCGAAAATTAGTAGTATTTTTAATAAAAAATTATCAGATTTCAAAGATTTTTCACAATTTTTCAACAACTTTAGGTTATGTTGGTGTGCTTCTCCTGAAATTAAAAAATCATCAGATTACAAAGAAGATTCACAAATTTTAAACAATTTTAGCTCACGTCGGCCTTTTTCATAAAAAAATGGTATTTCAAAAGAAAAAGAATTAGAATATTTTAACAATTTTGGATTATGTTAGTGTTTTTGGACGGAAATTGGTATTTTAATTCAAACAATTAGATTCCGAAAAAGATTTTTTTAAATTGATTAATTGATTAATTTTGATTCAATTAATTTGCAAAATTTGATTTCAAAATTGCAAATTAATTGAATTAATTCATTCATTCACCTTTTTAACAATTTTAGGTTATGTGAACCTTTTTACATTTTTTGCTTTTTTAATGTTTTTTATAAAAAAATTGGTATTAAGAAAATAATACAATAAATATTGAATTACTATATATTATAAATATAATATAAAATATCATTAGATTTCAAATAAGACAAGAAACTTTTGAACAACTTTAGGTTGTCATCGTTATTGTTATTAACAAAATCATTAGATTTCGAAGAATGTTTACAACATTTGAAGAGTTATAGGGTATGATGGCTTTTTCACCGGAAATTGTTTATTTAAAAAAAATTAATTTGACTTGCAAAAAGAAACTTACAATTTTGAACAACTTTAGGTTATGTTAGTGTTTTTCGATGAAAATTGGTATTTTTAATAAAAAAAATTAGATTTCATATAAAATTCACAAATTTTTAACAATTTTAGGTTGTACACGCGTTTTCCACCGAAAATTGGTATTTTTAGTACAAAGATTATTAGATTTCGAAAAAGATTTAAATCCTGTATAATTTTAGGTTAAGGTAGCGGGGTTTACCGGAAATATCGATACTGATTTCAAACAAGATTTTCAATTTTTGAACAGTTTTAGATTAGTTTAACCTTTTTCCCAATAAATCGCTTTTTTAAACACAAAAAAATTAAGTTCAAAAGACGATTTACAATTTTAAGCAATTTGTTGTTTATTTTATGTTATTGTTTTTCGTCTAAAATTGCTATTGTTAGTAAAAAAAAATCATGACATTTCGAAGAAGGTTTACAATATTTGAAAAATTTTAGGGTATAGCGGCTTTTTTATCAGAAATTGTTTATTTAAGAAAAAATCATTTGACTTGAAAAATTAAACCTACTATTTTGAACAACTTCAGGTTATGTTAGCTTTTTGACAAAAATTGGTATTTCTAATAAAAAAAATTAGTTTTTAAAGAAGATTCACAACTTTTTCTTATACCATTAAACCATTTCCCTTTCAGGGTAGGCGTGACACTACCCGATTCGGGTAGTGTTTCTAGGTTTTTCTTGTAGTTATAAATAACTACAAGTGTGGGCTCACCACACCCACGATGTGCCAACAGCACTCATGTCAGTATTCTTGAATGGTCACCCATCCAAGTACTAACCGCGTCCAACGCTGCTTAACTTCAGTGATCTGACGAGAACTGGGGTTTTCAGCGTGGTATGGCCGTTGGCAATTTCGAAAAAAAATTAATATTTTTTGTACAATTGTATGTTAAGGTTTTTACCGGAAATATCGATATAGATTTCAAAAAAGATTTACAATTTTTGAACAATGCAAGGTTACGTGAACGTTTTTCACCGGAAGTCGATTATGTTAGACAAAAAATATTTCTTTTCATGAAAGATTTATAATTGAGAACAATTTCTTGCTATGTAATGTTAGTATTTTTCACAGAAAATTGGTATTTTTAATGCCAAAAAATCATAAGATTTGCCAGATTATTATTATTCTTCAGATTATAATTCAGAGTCATTGAATTCACCAATTTTAAGAAAATTTTTTGCGTTCTATGCCGGAAATCAGTAGTTTGAAAAAAAAAAAATTTTAAAGAAAATTTTTTTTATACTTTGAAGTTAGGCCTGTGTTTTTACTCGAAACCCGTATAGATTTCAAAGAAGATTTACAATTTTGGAACAATTATATAAAATATTGACCTTTTTTACCAGAAATCGATTATTCTGAACAAAAAACATTAGGTTTAAAAGAGGATTTACATCTTAAGCGATTTTGTGTTACGTTATTTTAGTATTTTTCGACTAGAATTGCTATTGTTAATAAAAAAATCATTGGATTTAAAAAAATATTTACTATATTTAAAGAACTACAGGCTATTTTAGTTTTACACCGGAAATTGGTTATTTTAAGCAAAAATTCTTTAACTTCAGAACCTAAACCTAAAATGTTGAGTAAATTAACTGAACAGAAAAATGTAAGAAATGTAACATGGCAAAGCACAAAACGAAAAATGAAATATTGAAAATGCGAGAAATAAGTGAATAATGGGAAAATGTAAAAATGTAAAGAGGAAAGTGAAATATTAAATATGAAAATACATACTAAATCTATACGCAATCTTTTCCTTTGACATAATTTCGTAAAAGCTAAAGCTTTATTCAAAATGTGATTCCAAGTGTGAAATCGAAGCAACAACTTTGATGATGAAGTTTCCACTATTAAATTATCTTGTGCACAAAGGCGACAAAAGAGACGACTAGACCCAGACGAAAGCTGAGAGGAAAAGGGATTAAAAAGGTTTCAGTGTCAGTAACAGGCTGGAGACAAGTAACCTAGTTCCTTTCGAGAAGAATCCGTTACAAAATCAATTATGTCGATAGCAGGTGCTTAAATGACCTCGGTAATTAAGTTTATGGAAAGCGGTAATTAAAGGTCTTTGAAATCTTGGGTGAATTACGTGCGTTAACTGCAGCTGAGACTTTGAATTACATGGGCCATACAAACTGCAATTAGACAGAAAAAAATGAGGTTCGTGACCTGAAAACTATAGGGTGCTATCTCACTTTTTTGGCAAAAATAAGTTTAGGAGTGAGCAAACAAAAGAGGTCAAAATTTTGACGACCCCTACCACGTTTGCCTAAAGAAATTCGAGGAGCCTCTACATGAAACACTCAAGACATGTAAAGATTTTAAATAATCACCCGAATCACCTACAGGAAACCCCAGGTTATATTTTTGAATTTATAATAATATTGTACAATCCTTGAAAATCATCCCTACGACTTTTTCCTGAACAAATCCCAAGTACCTCCACGTTACCTTGCTGAAAAATTTAGTAGAGGAACCTTAGAGAATCCTGGAGATGATCCTGGACCCAATCCAGCACACGAACCTGCACAGGTAATCTTGACGGTGCCTGTGCAGGAATTGGGCGAAGGAAACTGTACATATCTTGCAATAAAACCTGCACGGACAACACAGTTATCAGCCCGAGTAGTCAAATGCTTGTAACAAGATTCAGAAAAGTACACGGAAAAAAAAGTGCTGGAAATTTTCATTGACCGAGTCTGACTTTGGGATAGATCTAAAATCATTTGACAAATCTGTAAGTCGTTCAACACTCCAATATTAAATTTTTGAAGACAGTCAAGGAAGGGTTCATAGACTGTCAATACGGAGAAAAATGGATGGTCAAAGTTAGAGGGTCAAAATTTAGAGAGCCAGTCCGTTCTTCTAGATGGTCTAAAGAGCCTTTCAGAATTTTTTCGACATAGAGAGACTCTCATTTTACGGCCAGTCTGAGTGTTGTAAGAAGGTCAGACTCACTATCAGGGATAATCGAAGTATCCTTTCAGGATGATCAATACAATCATCTTGTTTTCACTCATTTCAACCATCCACGGAAGAGCAAATGACCCATCGCGGAGGGCCAACCTGATTAGTTACCGTTGGCGTGTTTATTTAAAATGAATAAATGTGTAAGTCAAATGTTCACAACAAATAGTGAATTTAAAGTGTATAGGAATATGTGGAATTATTGTAAATTCATATTTAAGATGAAAAATATATTCCTTTCTTTAAAAATTAAAATCTATCATTTATTTTTAAGGAAAAAATCTAATAAATAATTTAAATTTTACTTTACAAGTCCTTCTTGTGAGCAAAGAATTATTTTTCATAACTTTACTCTTATTATTTGCTGTTTAAAATTGCTTTTCACATTTAATCATTTCAAATAAGCGCGCGCAAACCTCAACCAATCCGGTTGTCGACGCGATGGATGCAGTGTGAAAGTAGGAAAGTAGGAAAAGGACAACAAATATAAAAAATGTAGGATAATCAAATCGACCCCCTAAGATGGACAGGTCGACTGTCCGAGGCGATCAAGTCGACTATCTGATATGACCAAATCGACCTTCTGTGATGAGCGGTTCGACCCTTTATAATTATCAGTTCCGCCATCTCTCATGATCGATTCGACTCTCTATGACGCTTGAGTCGACCGTCTGAGATGACCACGTCGAAACTCTGAGATGATCAATTTGAACCTCTTGTTTTAATCTTCTAGAGATAGTCGCTTTAGCCATCTTCAAGGGCTGTCCTATAGTTGACCCTGCAAAATAGTATGTCTGCGCATCTAGATGGCCAAAATGACCTTCCATTTTTCTCCCTGCGGTGAACTAATCCGAAAGTTGGCGCTCCAATCAGGACGTCAGACATTTGTATTGTGTTGCATGGGTTAAACTTATAATTAATCAAATAAATGAGTTTTATCGGAGAAATTCATAAAAAGAAGTCAAAGAATGTGTAGTGCAGTGAAGATTATATATTTTTTAATAAGTGTGTGCAAAATAATAAGTGTGGAAAACATGGGTTTGCAACTCGAGCTACGATAATAATAACGAAAATAAACACTTTTCTCTCGTACCGAAAAATCCGGATAATCCATTTTTAACCCATTCATTTTGGAAAATTTTTAATTAAGAAAAAGAACAATTTTTTAATATTCAGCAAGGTTTAACTGCTCATATAAAATGATCAATCATAAATGAAATAAAATTTCAGAGACCTAAATTTAATCTTTAAATGTTACAATTTTAATTGTTCTTTTTAAACAATTTTGTATTCGCAAGTGGAATTGTTGAATTTTTTTGTATAAGTAACAGTTGAACAATTATTCATTTAGGAAAAATTAGAGTAAGTTGAAGAGATATTTAGAAGTTTTGAAAAGATTCAAACATAATTTTAAACTTGAAAAGATTCCAAAAAAGTATCGAAACAAAACATAAATTTTTGAAGATTTAAAAATAAAATTTTGAAGCTTTTTAAGGGTTTTGAAAAGTTTGAAGATAATAAAAAAGTTTTTCTTAAGATTCTTGTGAAAATTTAAAATAACTTTTTATTTTAAAAAAATAATTTTAACAGAATATTAAAAAAAAATTCAAAAGGCATGCAAAATTGTTAAATAATAATTTGCGACATTTTTTATCAAATTAAATTTTAAAGCTGTTTAAGGATTTTGAGAGGTTTCAAGATGATACAAAAATTTTCTGAAAATTCCTTGAAAAAATTTTTATGATTTTTTATTTAAATTATAATTTTAAGAGAAAATGTAAAATATATTTCAAAACAATGTTTGGTGTATGAATAACAATTGAACAATTATTAATTTTTAAGGACCCAAAATTAATATAATTTTACTTCTACTTTGAATCAGTCCTACCTTATGCGTTTTAATTGATCTAAATTCACTATAATGTATATTTTCCAACAAGAAAATTTGAGTTTGTAAATTTAGTAAACTTTGCAGTCAATAATATAGTGTGTAAACCTGAAAAAACCGAGAAATGGCTAGGAATTTTTTCCCTTGATTAAAACGGCCACCCTGAATTAATAATAAAAAAAATATTATATTATTAATTATTTTATTTCAATTATAATCATTTATTTTAATAACTGTTCATAACTGAGGATTTACATATTTAAATCATTCATAATTTTGATAAAAATTGTATAAAGATAATTATATATCATTTATATATACAGGTTCGTGTGCAGATTTGTGTTCAGGAACATGTCCAGGATCCTCCGAGGTTCCTGAACAGGAATTTTCAGCTGGGTAAACACTAAAAAAATTTAAAAATTTTTAAAATCACACAAATCGCCTTTAAAAACCGAAAGTTATATTCCCAAATCTATAACAATATTCAAGAACTCCCAATATTCACCCCTTACACTTTTAATGAAAAAATTCCAAAGTAACCTCATGCACACAAATTCAAAGAAATGTTTAAATTGGTATTGATCTCACAAACTACCTTCCGAAATCCCCAAGTTATATATTCAACCTCATAATATTGGACAACCCCCAAAAAACACACCTAACACTTTAAACTCAACAAATCCCAAGTGCCTCTTAGCAAAACACTCAACAAATTAAATTTTTTTAAATAATCAGACAAGTCTACTTGAGAAAACCCTATGTTATATTTCTAGCCCCATGATAATATTCAACAACTCGTATCATCCACCCCTAATTTTTTTAACGAAAAAATTCCAAAGTTTCTTCATGCAAAATGCTCAACAAAATGTTCAAATTTTAAACAATCACAAAGGTCACTTTTATGAAACCCCATGTTATATTCCAAACCACATAATAATCTTCAACAACCCCCGAAAATCACCCCTACAACTTTTACCTGAACAAATCCCAAGTGCCTCGCGGCAAAACACTAAAAAAATTTGAGAACTTGAAGAAATAATCACAGAAGTTACTTTCAGAAACCCCCAAGTTATATTCCCAAACTCACAGAAGGATTAAAAAGACAACTGCTCTCCTCGTCAGAAAATAAAAACACAATATAAAAAATAAGTCCTCAGTAAAATTAAAGAAGCCAATATGTCGCAATTGGCTTTTTGGCTTTATTATAAAAAGAAAATGTTTGCCTTTATGTTACCAAAAGTTCAAGCTGACACCAAGAAATAAAGAAATGCGAAAATCAACTAGTAATTGCATAAATTGAAAAAAATAAGGCTCAAAAATCAGAAGACAGTGCATTTTAAAAATAAAAAAATTATTTTAATTAAAAAAAAAACTAATAACGTAAAAGTCTAAAAATAATTTTAAAAAGAAGCAAAAAACTTCAGGGAAAGCTTATTATTTTGGAATTTATCAATATTTTTAAAAACATTAAAGTGTGTTTACTGTATTGAATAGAAATTTCATCAAAAGACATCAATGTTAGAATTATTGAACTATATATCATTTTAATTGTTTCTGCCACCAAGTTTCTTGCCACCAGGTTTCTTGCCACCAAGCACGAAATACGTATTATCATTCAAGAAGCATAATTTTATTCTGAAATATCATAATTCTGGGTGGCCGCTGGACCGGGAAATGACCCAGAATTTTTTGAGACCGGGAAATGACAGTGAATTTATTTTCTGACCGGGATTTTTACAAGTTTTTAGAAAAAAAAATCTATCCAATCACTTGAAATAATCACAAGATATATAATGCAATTTAAAATAAGTTTGATTTCAACTTTTTTTGAATGCTAAGTTGAATTGTTAACTTTTTCAATTATGAAATCATTCAGTTTACAATGTGTAATTATAAAATATTTTACTATCAAAATTCTCTATTTTAGATTTTCATTTTTAAGGGTACATTATCAATTAAAAGAATTTTAAAATGCAGTTTTTTACTTAATGATTTTAAAAATTGGACTGTAGTTCGTGTATTCGAAATTGAACAATAATTGATTGATTTTATAGGGCGATTCTGAATCTGTTAAAATAAAAAATGTACAGATTTTTACGTTAAAAATTGAACTGTTTCAATTCCAAAGCCTTAGTAGTTACTAATCGAATGTAAACTTTTGATTCAAACTTTAAAAACTATCTGTTGTTTCAGTCTAAAATATACCATTTTTAACGAATTCAATTTCAAAATTTGTAACAAAGAAAAAGAACAATTTTTTAATAGTCAACAATGTTTGACTGTTCATTAGAAATGAACAATTAAAAATTAAATATTCACAACTAAACAATTTGAAACTGACTTGTTTGAAACAGAAAGCCTTAAATCGTTAAAATTTCGGAGAGCTAAACTTAAACTTTGAACATTACAACATTAATTTTAATTGTTCTAATTCAAAAAAGTTTTAAGTGAAAATGTTGAATTTTTATGTGTAAATACAGACAAAAATGTATTCATTTAGAAAAAATTCGAGTACGTTGAGGAGATATGTACAAGGTTTTAAATAAAATTTTGAAGCTTTAAAGAATTTTGAAAAGTTCTAAGACAATATAAAAATTGTTTCAAGATTCCTGAGAAAATATTAAATTATTATTTTTTTTCAAATCAATTTTAATAGAATATTTAAGAATATTTCAAAATAAAAGAAAATTTTGATGAATAAATAAAAATTAAACAGTTTTAAATTTGGAAAAGATTGGTATAAGTTTAAAAGATATTTAGAACTTTTGAACAAATTCAAAATTAATTAAAAACTTAAAAACGTTAAACAAAATGTAGATTTTGGAAGATTTCAAACGAAAAATATAGAAGTTTTACAAGCATTTTAAGAGGATTCGAAATAATAAAAAAATTGATTGAAATTCCTTGAAAAATTGAAAATTATTTTATTTTTTGAAAAATTAATTTCAAGAGAATATTTAAAAAGATTTCAAAATGTTCCCAAAACTGTAAAAATAATATTCTGGAAGATTTTAAGGCAATTTTTTTTAATTCGCAGGATTTATTCAAAGTTTTACGAAAAAATCGAATAATTTAAAAAGATATTCAGAAGTTTTGAAAATTTTTCAAAAATAATATAAAATTTGTAAAGATTCCAAAAAATGTAAAATAAGATGTTCCTGGGGAAACTTAAAGTGATTTTTTAGTAAAAAAAATATAGTTTTAAGAGAATGTTTGAATATATTTCAAAACAAATTTTGATGTATTAATAACAAT
Organism: Andricus curvator; assembly: GCA_932195095.1. Taxonomy (NCBI): domain Eukaryota; kingdom Metazoa; phylum Arthropoda; class Insecta; order Hymenoptera; family Cynipidae; genus Andricus; species Andricus curvator. The sequence continues at coordinate 260,313 of CAKNYM010052380.1, forward strand.
TTAACAATTATACATTTGCAATGGCTTAAAATTAAAATAATTCAACTTCTAATTTAAAAAGTGTTCAATTAAAAAAAATTGTGAACTTTCAATTTTTAATGTTTCTAACTTAAAATTGCCTAAAATGATATAATTTCGAATAAATTTGTTGATTCGTTCTTCAATTTAGGGCATTGAAAGTAATATCGTGCATTTACAATTAATACAAATTTTGATTCGTTGAAACGATTACTTCAGACAAATAATTGTTTAAGAACAAGAAAAAATCTGCCTCAGCCCAGATTTGAACCGGGAATATGAATATCGCAAAGAGTGGAAATAGACGCCCAAATTTTGCTGTTTAAAAATAATCTTTTTCTAGTTTATGCTCGACTTCGAAAATCTTATGAGTATTTTATACTTGTTGATTAATGATTATGCCATGGCATACAAGACGCTGCTTGTAAATATAAAAACATATTTTCTATTTGAACATTTGTTAATTATGTCAATAAAATTAATGATTAATATAATTACATAGTTTATAATAAAAATTCAAAGCGAAGAAATAACTTTAAAATTACCACCCTTATTACTAACCGCCCTTCTCTGGATCCGCGCCTGCATCATCGAAGTCTTTTTCTGGTCTGAAGTATGTCATTGTTATACCTATTACACTTTTTGTAATAAAAGGAACGAGTTACACATGGTATAGAACTCGAGGAAAATGATTAATGTTTCTTGTCAAGAATATTTAAAAGCTGGCAAGAGTTAATAAATCTAGTAGAGGAGACCACCCTATAGTAGATAATGATCTTACAGTGATAATCATTTTTCTTTAATGCTAATGGATCTTAAATAATTAATTTGATGTGATTAATAATGTCCTGATTATAATTAGGACACAATCCGTGTTAATATATTAAAATCGTGATTGACTATTTTACTTATATTTGTGCTTATAATTAAGCATTACACTGTAGGATCATTATCTATCGTAGGGTGGTCTCCCCTATACTGAAGCGAAACTCTATAAATCAATTTCATTTTTGTAAGCAATAACGATAATAAATTATGTGAAATAATTTTTGTAAATAGATATTTATTCATCCACGGAAATCTATAATAATATTTATTTTATCTCTCTTCGTCTTCGAGATACAAAATTTGTCTATTTATTGAGCAATTACATAAATGGATTTATCATGTTTTAATCGCTTACTCCTCAGTTAATAAAACTTAGACGTAATTTAATGCAATCTCTTTGCGTAATGTTAATCTTATTCTAAAGTAGATTGAATAGGTAAACTTTATCAAATCTGTGTATGCCTACAGATCAAACATTTTATAATTTAAAAAGATGTTTAAATTAAGCATGTTTACACTCTTAAGGGACACTTCAATTTAAAAGAAAATTACCGATACTTTAAGGAATTAATTTTTACAATCTGAAGGGATTTCAAAGAAGTTTAAAGACTATAGGGTATTTTTTTTATAATCCAAGGAATTTTCAAGAATTTTAAACAATTGCAAGGCATTTCAAAAGATTTCGAATAATTTGAAATATTTTAAGATATTATGAAAGATTTTAAGGAGTTTTCAATTTATTTCAAAAGATTTCAAATTTATATATATTGTAGGAGAATATTTGAAAGAATTTCAGAAGATTCCAAGGCATTTGAAATGCCAAAAGATTTTAAAGAGTTTGACATATTTGAGGATATTTTAACAGATTTCAAGGAATTTTCAACTGATTTTAGTAATTTAGTTGATTCAAAAGGATTTGAAATATTTTAGAGTATCTTAAAAGATTACAAGGTATTTTCGGAAGCTTTAAAATGTTTCGAGTAATTTTAAAATATTTAAACTAAATCTTCAGGTAATTTTAAAAGATTGCAAGGAATTTTCAAAAGTTCTAAAAAGTTCAAAGTGATTTAAAAGAACTGGAAATATTGTAGGGAATTTTGCAGGTATTTAATTCACCTCAGAAAATTTGAGATATTTTAGAGTATTTAAAAAAATTTCACGGCATTTTCGAAAGTTCTACAACATTTTAAAGAATTTATAAAAAATTGTAAGGGTATGAAAACTTTTAGAGTATTTTAAAAGATTCTAAGGAATTTTCAGTTGGTTTCAGTAATTTAACTTATATCAGATGATTTTAAAAGATTCTGAGTCGTTTTCGGAAGCTTTAGAAAATTTCAAGTGATTTTAAAGATTTCAAAGAACTTGAAAGATTTTAGGAAATGTTTAAAGATTTGAAGGATTTTTGTATTTATTTCAATAATTTGAAGAAGTTTCAAAGGATTGGAAATATTATAGGGTGTTTTGGAAGAACCTAAGGCATTTTCAAAAGATTTAAATAATTTCAATGGATTTCGAAAGATTTTGAAGGTTTTGAAATGTTTTTGGGTATGTTAACAGATTCTAAGGAATTTTCAATTGATTTCAGTAATTTAATTGGATTTTAGTGGATTAAAAAAATATGAAGTGATTTTAAAAGATTTCAACTGAATATATATTTTAGGAAAATATTTCAGATTATATATAGTGTATTTTAAAAGAATCCAAGGGATTTTAAAGAGATGTCACTAATTTCAAAAAATTTTAAAAGATTTTGAAGGGCTTAAAATATTTAAGGGAATTTTGAAGAATTTCAAAGAATTTTGTATTTATTCTAATAATTTCAAGGAATTTTTAAAGATTAGAAATATTTTAGGGCATTTCAAAAGAATCCAATGTATTCTCAAGAGATTTCAACAATTTAATGGAATTTCGACAAAATGAGAGGATTTGAAAACTTTTCGAGTTTTCTTTAATATTCCAAGCATTTTTTATTTGATTTCAGTAATTTAATTGATTTCAGAGGATTTGAAATATTGTAGAGTAATTTAAAAGATTCCAAGGCATTTTCGGAAAAATGTCAAGTTTCAAGGAATTTAAAAAAAGTTTCAAGGATTTGAAAATCTTTAGATTATTCTAAAAGATTTCAAGGAGTTTTCAATTAACTTCAGTAATTCAATTGATTTTAGAGGATTTGAAATATTTTGAGTATTTTAGAAGACTCCAAGACATTTTCGAACGCTTCAAAAAGTTTCAACTTTCAAGTAGTTTTAAAATATTTCAAATAAATATTTAAGGAATTTGAAAAGACTCCAAGGAATTTCCAAGAGATTTCAATAGTTTAAAGGAATTTCTAAAAATTGTAAAGGATTTGAGAACTTTTAGAGTATTTTAAAAGATACCAAGACATTTTCGAAAGTTTAAAAAAGTTTCAAGTGATTTTTAAAGAATCGAAGGAATTTTTTCATTTCAATAATTTTAAAGAATATCAAAAGATTGGAAATATTTCAGGGTGTTTTTAAACATTTCAAGGGATTTTGAAGAGCTTGAAAAAATTCAAGCAATTCCAAAATACTTCGAAGGATTTCAAATATCTGAGGGTATTTTGAAAGATCCTAAGAATTTTTTAATTTATTTCAGTAATTTAATGTCACTCATAGGATTTGAATTATTTTATAGTATTTTAAAAGATTCTAAGGCATTTTCAAGAGCTTTAAAATGTTTCAATCGATTTCAAAAGATTTCAAAGTATTTTAAAACTTTAAGAGTATTTCAAAAGATTATGATGAATATTTAATTGATTTTAGGTTTTAGGGTATATTAAAAGATTCCAAGGAATTTTCAATTCATTTCGGTAATCTGATAGGATTTGAAATGATTAAAAATATGTTAGGGTACTTCAGAAGATTCCGAAGCACTTTCAAGAGATTTACAAATTTTAAGGCATTCCAAAAGATTTTAAAGTTGTTAAAATCTTAGGGTATTTTAAAAACATTTCAGTAATTTGAAGTGATTCAATTCTTTCTCTTTTTTCCGCCGTTATTTATTTGTCTCTAATAAGCCGAAAAGGAGGTAGTTTGGAAACCTAATTTTGATTTGTGAATGTATTTCATGCTCTCTTTGCATAAAATTATTCATAGGAAAGTAGATCTCATTTCGATTTCAAATTTGAAAAAAAACGATTCTTTTGATTTGTAAAATGAAAAGTTTCCTTACGGCAATATAATTTAGAAATAAATTAAGTGTTAAATAAAAAATAAGAGTAAATTATAATTAATTGAATGATAATTATATTCACAATCCTTTCCGGATGATAACAATGGCAGAATTTACCTACAAATAAATTATGCGAAATCAATTTATTACTCCTTCAACAGAGAAAAAAATGAAAAGGAAGCTCCTTATTGAAGGGTACAGATATCATACTTGGTGCCTTCTAATTATTTTATACAAATATTTTGTGACATTAATTAGATACAAATGACATAGAAAAAATAAGTGATTGGTTCATTCTTTTTCACATAAAAAATTAATAGGCGCGCGCAAGACTACTAGTGCATATAAAACAGGATGACAATCAGTGCAAAATTCAAGACAGCTTCCAACGTCAAAATAATTGAAATTCAATTTACAACGTTGTACACATTTGAATGTATTCTGTATATAAAATATTTGAAGGGGAAACCAACTTCATACTGATCCTATAGAGCTTCAAGGTGTTATCTCCATCCAATTTGGCATACTTTGAAGCCACAAACTTCTATCTTAAAATCAAAAAACTTATAACTCTGAATTTTTATAATTCCGAAAGGTAAATATTTTATCAGTGTTCTGATTTTTCTTGCCGCAAACATATAAAAAAATCTGCTTATCATTATCAGTAATCGTCTACGTGTGCAAACTACCAAAGATACTGAAAAGCTTCTTCTGTAAAGTTGGCAAAATCGAAGATAAAACCCTGTAGTTCTCAAATTTTGCGTTTCATTTTTAAATGAAAAATGGCATCAGAATCTTCAGAAACAAAATTGACCACAACTGGTTCATTTGGAAGAATAAAAATCATTGAAAACTGTTAGATTGATTTTTTTTGCATTGATAATTACAGCGAACATTACTTAAGTTCAAAAGAAGTTTTTAAGAAAATGAGCTAAAACAAAATTAAAACCTTAGTTTTTTTCGGTGTGATTTGCTCTAAAAAGGGAAGAAAAAATAATATTTCTGGACAATTGAATTATGTCCGAATCGATAAACGACTTCTGTAACTGTAATTTTTTTCTCGTTATGACGCTAGACTGGACATCATTTGTTATCGATTATCTAACTCTTGATATAGAATTTCAGCTTCAAATGCTTGAATTATAGAAAATATTTGTGTGGACAGAAACTGCATAGTTTTTTTCTTTTTGTAATTTGCAATAAAGGAAGAAATTTGCTGTCAATTTTAACAATTGAACTATTCTGAAAAGAAGCATTCCAAGTTATAACATTTTCCATTATATACATTAAATATTAAAAAGTCTTCAATTTGAAAAATTAAAAATTGAGGAATTTTCAATTGTGAACTCAAAATGAGATTTTTCGAAAAATGTTCAAAATGACATACCTTCAGAATCTAAATCTAAATTTAGAATATAAATCTAAAAAAAATATCTTCTATATTTCCAAAATTCAAGAATTTTTAATCTTAACTGTTCAAACTTCCAGAACATCGAATTTCAAATCTTTAAAATTGCAGAGTTTTTAATTTTGACAATTTACAATCAAATTATTGCAAGTTTAAAATTTTTTTGAATTAATTAATACAGAAAGAATCAATTGATTGATTTCATTATTTCTTATTTTTTTATTTATAATTTTAAATTTTATTTTTTATTAATCCTTTTAAATTCTGTAATTTTTAAGATTGACATTTGAAATTTCATAAATTTGAAACACTTAGAATTGAGATCTCTTGAATTTATATCTTCAAAATCATCATCATTTAAAAATTTTTATTTATAAATCTTTAAAAGTGAAGAGTTTTGAACTGCAAATAGCTAAAATTGAAGAATTTTCAATTTTAAGTCTTCAAAATTGTCGAAATTTCAATTGTGTATATTTAAAATTGAAGAGTTTTGATTTGTGAACATTAATAATTAAAAATTATGCAATTTTTAAGTTTCAGAATTAACAATACTGTAATTTGTTTTATTTAAATTTTGAGTTCCTTGAATTTCAAAGATTTGGAATTGAAATCTTGACTTTTGATTTCCAAAATCATCCGTTAAATTATAAATCATTAAAATTAAAGAGTATCTAATTTTGAAAATTTACAATTAAAAATTTTGCAAGTTTTAAGTTCCAAAATTGAAAATTCTATACTTTTGATAATTTACATTAGAAATTGTATCAATTTTTGAGAATGAAAATTTAAAACTCTTGACTTTTGATCATTAAAATCATCACAATTTAAGAATTTTTCTTTAAACATTATTAACATTGAAGAATTTTAACCTGAAAATCGTTAAAATTGAAGAATTTTCAATGGGTACTCTTAAAAATTGTAGAACTTTCAATTGAAATCATCAAAATAGAAACCTTTTCAATTTTGAAAATTTACCATTAAAAATTATGTAAGTTTCCCAATTAAAGATTTTGTAATTTTTATGATTTAGATTTGAAATTTCTTCATTTTCAAAAATTCAGAATTGAAAACACTTCACTTTGAATCTTCGTAATCATCCAAATTTAAGAATTTTTATTTATGCATCTTTGAAATTGAACAGTTTTCAATTGTCACTTTTTAAAATTGTAAAAAATTGATTGGTAAATCATTAAAATTGAAAATATTTTAATATTAAAAATTTACAATTAAAAATCATGCAAGTTTTATGATTAAAAATTCTGTAATTTTGATGATTTGAATTTGAAATTGCTTTAATTTCGAAGATTTAGAATTGAAAACTTCACTTTTTATTTCCAGAATTATTCAGATTTTGAATTTTTTAGGTGTACTTCTTTAAAGTTGAACAGTTATGATTTTGATCTTCAAAATCATCAAAATTTAAGAATTTTTATTTATAGATTTTTAGAATTTTGAACTGGAAATCATCAAAATTAAAGAATTATTAATTGCAAATTTTCAACATTGTAGACATTTCAATTGTAAATCTTGGTAATCGAAGATCTCGTAATTTTGACAATTTACAATAAAAATTATGCAAGTTTTAAGATTTACTATTAAAAATTCTGTAACTTTTATGCTTCAGATTCATAATTCATTTAATTTGGAAGATTTAGAATTGAATCCTCTCGACTTTTTATTTTGAAAATTATCAAAATTTAAAAATGTTATACATTTCTAAAATTTCAGAATTTTCAACTGGAAATCATTAAAATTGAAAAATTTTTAATTTTAAATCTTCAAAATTATAGAAATTTAAATTGCGTATCTTTAAATTTAAAGAGATTTCAATTTGAACAGTTTCCAATTGAAAATTATACAAGTTTTAAGATTTTTACATTCGAAATTTCTTCGATTGTTATTTATACATCTTCAAAATTGAAGGATTTTAAACTGGAAATCGTTAAAATTAAAGAATTTTAAAATTAGAAATCCCAAAAGTAGAAAATTTTGAAATTTCAAATATTTACAATTAAAAATTGTGCAAGTTTTCCAATCAAAAATTCTGTAATTTTCATGCTTTAAAGTTTTGATTTCTTTATTTGCAAAGATTTAGAATTAAAAACTTGACTTTTGATCTTGAAAATTAACAAAATTGAAGAATTTTTATTTATACATTTTTAAAATGAAGAATTTGAAACTGGAAATCGTTAAAATTGAAAAAAAAAATGCAATTGTAAATCTTCAAAATTACAGAAATTGCAATTGTATATCTTTAAATTTAAAGAGTTTTTGATTTGGACAATTTACAATTGAAAATTATACAATTATTAAGATTAACTATTAACAATTCTGTGACTTTTATTACTTACATTCGAAATTTCTTTAATTGTTATTTAGACATCTTCAAAATTGACGAATTTTGAACCTGAAATCTTTAAAATTGAAGCTTTTTAATTATAAAACGTAAAAATTAAAATTTGTTATATTTCAAATATTTAGAGATTTTAATTTTGACAACAGAATATTGAAAATTATGCAAGTCTTAAGTTATACAATTACAAATTCTGCAATTTTTATGATTTCCATTCAAATTTCTTCAATGTGGAAAATTAAAAATTAAAAACTCGAATTTAGATTTCCAAAGTCATGAAAATTAAAAAAATTTTATTCATACATCTTCAAAGTTCAAGTTTTCAATTTTGAGTCTGCAAAATTGCAGAATTTTTAATTTTAAATCTTTAAAATCGATTAAGAGAACATCTTTAGGAATTTTAAATGGCAAATCGTTAAAATTGAAAAATTGATATCTATAATACTTTAAATTGAAGCATATATTTTAATTGGATAATTAGGCAACCAAAATAAAAAATGTGTAATAAGAGCGCGTAACGCGCTATTTTTTCTGATTTTATGGCAACGGCCATACCACGCTGGAAACACCAGTTCCCGTTAGATCACTGAAGTTAAGCAGTGTTGGGCGCGGTTAGTACTTGGATGGGTGACCGTCTGATACTACTGCGTTGCTGTTGGCGGTGGTGGGTGTGGTGAGCCCACACTTGTAGTTATTTACTACAAGAAACTATCCACCTAGAAACACTACCCGAATCGGGTAGTGTCACGCTTACCCCTTGAGGCTCGCCGAAAGGGAAATGGCTTAATGGTATATATATATATATATATATAATCGCAACTAATTAAATCTTTCAATCTGAAACAAATGAAATAATAAAAAAATATAAATATATTTCTTTTTAAGAAAAAAAATTCATTTTCTTTCGTAAGCTATTTTCAACAGGTTTAAATAACTTAAAATCCAATCCAAATTGGGAGAGAAAAGTTTCCACTGGAAATACCTGCTCTGATTTATGACTTATTAACTGTACCTATCCAACCAGAATGTCTGATTAATTCGCTGCCCACAGAAGAACACGAATTTTCGTTATGATATAATAATTTCGATTTTAGCAGGTATTGGAAATTTACTCACCTCACTGATTATAACAAATATTTCAATTATTAGCAACATATTTAACGAGAAAATATTATCTTTATATTAATTACCAATTCCAATTATTTCCACCAGAAGAATACATAAAATATGCTAATTTGCATAAACTTATCTCCGGTTGGATTCAAAGTATAATTTCATCATCCCCCCACCCCCACTTTTTCCACCTTTTTCTACCAAGGGAAAAAATTATACCTTTATTATATTGAAGGAAAATTGTAAGAGACTGAAAAGCCGATGGAATGAGTGGCATCTTAAATTTCCTTGAATCGAGACTATTAGACTTCAATTTTTAGCGACCGGGAAGAAAGTCTAACCATTTTACGTATCGAGAAAATAAAAGAGACTGTGATCACCAAGAAATCCCTTCGGAATCGAATAAAACGTTCACTGAGACTTTTTCCTTTCAAGGGAAAAAAGTTTAAATTCCTGCGAAGATTCTGAAGACATCTAAGTGAGAGTCTTTAGAAAAATCAGAACTCTTTTTTTTTTACTGAATTTACTTGAAAATTTTGAATTTTTACGATTGCGCTTTAAGTTTTATTCGATTTTCGATATCCAGAGTGTCTGAACAAATCCTGGAAAAATTCCATTAAAATTCCAGGTTTTTTCCAGGTATCATAATAAAAAATGTGTGTTTTTTTTTTGTGAAAGTAACTTTATAAAAGGACAAGTCAGTTTTTGATGGTACAAATTTCTAGAGATTTAATTTATGGTTTAAATTTGAGTACAAATAGCTAGATTTCTACGGTACTGATAACGCTATTGATTATTACAATCTTATAATTAAATAAATAAATAATACTGCAAGCAAAATTAATAATTGCTTAAATTTTTGCAGAAGACAGTTGAATTTTCGACCAAAAAAACAAAATTGTTGAATTTTACCTCACAATAAAAAACACCAATTTTTTTTAGAAAAAATAGTCTGGATTACATTGTTTATGTATATTGTTTTTAATAATTTACAAACTGATTGGTTAGTTAATGGAGTGTTTTATTTTATTTTCACACTTTAATTTCAATTCCATTAATTCCTTTTCCAAGTCAAAATTGCCATTCTTTAGGAAAATTCCCCGTTCCAATACAAAATTTTGATTATCGTCGAAAATTCCCGGTTTCAACTCAAAATTATTATGATTCTTTGAAAAAAAATTCTGTTCCAATCGATAATTTTAATTCTTTTCAAAAATTTCCCATTTTAACTCAGAATTAGAATTCTTTTAAAAAATCCCCTGTTCCAATCCAGAATTTTAATTATCTTCTGAAATTTCCCCATTCTAACTTAGAATTTATTACAATACATTCAAAAAATTTCCTGTTTCAATCCGGAATTTTAATTCTTTTCGAAAATTCCAAGACTCAACTCAGAAGTAGAATCCTTTTACAATTTATAAATAAATTTATAATTCTCTAAAAAAGTTCCCTGTTGCAATAGAGAATTTTAATTATTTTTGACAATTTCCCGTTTCAACTCAAAATTTTAATTCTTTAAACAAATTCTCTGTTTCAATCCACAATTTTATTTCTTTTTTTTCAATTTTCGGTTTTAACTCCCAATTAGGATAATTCTCTAAAAAAAGATCCCCGTTCGAATTTTAATTCTTTTCGAAAATTCTCCGTTTCAAATCTAAATTGGAATTCTTAAAAAAATTCCCAGTTTCAATCCAGAATTTTAATTCTTTTCGGAAATACCTTGTTTTAACTAAGAATAGGAATTCTTTAAAAAAAATCGCTGTTCCAATCGAGAATTTTAATTCTTTTTGAAAATTCCCCGTTTCAAATCAGAATTAGAATTTTTTTAAATTCTCTGTTTCAGTCTAGAATTTTAATTCTTATTGATAACCTGTTTTAACTCAGAATTAGAATTCTTTTGAAAATTTCCTGTTCTAATTCAGAATTTCAATTATTTTCGAAAATTCCTTGTTTCAACTCAAAATTATAATTGTTTAAAAAAATTCACGGTCTCAATACATAATCTTAATTCTTTTCTGAAATTCCCCGTTTTAACTCTGAATTATTATAATTATTTAAAAAAATTCTCTGTTCCAATCCACAATTTTTTTTAATCTTCCGTTCTAACTCAGAATTATTATAATTCCCTAAAAAAGTTCCGCTTTCCAATCCAGAAGTTTAATTTTTTTTTCGAAAATTCCCCGTTTCAAATCAGAATTGGAATTCTTTAAAAAAAT
>CAKNYM010052380.1:279623-309088 GCA_932195095.1 Andricus curvator
AAAAAATCCCTGTTCCAATCGAGAATTTCAATTCAACTCAACTCAATTTCAACTCAAAATTATAATTCTTAAAAAAAATTCCCCGTTTCAATCCAGAATTTGAATTATTTTCGAAAATTCCCCGTTTCAACTTAAAATTATCATTCTGTTTAAAAAATCCCTGTTAGAATCGAGAATTTTAAGTCTTTTTGAAAATTCCCCATTTCAAATCAAAATTATAAATCTTTGAATAAAATTCCCTGTTTCAATCCAGAATTTTAATTATTTTCGAAAATTCCCCGTTTCAACTTAAAATTATTATTCTTTGAAAAAATCCCTGTTCCAATCGAGAATTTCAATTCAACTCAACTCAATTTCAACTCAAAATTATAATTCTTTAAAAAAATTCTTGTTCCAATCCACAATTTTTTTTCTTTTTTTTAAATTTTCGGTTTTAACTCACAATTGATATAATGCTCTAAACAAAATTCCCCGTTCAAATTCAGAATTAAATTAGAATTCTTAAAAAAATTTTCCAGTTTCAATCCAGAATTTTAATTCTTTTCGGAAATACCTTGTTTTAACTAAGAATAGGAATTCTTTTTAAAAAATCGCTGTTCCAATCGAGAATTTCAATTCTTTTTTAAAATTCCCCGTTTCAAATCAGAATTAGAATTTTTTTTGAATTCTCTGTTTAGTCTAGAATTTTAATTTTTTTCGAAAATACCCTGTTTTACCTCCGAATTAGAATTTAAATTTTTAAATGTTCTTGAAAATTCCAATTTGCGTTTTGAACTATTTTGCATTAAAAACAAATACTTTCTCACCTCGAATGTGTGGCGGATGTTTGGTTGGATGCAACCAATCGCGAGGGGATTAAATCCGAGATAATTGAATCCAGTTGTATATCGCAGACGATCATACACCGGAAATCCACAATCGAAATCCGCTGATGTGCAATTCTGACACATGGACATAGAAGTCAAAGTGACAAAATCTCGTTATTGAGAACGTATAGTTATTACAAAACATGTCATTCTATTGAATGTGAACAGAACATCAAAAAAATAAAATATAAGAGAAGACCCAACATTTCGTTTAAAAGTTTTAACAATTTTGAATGAAAATAAAAAATAAATAAATCAACGTCAATCAAGAGTAAATCATAAAATTGGATTGGAATATAAAACGAAAGAAAACAAAATATATCGGCCAGTATCAGAATTAGAAAAATGTTCGGTTGCGCATTTTTCCTCCTGTCTACATTTTTCACTGAAATTGTTTGAAACGAGTTTGTGCAATATTATTCTCATCAGTAACTCTGACACGATAGTGAACATCAAAAAACTAATCAAACCGGCTGTAAAGAGTGCCGTTTTTACTTTACATGAGAGCTTTTTTTCTATCTTCCTTTTGGTTTTATATTCAACTTTTTTGCTGACAATTCATTTTTTTGGTTTAAAAATTCATATTTGCCGCTCAAAAATTCGACTGTTTTGTAGAAAATTCGAGTTTTTGGCTTACAAATTCAACAATTTGGTTGTATTTTCTTTATCTCTTGTCTCAGAAAACTTTCTTGTTTAAAAATTTAACTCTTTTGTTGCAAATTTAATTCTTTGGGGGGGGGGGGATTCTACTATTTGCTTTAAAATGAACTTTTTTGTTGAAAATTCATATTTTCGTGTTCAAAATTCAACTTTCTTGTAGAAAATTCGACTTTTTCGCTTGATAATTCAATAATTTGACTGCATTTTTTTTCTATCTTGATTCAAGAATCGTTTTTGGTTGCATATTCAACTCTTTTGCTGATAATTCATTTTTTTAGGTTAAAAATTCATATTTGCCGCTTAAAAATTCGACTGTTTTGTAGAAAATTCAAATTTTCGGCTTCAAAATTCAACAACCAGGTTGAATTTTCTGTATGTTGAAAAAATGTGTTTGGTTGAAAATGAACTTGATTGAAAATTCATATGTGCGGGTTCAAAATTCAACTGTTTTGTAGAAAATTCGACTTTTCCGTTTAAAAGTTCAACAATTTGGTTGAATTTTTTTTATCTTCTGACTGGAAACTCTTTTGTGGAAATTTTTTTTTGTTAGATCGAAAATTCTACTATTTGGTTCAAAATATACATTTTTGTTAAAAGTTTATATTTTCGGGTTCAACTGTTTTGTAGACAATTCATCTTTTTGCCTTAAAAATTCAACTCTTTTGCTGAAAATTCGTATTTTTGAGTTAAAAATTCTACTATTGGGATGAAAATTCTACTGTTTGTTTAGGAATAGACTTTTCTGTTGAAAATTCATATTTCTAGTTTAAAAATTCATATTTGCTGCTTAAAAATTGGACTGTTTTGTAGAAAATTTGAAATTTTGGCTTGAAAATTCAACAATTTCATTGAAAATTTTTTTCTATCTGGACTGAAGAATTTTTTTGGTTGTATATTCAACTCTTTTGCTGATAATTTAATTTTTCTTTGGTTTAAAAATTCATATTTGTCGCTTAAAAATTCGACTGTTTTGTAGAAAATTCGAATTTTTGGCTTCAAAATTCAACAATTTGGTTGAATATGAACTTTTTTTTTGAAAATTCATATTTGTGGGTTCAAAATTCAACTTTTTTGTAGCAAATTCGACTTTTTGGCTTGATACTTCAACAATTCGATTGAAATTTTTTTCTATCTTGACTGAAGAATCGTTTTTGGTTGTATATTCAACTCTTTTGCTGATAATTCATTTTTTTTGGTTTAAAAATCCATATTTGCCGCTTAAAAATTCGACTGTTTTGTAGAAAATTCAAATTTTCGGCTTCAAAATTCAACAATCAGGTTGAATTTTCTGTATCTCTTATCTCAAAAAACTTTGCTGTTTAAAAATGTAACTCTTTTGTTAAAAATTCGTTTTAATGGATTGAAAATTCTACTGTTTGGTTGAAAATGAACTTTATTGAAAATTCATATGCGCGGGTTCAAAATTCAACTGTTTTGTAGAAAATTCGACTTTTCCGTTTAAAAGTTCAACAATTTGGTTGAATTTTTTTTATCTTCTGACTGGAAACTCTTTTGTGGAAATTTTTTTTTGTTAGATCGAAAATTCTACTATTTGGTTCAAAATATACTTTTTTGTTAAAAGTTTATATTTTCGGGTTCAACTGTTTTGTAGACAATTCGTCTTTTTGCCTTAAAAATTCAACTCTTTTGCTGAAAATTCGTATTTTTGAGTTAAAAATTCTACTATTGGGATGAAAATTCTACTATTTGGTTAGGAATATACTTTTTTGTTGAAAATTCATATTTGCGGTTTCAAAATTCAACTGCTTTGTAAAAATTTTGTTTTTTTTGGGTTCAAGCTTCTACTATTGGTTTGAAAATGATTTTTTTTTTTGAAATTTCATATTTGCAGGTTCAAAATTCAACTGTTTTGTAGAAATTTTCATTTTTTGACTTAAAAGTTCAACAATATGGTTAAATTTTTTTTATGCCTCGAGCCAACAATTTTTTTTGTTTGAAAATTCTACTATATGGCTAAAAATTAACTTTTTAGTTGAAAATTCATAGTTAAGGGTGGAAAATGTAAATTTTTTATAGAAATTTCGATTTTTTTGCTGGAAATTTAACAATTTGGTTGAAGTTTTTATTATTTTTTGACTTTAAACTTTTTTTTTCAAAACTCAACTGTTTTGTTGAAAATTCGTCTTATTGGGTTGAAAATTTGATTGAAATTTTTTTCATCTTGACTGAAAAATCTTGCTTGGTTAAATATTTACCTTTTTTTCGTTTCTTCAGCTTGAAAATTTATATTTTCCGGGTGAAAATTTGACTTATTTGTAGAAAAATCAAATGTTTGGCTTAAATTTTCAACAATTTTGGTTGCATTTTTTCATCTCTGGACTGGAAAACCTTTCTTGGTTGAAAATTCTACTATTTAGATGAAAATGATCTTTTCTGTTGAAAATTCAATTTACAAGTAGAAAATTCAACTTTTTTGAGGAAAGTTCGACTTTTTGGCTTAAAAATCCAACAATTCAAATTGCATTTTCTTTATCCCTTGACTCAAAAATCTTCCCTGGTTGGAAATTTACCTCTTTTCGTTTTTCTGGGATTGAAAATTCTACAATTTGGTTGAAAATGAACTTTTTTTCAATTCATATTTGCGGGTTCTAAGTTCAAATATTTTTTTGAAATTTTGACTTTTTGGCATACAAATTCAACAATTTAGTTCAATTTTCCTTATCACTTGATCCAAAAATCTTTCTTGTTTCAAAATGCAACTCTTTTGCTGAAAATTCGTTTTCTTGGGGTTGAAAATTCTACTATTTTGTTGAAAATGAACTTTTTGGTTGAAAATTCATATTTGTGGTTTCAAAATGCAACTGTTTTTTGAAAAATCGACTCTTTTCTGGAAATTTCGTTTTTTTTTTGTTGAAAATTCTACTATTTTGTTGAAACTGGACTTTTTTGTTGAAAATTCATAGTAACGGGTGAAAAATTTAACTTTTGTGTACAAATTTCGATTTTTTGGCTTGAAAATTTAGGAATTTGGTTGAAGATTTTGTCATCTTTTGACAGAAAACTCTTTTGTTGAAATTTTATTTTTAAATAAAATTTTTACTATTTGGTTGAAAATGGGCTTTTTTAAATTGAAAATTCATATTTTCGGGTTCAAAATTCAACTGTTTTGTAAAAATTTCGCTTTTTTGGCTTGGCAATTAAAAATGTTGATAGAAATTTTTTCTTTCTTAACTGAAAAGACTTTCTTGGTTGAAAAATCAACAATTTTGCAGAAAATTTGTTTTTTTGCTTGGTAAATTAATTTTTTTTTCTGGAAAGTTTTTTTCTTGTTCAAGGATTTGTTAACGTTTAAGGTTTTTTTGAGATTCATATTTTCTTGTTTGAAATTTTAACTAATATACTTTGTTGAAGCTTGAACTCTTTTGTTATAAATTCAGTTTTTTCTTGCTGAAGACTCATAATTTTGGTTGCAAAATCATCTCCTTGGTTAAAAATTTGATTTTTAAAAATTAATATTCACTTGTTTAAATGAAAATGTAACTATTCCCTTCTTTGTTGAAAATTAATTTTTTTGTTGAAAATTCATATTTGCGACTTAAATTTTTTTTAATTTTTTATTTAAAAATTGGTTTCCTTACGTGTATACTTAACTATTTCATTCTTGGTTAAAAATTTATCTCTGTCAGTTAAGAATTTCACTATTTGGTTAAAAATGTATATTTTCAGTTAAAAAGTCGACTGTATGTTCGAAAATGCACGTATTTTGTTTAAAATTCGCATTTGTGTGTAGGAATTAAACTTTTTGGTTGAAAATTCAACTACTTGCTTGAAAGTTGAACACTTTTCTCGAAAATTAATTTTCTTTGGCTGAAGATTCAAATTTTAGTAAAAAAAAATTTTTTAACTGAAAATTTAACTATCCCAATTGAAGATTCATCACTTGAATTGAAAATTCATTTATTTTGGTAGAAATTTCACCTCTTTGGATAAAAATACAAATATATTTGGTTGAAAGTTGATTCTTTTCTATTGAAAAGTCTACTATTGTATTTTTGAATGACAATTTATCTTTTTTATTTAGAAACTTCATTATTTCGTTGAAAATTAACTTTTTTCGTTGAAAATTTATATTTGGCGTTTGAAAATTCAACTACTTGGTTGAAAGTTGGCCCATTTTTCAAAATTCATTTTTTTGGCTAATTATCTCTTTGGCTGAAAATTAGACTATTTTGTTGAAAATTCAACTATTTTTTTAAACATTTAAGTATTTTTCTGAACATTTATTTTTTTGTTTGAAAATTAATTTCTTCAACTGAAAATTTAACTTTTTTCGTTGAAGATTCATAATTTTAGATGAAAATTCATTTCTTGGGCTGGAAATTTAACTATTTCTTTGAAATCTCGTTTTTTTTCTAGATGAAAATCAATGTTTTTAACTTTCATTTCATTCATCTTTTTTGGACGAATATTCAACTACTTGGTTGAAAGTTGATCTCCTGAAGTTGACTTCACATGAAAGCTTCTTATCCAAACTGAAAATGTCAAATTTTTTCAAATCTCGTTAGTTGAATTAACTTCAAAGCGCCGTTTTTCAAATTTTTCTTTTGAAATATAAATTTTTATTCAATGGAAAATGGTATGAAGAATATCAAAGTCAAATCGTAAATGCTTTGAGGGGTGCTTGCAAAGCAATTTTAGCGGAAGGAAAAGCTAATTTAAAATTTAATCCATTCATCAGCTGCAGAAAATTGTTTCATTAGGAGATCACATCCTGGGCCCATAACCTGTCAGAAACAGATTTGATCATTTCGCGACCCTGAAACTATAGGATTCTATCTTGAATTTTAGAAGTCAGTTGCTTTTAATTTGTTTTGTATTACTTTACATAAAGAATAAGTGAGAATCAAGTGACATTAAAAATTCAAGATTAGTAAGATTTTCACAGAAATTTATCAATTTCTACATCTGACCTTTGAATTGGATAAAAATGATATGCAACGCTTTTATAAAGATTTTTTTGTATTTTATCCGAAAATGAAGAAACTTCAGCTTTCAAAGAAATTTTGTACATTTTTTTTAACGAAAAATCATTGAGTGCGTAAATCTGAAGAATGAATTTTTCTAGGGAACGACAAATTTTCAGAGCCATAGAGATTTTTTAGCACAATATATGAAAATACGAATTTTTCCCTAAGGCTAAAATCTAAAATTTTCTAAAATCATTAGAAACACTTTTAAAGCGAAAAAAATATCAATTTCCAAAGTTGAATATTTTGTTTGGTTGAGAATTAATTTTTTAAACTGAAAATTTAACTAAATCTCTTTGGTTGAAAATCCAACCATTTCTGGTTGAAAGTTCATTCTTATTAGTTGAAAAGTCTACTTATTTATTTTTGGTGAAGAATTTATGTTTCCGGGTTCAAAATTTCACACTTTTTTCAAAAATTGAAAAATTTTGGTAGAAGGCCATTCTTTTTGGTTGAAACTTTGTTTTTTTTTTTGGATGAAAATTTCATATTTGCCAGTCAAAATTCAAATCTTTTGTAGAATTTTATTAATTATTTTGGTAGAAAACTAAAATATTTGATTGAAATTTTACTTTTTTGTTGAAAATGCCAATTTGCGTGTTTAAATTTTAAAACTTTTGTAGAAAATTTAACTATTTGGTTAAAAATTAACTTCTTTTTTGAAAATTCAAAGTCACTTGTTGGAAATTTAATTATTTTGATAGACAATTCAACTATTTGGTTGAGAATGAGCTTGTTTTGTTGAAAACTCAAATTTGCTTGTTGGAAATTTAATTATTTTTGTAGAAAATTCAACTATTCGGTTAAAAAGTAATTTTTTTTTGTTGAAAATTTAATTATTTTTGTAGAAAATTCAGCTATTCGGTTAAAAAGTAACTTTTTTTTTGAAGATTCAAATTTGCTTGTTGAAAATTTAATTATTTTGGTAGAAAATTCAACTACTTGGTTGGAAATTTTCTTTTTTTGTAGAAAATTTGAATTTGCGTATCAAACATTTAAATATTTTTAATAAAATTCGTAATTTTTGGTTGAATTAAACTTGGTTTGATTTAAAATTGGAAACGTTTTCCAATCTAAAGAAGTACTTTTAGAAGGTGAAAATTAATTTCCAGAGCCACAGCGATTCATAGCCCAATATGGAAAAATCGAAATTATTCTTTCACCCTGAAATTCAAAATTTTTCAAATCATTCGTTGTTTAAAAAATATTATTTTGGTCAGTCCCTTCACCTGCAACTTTCAACAAAAATTATAACATTTTTAGTGAAAAACATTTTTTTTTTTTTTTGAGTTGAAAATTCAAAAGTCAGGTTGAAAATTCAACTTTTTTGGTAGAAAATTCAAATATTTGATTGAAAATTAACTTTTTTTGTTAAAAATTAAAATTTGCTTGTTGAAAATGTGAATTCTTTATAGAAAATTCGTCTTTTTGGCTTGAAAATTCAACTCTTTTGTTAAAACTTCGTCTTTTGGGTTGAAAATTCAAAAGTCTGGTTGAAAATTCAACTTTTTTGTAGAAAATTCAAATATTTGATTGAAAATTATTTTTTTTTGTTAAAAATTAAAATTTTATTGTTGAAAATGTGAATGCTTTGTAGAAAATTCGTCTTTTTCGGTTCAAAAAATCAACTCTTTTGTTAAAACTTCGTCTTTTGGGTCGAAAATTCCAAAGTCTGGTTAAAAATTCAACTTCTTTGTAGAAAATTCAAATATTTGATTGAAAATTAATTTTTTTTTTTTAAATTAAAATTTGCTTGTTGAAAATGTGAATGCTTTGTAGAAAATTCGTCTTTTTGGCTTAAAAATTCAACTCTTTTGTTAAAACTTCGTCTTTTGGGTTGAAAATTCAAAAGTCTGGTTGAAAATTCAACTTTTTTGTTAAAAAATTCAAATATTTGATTGAAAATCAACTTTTTTTCTTGAAAATTCAAAATTGCTTCTTGAAAATTTATATGTTTTGTAGAAAATTCGTCTTTTTGGCTTGAAAATTAAACTTTTTTGTGAAAACTTCATATTTTCATGTTAAAAATTCCACTTTTTGTTGTAAATTCATCTTTTTGGCTTGAAAACTCAATTGTTTTGTTGAAAATTCGTCTTTTCAGGTTGAACATTCAACTATTTCAGTGGAATATTCCACTGCTTTGCAGAAAATCTTCCTTTTTAAATTGGAAATTCAATAATTTGGTTCACATTTTTTTCTGTTTTGACTAAAAAATCTTTCTTTTTAGAAAATTCAACTTTTCCCATGAAAATTTGTCTTTTTGGTTTCAAAATTTAACTTAGATTTTGTTGCACATTTAACTATTTTTTAAAAATTGTTTTGCTTTGGTTTAAAATGAGCTTCATTTACTGAAAATGTAAATATTCCAATTTTGGTACAAAATTGATATTTTGTAGTTAATAATTCAACTGTTTGGTTGAAAAATTATCTTTTTCAGATGAAAATGAAACTATTTGTTTGAAAAATCATGTATTTTGTTGAAAATTCCTTATTTTGGTAGAAAATTAAACGTTTTGATTGAAAATTCATCTTTTGGTTTTTAAAATACAACTACTTGGGTAAAATCCTTGGTTAAAAACTTATTTTTGGTTGATAATTCATCATTTTAGTTGAAAATTCATCTCTTTAGTGGAAAAGTGAATTACTTAGTTGAAAATTCATTTTTTGGTTTGAAAATTAATTTACTAAATGAAAATTCAACTATTCCAATTTTGGTTGTAAATTTATCCTTTTTTGTTGAAAATTGGAATATTTGATTAAACATTTATCCCTTTTAGTTAAAAATTCGAATATTTGTTGAAAATTCATCTTTTGCTTTAAAATTGAATTGAAAATGAAATTCTTCATTTTGGTTGAAAATTTATTCCTTTGGTTGAAAATTGAACTATTTCGTTCAAAAATTCGTTTCTTTTTGTGAAAATTTATTTTCTAATTGAAAATTTAATTATTCTAATTGAAGATTCATCATTTCCATTCAAAATTTATCTATTCGGTTGAAAATTTCACTATTTTGCTGGAATTTCCTTTTTGTTGGAAATTAATCTTTTGAACCAAAAATTTTACTGTTTCAATTTTTAGTCGTAAGTTTACCTTTTTTTTTTTAGTTAAAAATTCAACAGTTTTTTGAAAACTCAGCGTTTTTAAAACTATATACACTCAACTCCCGATATAAGAACTCCCGTTTAACGATATTACTAAAAATAATGGCCTGCGCAGTATCGTGATGAGAGTAGCCGCGGGACCGAAGGGAAGGCGGTGCTCAGCCAAGCGTGACAAACAACTCGAGGGCCGGCCTCTCAGCGGATTAGTTGCATCAGGTTGCGTTATACGTCCCAATTCAAC
Organism: Andricus curvator; assembly: GCA_932195095.1. Classification (NCBI taxonomy): domain Eukaryota; kingdom Metazoa; phylum Arthropoda; class Insecta; order Hymenoptera; family Cynipidae; genus Andricus; species Andricus curvator. Next base: position 289,480 of record CAKNYM010052380.1, read on the forward strand.
ATAATTCATGATCGAGGCCAATGCAAGCCATGTCCGAAACCGTTCTTATATCGGGAGTTAAGTGTAAATCTAAAGAAACACTTTTAGAAAGAAAAAAAATTAAGATTTCCAATAAAAAATGTTATTCGACAGATATGAATGATGTTATTTAAAAATTGATTTTGGAACCGTAAAAGTGGATCATTTTGATCTGAAGTTAATGATCAGAATAGTTTACTGTGTAAACTATCAAATTTCGAAAGCATTTGAGTCATATTTGGACAATAATTTTAACTGATATTATTTTGGAATTGATAGGCAAGTATAAATGTTAATTTCGAAGTACATTCTGGTATCTGTGTTATCTAATTACTCGAAAGTGGTGAACCGGGCGATTTTCTTGATAGGATACTCAAACCTTGGGACACAAAGGGAGTTGTCAAGCTGGCAATTAATTACCCGCTTGGTGACGTGCACGTTTTGCTGGGTGCATTATACACCAGGCATGAAATATATCCGAGACGATATTATACAAGCGATAGTGACAACGCTGTGGTGTTATTACCCCCTTTTTGTGCAAATCAGTGGGCACCACATACCATGTAAATGAATTACCCTCAGAGATGCTCAGTGACGTTAAGGTTGAGAAATTAACCTTTTTTTTGCCAAAAATTAAACGTGAGATTGCGACTCCTTTCAAAATTTTAGGGTTTCTCAAGAAAAACGAAACAAGGCCAAAAAAAGGGGTTTGACCAAACAAAATTGATTAATGGGTGTCCAATAGGGTGGTCCAAAAAAGCATTGCAAAATTTTTTGCACCCTGGAGGGCAAAGTCCCGCCCCCAAAAGTTTCCATTTCCGGAGAAACAAAATCCTTAATTTTTTTTTTTCGAAATTCAAATATTAACGCGTGCCCCCGGGCACTTCAAAATTCCATTTAATTAACATGGGGAAATTTGGGATTTTCGAAAAATTGAACTCATACTTCAGGGTTTTATCGAAACGTGCCAACTTTTTTAGGGATTGAAGAGGAGTACCTCTGAAATAAGACCATACTCATAACTTTTATTTTCGCCCCCCCCCCCCCCAACGCATAGTGGGGTGAAATTGGAAAACGAGGTTCAAAATGACATTTAGAACGTAATTATGCACCGATTTTAGATTTTTTTTTTTTTTGAAAAATTCAGAACTAAATTTTTCAGAAAATGGTGCAAGTAGATTTTTCATTTTTTTGTTTATCTAATTGTTATGTTAATGCAAACAGCGAAAAAAATGTCGATTTTTTTAATTTCATTTTTTATCTTCGAGAAAAAATTTTTCTTATACTTCTCGTCCCTTGTATTTAATGCACAGGGGCATAAGAAAGACAAAAAAATTGTTAACTTGCAAAGTTAATTGTTATAAACAAATTGTATTAACAAATGATCGACATTAGGGGTTATTCGTCTTCAAAGTATATTTCTGCTCTGAAATCGCTTGCCTTCATCGTTAAGATGATACGTGGCCATTGAAATTTAATATTGAATATTATTTGTTTATTTAAACAAATTATATAAACAAATGCACATTTTGGGCGTTTTTAGGCGAAAAGAAACCGTTTTTTCTTTCGAAATTGTTGCAATTATATTGCCAATGATGTTTTCTGAAAAAATGTTTGCCACCCATCAATATTTTTCTATTTTATAAACAAATTATATAAACAAATGCACATTTTCGGCGTTTTTAGGCGAAAAGAAACCGGTTTTTCTTTCGAACTTGTTGAAATTATATTGCCAATGATGTTTTCTGAAAAAAATTTTGCCACTCATCAATATTTTTCTATTTTATAAACAAATTATATAAACAAATGCACATTTTGGGCGTTTTTAGGCAAAAAGAAACCGTTTTTTCTTTCGACCTTCTTGCAATCATATTTCCAATAATGTTTCTTCGAAAATTTTTTGCCACTCATCAATATTTGTTTATTTTATAAACAAATTATATAAACAAATGCACATTTTGGGTGTTTTTAAGCCAAAAGAAATCGATCTTTCTTCTGACCTTGCTGAAATTATATCGCTAATGACGTTTTCTGAAAAAAATGTTGCCACTCATCAATATTTTTCTATTTTATAAACAAATTATATAAACAAATGCACATTTTGGGTGTTTTGAAGCGAAAAGAATTTGTTTTTTCCTCTGACCTTGCTGAAATTATATTTTCAATGATGGTTTCTAAAAAAAATTGATATGCATTAATATTGGCTTATTTTATAAACAAATTATACAAAAAATGAACATTTTAGGCGTTTACCTAATTTGTTTTTAAAATAAAAAAATAGTGAGGCATGACAATATTTCATCTTGACAATCCATTGTCAATATAGTTTAAACAATGATAAAAGAAAAACGATTCCTTTCTGCCTATAAATATCTGCAATGTACATTTGTTTTTACAATTTATTTATAAAAGAAACGATTAGCGGTGCTTGGCAACATTTTTCGATAGAACATCATTGGCCATATAACTGCAACAAGATCAGAAGAAAAAACGATATTTTTTCGCTTAAAAACTCCTTATATGTGAATTTATTCATATAATTTGTTTATAAAATAAGTGAACATTAATGAATCGCGAAATTTTTTCAGAAAACATCATTGGCAATATAATTTCAGCAAGGTCAGGAGAAAAAAGGACTTATTTTCCCTTAAAAACGCTGACAATGTACATTTGTTCATATAATTTGTTTATAAAGTAAACAAATATTGACGGGTGGTAACAAAATTTCCAGAAAATATTATTGGAAATATAATATTAGCAAGGTCAGAGGAAAAAACGATTACTTTGGCTTAAAAACGCCCAAAATGTGAATTTGTTTATATAATTTATTTATAAAATTTACAAATATTGATGGGCGGTAAAAATTTGTTCACAAAACATCATTGTCAATATAATTTCAGAGGTGAGAAGAAAAAACGACTTCTTTTCGCTTAAGAACGCTGAAAATGTACATTTGTTTATATAATTTGTTTATAACGTAAACAAATATTTTAAGTCGCAATACAATTTTCAGAAAACATTATTGGCAATATAATGTTTGCAAGGTCAGACGAGACAACGGTTTATTTCCGCTTAAAATCGCCCAAAATGTGCATTTGTTTATATACTTTGTTTATAAAATAAACAAATATTGATGGATTGCGAAAGTTTTTTTAGAAAACATCATTTGAATAATAATTTCAGCAAGGTAAGAAGAAAAAACGATTACTTTTCGCTTAAAAACGCCCAAAATGTGTATTTGTTTATATAATTTGTTTATAAAATAAAAAAATATTGATGAGTGGCAAAATTTTTTTTCAGAAAACATCATTGGCAATATAATTGCCTCGTATCATCTCAACGATGAAGGCAAGCGATTTCAGAGCAGAAATATACTTTGAAGACGAATAACCCCTAATATCGATAATTTGTTAATGCAATTTGTTTATAACAATTAACTTTGCAAGTTAACCATTTTTTTGTCTTTTTCATACCCCTGTGCATTAAAAACAAGGGAGAGAAGTATAAGAAAAATTTTGTCTAGAAGATAAAAAATGAAATTAAAAAAATCGACATTTTTTTCGCTGTTTGCATTAACATAACAATTAAATAAACAAAAAAATAAAAAATCTACTTTCACCATTTTCTGAAAAATTCAGTTCTGAATTTTTCAACAAAAAAATCTAAAATCGGTGCATAATTACGTTCTAAATGTCATTTTGAACCGCGTTTTCCAATTTCACCCCACTGTGCAACGCCCCAAATATGACCCAAAAATAAAAAAACTACATTTTTACGTATTATTGTTATTTTTAGCAATTTCCGTCGTCTTTTTCACAAGAATAATTACTAATCGACAATTTGAATATTTCCCATGACTCTTTGAACAAATTTTAATTGTTTAAACAAATGTAACTTATTTAAACAATTATTTATTCCCAGAAAATGTAAAAAACAATCGTAATTTCTGATTGAAATGTAATAGTTTGTCATTGTTTGAAGTAGGGATTAAAAAAAAAAATTATGTAATCATTTTAACAATTACTTATTGTTTATCCTCAAAATTTCTAAAAATTGACACAGAGATGTCCAGCTTTTCTCAAATTGGTATCCTATGCTACTTTTTGTTGAATAATTATATAATTTTGATACATTTTTTTTAATTTTTAATACATTTCTATTTGTTTAAACAATTTTGATTTGCTGAAGCAGTTTTTTTCGATAACTTTAAAAAAATAAAATAAAATACATACAATTATTTTTCTGACTGTATAGTGTATAGAACGAATATATTAACCATTTTTGAATTGTTTAAACAAATATAATTTGTTTAAACTGCTTGAAAGAATAGAAATTGTTTAAACAATGACACGACGTTTTTAACAGAATTTACTACTCCTCGAAATCATTCAATATTCTGTTTGATTCAGATAATACGATTAAAAAAATATTTTTGGAATTGATTGTTTAAACAAATTATATTTGTTTAAACAATTACAAAATGGTTAATATATTCTTTCTATACACTATACAGTCAGAAAAAAAATTATATGTATTTTATTTTTTTAAAGTTATCGAAAAAAACTGCTTACGCAAATCAAAATTGTTTAAACAAATAGAAATTTATTAAAAATTAAAATATATGTATCAAAATGATATAATTATTCAAGCAAAAGTAGCATAGGATACCAATTCGAGAAAAAAATCGACATCTCTGAGTCAATTTTTAGAAATTTTGAGAATAAACAATAAGGAATTGTTTAAATAATTACATAATTTTTGTTTGATTACTACTTCAAACAATGACAAACTATTACATTTCAATCAGAAAATATGATTATTTTTTACATTTTTTGGGATTAAATAATTGTTTAAATAAGTTACATTTGTTTAAACAATTAAAAATTGTTGAGAAAGTCATGGGAAATATTCAAATTGTCCATTAGTAATAATTGGTATGAAAAAGACAACAGAAATTGCTAAAAAGTAACAATAATACGTAAACATGTAGTTTTTTTATTTTTGGGTCATATTTGGGGCGCAGCGGGGGGGGGGGGATGTAAAGGTGGGTTAAAAATAAAAGTTATTAGTATGGTTTTATTTCATAGGTACTCCTCTTCAATCCCTAAAAAAGTTGGCACGTTTCGATCAAACCCTGGAGTATGAGTTCAATTTTTCGAAAATCCAAAATTTCCCCATGTTAATTAAATGGGATTTTGAAGTGCCCGGTGGCACGTGTTAATAAATAATAATAAATAATGTTAATACATAATAGGCAAATATAGTAATTGTGGTTGAAAAACATTTGTTCTCAGCTAAAAATGCTTTAAATTATTGTGAGAGTGATTGTTAGTCAGAACATCCATAAATTATTAACAATTAGAATTGTTATAAACAATTTTTTGCACAAATTTGGAATTTGTGGTTTTTTCAATTGCGGTTTTCCTTTTATCATCTGAATTGATGAAGATATTCTTTAAAATAGTATATGTTTAATTATATTTGTGAAAATACAACAATTGTTGATTTTTCAAACAAATAAAATAAATAAATATAAAACTTTGGCACTTTGGCCTGAAAAAATAATTTTTGCACCAAAACTGCTTTAAATTTTTGTGAGAGATTTTCAGTCACTATTTCTATGTAAAATTAACAATAAGCAATTGTTTTTATTTATCGTTATTATTTAATTTACTATCACGAAATTTTCATATATTTAAAAAATATTGGAAACACTTTAAATTATTGTGAGAGTGATTGTCAGTAACAATTTCTATAACACATTAACAATTTTTTTTTTAAAGCAAAGTCTGAGAATTATTAACTAGCAAAAATCAATTCTCAATAAAAAAAAACGATTTTTCAAGTAAATGCCTCTTACGCAAAATGTCTTTTGAAGATTTACAATTGTAAACTCTGTGATTTAAAAACTGTATAGATAAAAATTCTTAAATTTTGATCATTTTAAAGATTAAAAGTCAAGATTTCAATTTTAAATCTACAAAATTACAGAATTTTTAATTGCAAAGCTTAAAACTTGCATAATTTTTATTGTGAATCTTCAAAATTAAAAAAAAATCTTTACAAAACAGTTGAATTATCAACCCAAAAATATGATTTTTTAACGAAAAAGTTACTTTTCTACCAAAAAGTAAAATTTTAATGGAAATAGTTTAATTTTTAAATTAATTTTTCTGGTTGAAGATTTCTAATTTCAATTGAAAATTGTCTTTTTTGGTAAAAAATTAATCTTCTCGATAGAAAATTAAGGTATTTAGTTAAAACTTAAAATTTTTCTTGAAAATTCGCATTTTGGATTTAAAAAATTAGACTGTTTTTTAGAAAATTCATCTCTTTTGGAAAATATTAAATATTTTTTTGTCAAAAACACATCTGGTAGAAAATTAATCTTTTTTGATTGAGGATTTAACTCTTTTGTTAACATTTTTTTCTTTTTTGGATGAATGCGAGTGTTTCTGATTTAAAATGAAAATATTTTTGGATTAAATTCTTAACTATCACATTATTCTTCGTTCAGAATTCATATTTTTTGTTTGGAAATTCAACTATTTGTTTGAAGATTTTCTTTTTTATTGAAATTTCGATTAGACATATCTGAAATGTTCAAAAAAATTTCTGAATTTTCTCAAGAATCTGAGAAAAATTATATTTATATACCCTTAAAAAAACGATTTAAAAGAAAGATTTCTCTTGAATTTGAAAATTTTAAAAAGATTTCAACATTTCTGAAGTATTAAAAAATATTTTAAGGGGTGTTTAATTATTCCAAGTTATTTTAACGAATTTAAAGAGATTTCGAGGAATATCAAAGGATTTTTAGGGATTTTAGATCACTTAAAAAAAAAGGTTTAAAAACTTTTCAGGGCCTATCACCAATCTTTCAAAGGTTTCAGTGGATTTCAAAAAAATGTAAGAAATTTCAAAGCATTTCATAAGATTTTAGCGATTTTCGAAATATTTTTAAATATGTCCAACTTGAACGAAGCCCTTTCTTAAAAAAAAAAATTCTTTAAGTTCGAGTTCGTTTTTAAGAAATAAGTAAAATCAATAAGAAAACAAATAAAATAATGAATTAGGGACAGTTTTATATTTCTCGGAATGTATTTATTGACATTATTAGAATTTCATTTCCAATTACAGATACACAAACAATTCCTTATATTTCTGTTCGAAGTTATTTAAATTGGAATGCTTCAGTTTGCAAATTGTTCGATCATTGAGGCTTCCCAATTAAAATAAAATTTTATCTGCAATCTGGAAAAATTCATACATAACAATTATTCAAAATTATTGACATTTAAACATTATTGATAATTGAATTAATTAAACTTCTATTTATAGTTGTTTATATATAAATAACCAACAAACGAATGAAAAACCTTAACATTTTTTTATATCCGTCATAATCAATTAAAATTTTTAAAAACTCATGAAAAATAATACCTTTTTTTGAAATCATTTAAAATACCTCGATATCTTGAGAAATAACTTGAAATATTCTGAAATTCCTTGGAATATTTTGAGATACTTCAATAATCTTTAACATTTTTAAAAATACTTTAAGGCGTCTAGAAATCTCTTGAAATATTTGGAAAACACTTTTTAAAATCATGCGAATTTCGTTCAAATATTCGATTTTATTTTAGCCTAAAATAGAAGCAAAGAAAAAAATTAATAAGTTAATGTGGAATTTATATCGTAAGTAGGTGTACTTAAAAGATATACTCGAATTGTGAGTTTCAATTATGTTTTTTGAAGATTTACAAGTGTAAACTCTTTAATTTAAAAAATTTATAAATAAACATTCTTAAATTTCGATGATTTTGAAGATTGAAAGTCAAGATTTCAATTTTAAATCTTCAAAATAATTTTTAATTGTGAATTTTCAAAATTAAAAAAATCTTTACTTTCAAAGATTTTTCATTTTTAAATCTTCCGAAGTAAAAAATTATTGAATTTAAATCGTCAAAATTATATATTTTTTTATTGTAAGACTTAAAACTTGCATAATTTTCAATTGAAAATTGTCAAAATTTGAAACTCCTCAATTTTTAAGATTTACGGTTCAAAATTGTACAATTTTAAATATTTATAATGGAAAACTCTTAAATTTTTAAGATAAATTGTTTAATTTTAAATCTCATAAATTAAAGAAATTTCGAATGTTAGAAATAAATTAAAAAAATATAATAAAAAAATTTAATTTAAGATGAATCATCTGAATCTTTAATTTTTAATTGTAAAAATTTAAAACTCTTAATTTAAAAGATTTACAATTCAAAATTCTGCAATTTTTAATAGTTACAATTACAAATTCTTGATTTGAAAAAATATAGAATTACAAATTTTTCAATATTAAATATTCATATTTTAAAGGTATGTAATCTGATTTTTTGTTTGAATAGCCTAATTTAGAAGATTTAAAATGAAAAATTCTTCAATTTTAATTATTTGAAATTCAACATTCTTAAATATTGAATATATAAAGTTGAAAACTTTTCAAATTATAGATAAACAAGTCGAAGTTATAGAATTTTGAAGATTTACAATTGAAAAATGTTGAATTTTAAATATTTAAAAATGAAAATTCTTGAATTTTGTTGATTTTAGAAATCACAAGTCAAGAGTTTTCAATTTTAAATCTTCCTAATTGATGATATTCAAAATGAAAATCATCAAAATTACAGAATTTCACATTTTTAAACTAAAAACTTGCATAATTTTAAGTGTAAATTTTCAAAATTAAAAACTTTAATTTTACAGATTTCTAATCAAGAGTTATAAAATTTGAAGAATTAATAATTAAAAACTCTTCAATTGAAAAGTTGCAGCATTTTCAATTGTAAAAATTTCGAATGTAGTGTATCAAAATTACAGAATTTTAAATTGTAAAACTTAAAATTAGCACAATTTTCAATTGTGTATTCTTGTGATTAAAAGCTTTACAATTTTAAAGATTTGAAGTTTCTAGAATTTTAAAAAATTACAATTAAAAATATATACATTTTAAAGATTCAAGAATTAAAATTCTCAAATTTTGATCTTTTTGAAGATCAAGAACCAATTTTTCAATTCTAAATCTTCCAAATTAAAGAAAATTCAAATGTAAGTAATCAAATTTACAGAATTTTAAATTGCAACACTTAAAATTTTCATCATTTTTAATTTTAGGTTTTCATAATTAAAAGCTCTTCAATTTTAAAGATTCGCAATTGAAGGTTTTGAAGTTTTTAAAATTTACAATTGTAAATTCCTAATTAAAAATTGAAATTAATTATATTTTATATACTTGCAATTGCAAATTCTTCAACTGTGAACAGGAAAAATGACAGAATTAATTGGAGATATTAGACATTTAAGATGAATTTTCAAATAAAGGGATTAATTTTCTACCCAAAAATAAATTTTTTTAACAAAATAAATACATTTTTAATGAAATAGTTGAATTTTGAACAAAAGAAATAATAATTTTTAACCGAAAATTAAATAGTAACATTTTTAGTGGAAAAATTAATTTTAAACCAAACATAAGAGTTTTCAAATAAGACAATTATTCTTTAACTGAAATAGTTGTATTTAAAAAAAATTAATTTATACTAAAAAAGATAAATTGTCAATCAAAACTTAAATAAATAAATTTTAAGTTGAGGAAATCAATGTTTAAGCAAATAGACGAATTTTCAACTACAAATATGGAATTTTCAATTGGAATAGGTTAAATTTTCAGATCGAAAAATTACTTCCAACAAAAAAGACTAACTTTCAACAAAAAAAAACCTACCTTTCAAAAAATAGTTACATTTTCAAACAAAGTGATGAATTTTCAAATAAAATTGTAAATATTTGACTGGAAAATTAAATTTTAAGGCAGAAAGATGAATTTTTAACTAAAATGATGAATCTTTAACTAGAATAATTGAATTTTTGACACAAAAGATTAATTTTCAACCGAGAAGATTAATTTCTACCAAAAAGACGAATTTTTAACTAAAAAAGATAATTCTTCAACCAAAAATTCAATAATTAAATTTTTAGTCAAAAAAGATTTTAAAAAAAAGTTCAAAAGTTCAATCAAAAAGATGAATTTTTAACTGAAATTATGGAATATTCAGCTAAAATAAAAACATCCAAAGAATATTTTTTTCAATAAACAGCCCATTTTTCAACCAAAGAATTGAATTTTTAAATCAAAAGGATGAATCTTTAAACGAAAAAAAAAAAAAATTTAACAGAAGAGTTTAAATTTCAACCAAATAATTTTATTTCCAACCTGAAAGATGAATTTTCAACTAAAATGATAAATATTTAACTGGAATACTTGAATTTTCAACCGAAGAGAAGAATTTTTAAGCAAGAAGATTAACTTTCAAAGAAAAATATAATTTTCTACCAAAAAATAGATTTTTCAACATAATACGTGAATTTTCAACAAAATAGTTGAATTTTCAATTGAAAAGACAAATTTTCATCCAAATTTTTGAATTTTGAAGTAGAACAGATCAATTTTCAACAAAAAATGAAATAGTTAAATTTTTATTTAAAGAAATTATTTTTCAGCCAAACTAATGAATTTTCAACTAAAATTATGAATCTTTAACTAGAATAATTAAATTTTTGACTTAAAAGATTAATTTTCAACCAAGAAGATTAATTTCTACCAAAAAAGACGAATTCTCAACTAAAAAAGATAATTCTTCAACCAAACATTGAATAATTAAATTTCTAGTCAAAAAATGAGTGATCAAGCAAAAAGATGAATTTTTTAATGAAATGATGGAATATTCAACTGGAATGAAAACATCCAAAGACATTTTTTTTCAATAAAAAGCCATTTTTCAACCAAAGAAGTGGATTTCCAACTAAAATGATGAATCTTTATCAAAAAAAATTATTTTTAACAGAAGAGTTTAACTTCCAACCAAATAATTATATTTCCAACCTAAAAGATGAATTTTCAACTAAAATGATAAATAGTTAACTGGTATACTTGAATTTTCAACCGAAAAGAAGAATTTTTAAGCAAGAAGATTAACTTTCAAAGAAAAAGATAATTTTGACTAAAAAAATAGATTTTTTAATAAAATACGTGAATTTTCAATTAAAGAGACAAATTTTTATCCAAATTGTTGGATTTTGAACTAGAACAGGTCAATTTCCAACTCAAAATGAAATAGTTGAATTTCCAGTTAATGAAATTAGTTTTCAATCAAACTAGTGAATTTTCAAATAAAATTATGAATCTTCACCAGAAGTTGCAAGTAGTTTGGTTGAAAATTTATTTTTTGGTTGAATTTTTTTGTTTAAAAACTGAAATATTTGTTTTAAAATGTGTTTCTTTTTGTTTGAAAATTAATCTTTTTATCTGAAACTTTAATCCAATTTTTATTTGAAATTTATCTTTTTTAGATTAAAATTTAACTATTTCGTAACATATTTATTTTGTATTCATTTTTACATTTTGTTAAAAATTGTCTTGTTTTATAGAAAATTAACCTTCTTTGAAAATCATCTTTTTGTTAAAAATTTGTAGTAGTTGAATTATCAACTAAAAAAGATAAATTTTGAACCAAAAGAAGAAATAGTTACATTTTTAGTAAACGAAATGAATTTTCAACCAAGGAAACAGAATTTTTAACAATGTTGTTCAATGTCCAACTAAATTAAAGTTGAATTTTCAAACCAAGAAGACGAATTTCCATGAATTTTCTACGAAAATATTAAAATTTTTAATCCAAAATACAAAATTTCAACAAAACCGTTGAATTTGTAAGCCAAAAAGACGAATTTATGACGAAAAAGTTGAATTTTCAACCAAAGAATATTTGGTTTCGTTAGAAAGTTCACTTTAAACCAAATTTTTGAATTTCCAAGCATGAAAAGTTTTCATTTTCAGCCAAACAGTAAATATTTGACTGAAAAATTGAATTTTAAACCAGAAAGATGAATTTTTAACTGAAATGATGAATCTTTAACAAGAATAATTAAATTTTCGACCAAAGAGATTAATTTTCAACCAAGAAGATTATTTTCTACCAAAAAAGACGAATTTTCAACTAAAAAATATAATTTTTCAACCAAAATTTGAATAATTAAATTTTGAGTCAAAAAATGAGTGTTCAACCAAACGATGAATTTTTAACTGAAATTATGGAATATTCAACTGGAATAAAAATATCCAAAGAAATTTTTTTTTTCAATGAACAGCCCTTTTTCAACCAAAGAATTGACTTTTTAATTAAAAGGATGAATCTTTAACCGAAAAAAAAAAATAATTTTTAACAGAAGAGTTTAACTTTCAACCAAATAATTTTATTTCCAACCGAAGAGAAGAATTTTGAAGCAAGAAAATTAACTTTCAAAGAAAAAGATAATTTTCTACCAAAAAAAAAGATTTTTTAACAAAATACGTGCATTTTCAATTAAAAAGACAATTTTTTATCCAAATGGTTGAATTTTGAACTAGAACAGATCAATTTTCAACTAAAAATGAAATAGTTAAATTTCCAGATAAAGAAATTAATTTTCAACTGAAATAGTTGAATTTTATGCCAAAAAGATGAATTTTCAATCATAAAGATTAATTTCTACCAAAAAAGACGAATTTTCAACTAAAAAAGATAATTTTTTAACCAAAAATTGAATAATTAAATTTTAAGTCAAAAAATGAGTGTTAAGCCAAAAAGAAGAATTTTTAATTGGAATTATGGAATATTCAACTGGAATAAAAACATCTAAAAAAAAATTTTTTTTTTTCAATAAACAGCCTATTTTTCAACCAAATAATTGAATTTTTAATTAAAAAGATGAATCTTTAAGAACAAAAATAATAATTTTCAACAGAAGAGTTGAACATCCAACCAAATAATTTTATTTCCAACCTAAAAGATGAATTTTCAACTGAAATGATAAATATTTAACTGGAATACCTGAATTTTCAACCGAAAAGGAGAATTTTTAAGCAAGAAGATTAATTTTCAAAGAAAAAGGTAATTTTCTACCAAAAAAAATAGATTTTTTTAACAAAATACGTGAATTTTCAACAATATAGTTGAATTTTCAATTAAAAAGACAAATTTTCATCCAAATTGTTGAATTTTGAACTAGAACAGATCAATTTTCAACTAAAAATGAAATAGTTAAATTTCAAGTTAAAGAAATCAATTTTCAACCAAACTAATGAATTTTCAACTAAAACGATGAATTTTCAACTGGAATAGTTGAATTTATGTCAAAAAGATTAATTTTCAAGCATAAAAATTAATTTTCTACAAAAAAGATGAATTTTCTACAAAATACATAAATTTTCAACCAAATAGTTCAATTTTGAACAAAAAAAGATAAATTGATTTTCAACAAAGAAGTTACATTTTCAATCAGAGATGAATTTTAAATTATAATGATGAATCTTCAACCAAACAAAATAATTTTTAACGAAAGCGTTTAACTTTTACCCAAGTAGTAGAATTTTTAACTAAAAAAGGATGCATTCGCAACGAACGTAAAAAAATTTTCTATTATAATTCAGAAATATTTCTTCCTTGAAATATTACTTCTACTCTAAAAACTGCTTGAAGTACTTTCTCTATCTAAAATTTAGAAGAGGGAGCTTTCAAACTGTCACGAATTCTGTCTTGGAGGATGTTTTTTTTTTCAATTCCATTCTTCTAAATCCGAATTATAATTCTTTAAAAAAATTCCCGTTTTATGTAAAAAATTACCTGTTCCAATTTAAATTATATTTCTTTACCGTTTGGGCATCAGTTCGATTATCAAACTTAATTCAGCAAAAAAAATTTCACTTTGCAAAACGTTTTTCTTATGACGGAATAAAAATATAAATTTTTATTCTCATAAAGCATAGATATTTCAAAACTTGAAATCTGCTACGATGAGAATTAAATTCCCGGTTTTTAATTAAATTCCCGGTAATTTCCCATGGAAGTCTCCACCCTGGAATGAATTCGAAGATTATTCTTACTAATTATTAATTACAAAAAAAAATTATTTTCTTAACCTAGAATTTCAAAACTGAAAAAATTGTAAAGTACCTCGGAATACGATCATAGCTGTCCCAACTCGTCAGACAGTTGTAACTGCTGTATCTGCTCGAATTCGCCATCACTATTTTCCTCCAACTTCAATTTCAATTCTTCACCCTCAGCATCCTTCCACCACTTTTAATCATCACTTTTTCTCAGTTTCCCCAAAAAAAACTACAGAAAAAAATTCCCCAGGACACTTGGGGCTTCTAAAATCCATTCTTTCCGAAAACTTTTTCTTATTTTTAGACTTTCCTCTGATTTTATAACAAAAGCTGATCGAGACTTTACATCAACCCCTCTTATTTTAATTTATTTCCAATTCAGAATTTATCTCATTCCTTCAATTCAGGAACCTAAGATTTTAATTTACTAATTTATATTTTAGTCATCTTTTAGACTAACCTTCTTTCCCAATTTCGGGCTTCTCTTTATTTCTACTTTTAGGCTCTGCCCTTTAAATCTTTCTCTTAGGCTTTATTCAATAAATTATCCTAGATTATACGATTTTAAATATTTCTTAATTTATCCGATTTGCTAAATTCATTTAATAAATTGATTTATACCCGTAGGATATATACTTTCGTGCACTGTTTCGTAAAAAATACAGGTTGTAGAGATCGAAGAAAATAAAGTATCTCCGGGACTAAGCCACTAGATTTTGGACCACGACACTAGTTTTCTTGATTGGACCGCTCGTTGCCGATTGGACCACTTGAATTCGATACTACCCGAAAAAAGTCTTTATCACACAGGAAAACTTTTCACCACACGAATTAAATTTTCATCACACACACACATACACATTTTTTATAATAACTTTTCGTTTCACGAAATAATTTCGTTTTTCGATTAGCGTATGTTATATTAAAAATATTCTACGTTATTGGACCCGCCAACCAGCGTTCGACATGGTTTGTAGCTTTAATACATATATAAGGAAGGTACTAAATCGGAACTCGGCTTCGTGTCTCTACATTACGTCCTTAACCGATATACATGTGTCCCGACGATTGATTACTCGTCGAGGGTGAAATACGTCAAGGAAGGTCGGAAATGACGACCCAAAAACGAAAAAACAGACAACTTTCCAGAAGACCTAAGGACTCCTCATTATCCTTTTCAAAATTCCCGCCACTTGTCGACCTTCAACTTCGAAAACAAGTCCCAAATTGATAAGAAAATCACCCGAACTTTCTTCAGACATATGATCCCGGACTTATTTTTTTATCCCTTTTCTAACGTCTGTCACAAAATCGGGTTTCCGGGTTTCTCGTCCTTCCGATCCCGGGCCAAATTTGAGGTGGTATTTCACTCTGCAGGTCAAAGTTTTTCATTTTGAATTTTGAAAATTGTTCCAATTTATACTTTTCACTTAATCACTGGCACCAAACTGGGAGGCAACGACACTTTCGTTTTAGGAAGGGCATTTTTTGCGAATTAAGTTTCAAATTTTTTTTTTCTTTATTTATTATTTTTGCGAGATAACGTTCGACCGACCCGCGCGAAAACGGTCTGGCCGCACGCACTAGTCGCCGTTTTCGCGCGATACATTTGCGCGCCGTGAGAGGCCGAGAGAGCCGGGGAGACTCGCTCAAGTTCGAATAACAGGAAGCCGCTATTCGGCGCCCGGAACAGCGCCACCTGGCGGCAGAGACGAGAAGTTGTGGGGAGCTACTGCGCAAGATCAGGGAGAAATCAACAAGGCTGAAATCACCCCGACGTATGGGAGGACAAGCCCCACGAAATACAGATATAAACTTTGAGGTCTAGATTCTATATGAAAAATAATAAATCTAGCCCCGCCCACTTTTTCTTACCCCCACTGCACTCGCAACCTTAGTCTCAGGTTCATCAATCTATTAAAGGAAGGCAACAGTGGACGTGAAGTAGTGTTTAAAAAGAATTTCAAACAAGTAGTTATATTTTAAACCGAGAAAGGAGAAGTATAAAATTAATCTTTTTCGTTGAAAATTTATGTTTTTGGTTCAAAATTCAACTATTTGGTACAAAAATAATCTTTTTTTGCTTGAAAATTAATCTTTTTAACTGAAAATTGAACTATTGCATTTCTAGTTGAAACTTTATATTTTTTAGGTGAAAATTTAACTACTTGGTTCAAAGTTGAAATGCTTTGTTAAAAATTAATTTTTCTGGTTGAAGATTATTATTTTTAATTGCACGTGGTTTGGTTGAAAATTTGTCTTTTGGTTGACATTGAATTATTTTGTTGAAAATTCGCTTTTTTATTAATAATTAATTTTTTAACTGAAAATTGAACTATTTCAATTCTTGTCTAAAATTTATATTTTTTAGTTGAAAAATCAACTATTTGGTGAAAAAATAATATTTTTTTTTTTGCTTGAAAATTGATTTTTTCAACTGAAAATTGAACTATTTCATTTCTAGTTGGAACTTTATATTTTTTAGTTAAAAAATTAACTACTTGGTTCAAAGCTGAAATGCTTTTTTAAAAATTGATTGTTTGGAGGAAAATTCATCTCTTTGGTTGAAAATGTAACCATTTTGTTGAAAATTCGTTTTTTTTTTATTAAAGATCAATTTTTCAAACGGGAAATTGTACTTTTTCAATTCATGTTGAAAATTTATATTTTTTAGTTGAAAATTCAACTACTTAGTTCAAAGTTGAACTGCTTTGTTAATAATTAATTTTTCTGGTAAAAGATTCTTAATTTTATCTTTTGATTGACAACTATTTTGTTGAAAATTCGTTTTTTTTTATTAAAAATTAATTTTTAAACTGAAAATTGAACTTTTTCAATTCTTGTCGAAAATTTATATTTTTTAGTTGCAAAATCAACTGTTTGGTGGCAAAATAATCTTTTTTTTTGCTTGAAAATTAATCTTTTTAACTGAAAATTGAACTATTCCATTTCTAGTTGAAACTTTATATTTTTTAGTTGAAAAGTTAACTACTTGGTTCAAAGTTGAACTGCTTTGTTAAAAATTAATTTTTTTGTAGAAGATTCATCTTTTTGGTTGAAAATGTAACCATTTTGTTGAAAATTCGTTTTTTTTCAATAAAAATTAATTTTTCAAACTGGAAATTGTGCTTTTTCAATTCTTGTTGAAAATTTATATGTTTTAGTTGAAAATTCAACTACTTGGTTCAAAGTTGAACTGCTTTGTTAAAAATTAATTTTTCTGGTAGAAGATTCTCAATTTTAATTGCAAGCGATTTGGTTGAAAATTGATCTTTTGGTTGATACTGAATTATTTGGTTGAAAATTCGCTTTTTTCATTAACAATTAATTTTTCTGGTAAAAGATTCTTAATTTTATCTTTTGGTTGATACTCATCTATTTTGTTGAAAATTCGTTTTTTGTATTAAAAATTAATTCTCAAACTGAAAATTGAACTATTTCAATTCTTGTTGAAAATTTATATTTTTTAGTTGAAAAATAAACTAGTTGGTTCAAAGTTGAACTGCTTTGTTAAAAGTTAATTGTTCTGGTAAAAGATTCTTAATTTTAATTGCAAGCGGTTTGGTTGAAAATTCATCTTTTGGTTGACACTGAACTATTTTGTTGAAAATTGTTTTTTTTTATCAAACATTAATTCTTCAAACTGGAAATTGTACTATTTCAATTCTTGTTGAAAATTTATATTTTTTAGTTAAAAAATCAACTATTTGGTGAAAAAATAATCTTTTTTTTTTGCTTGAAAGTTGATCTTTTTAACTGAAAATTGAACTATTTCATTTCTAGTTGAAACTTTATATTTTTTAGTTGAAAATTTAACTACTTGGTTAAAAGTTGAACTGCTTTGTTAAAAATTAATTTTTCTGGTAGAAGATTCTCAATTTTAATTGCAAGCGATTTAGTTGAAAATTTATCTTTTGGTTTATACTGAATTATTTCGTTGAAAATTCGCTTTTTTCATTAACAATTAATTTTTTTGGTGAAATATTCTTAATTTTAGTTGCAAGTGGTTTGGTTGAAAATTTATCTTTTGATTGAAACTCACCTTTTTTGTTGAAAATTCGTTTTTTGTATTAAAAATTAATTCTCAAACTGAAAATTGAACTATTTCAATTATTGTTGAAAATTTATATTTTTTAGTTGAAAAATAAACTAGTTGGTTCAAAGTTGAAATGCTCTGTTAAAAATTAATTTTTCTGGTAAAAGATTCTCAATTTTAATTCCAAGTGGTTTGGTTGAAAATTTATCTTTTGGTTGACACTGAATTATTTTATTGAAAATTCGCTTTTTTATTAATAATCAATTTTTCTGTTAAAAGATTCTTAATTTTATCTTTTGGTTGACACTCAACTATTTTGTTAAAAATTAGTTTTTTAAAATTAAAAATTAATGTTTAAACTGAAAATGGAACTATTTCAATTCCTGTTGAAAATTTATATTTTTTAGTTCGAAAATCAACTATTTGGTGAAAAAATAATCTTTTTGTTTTGTTTGAAAATTAATCTTTATAACTGAAAATTGAACTATTTCATTTCTAGTTGAAACTTTATATTTTTTAGTTGAAAATTCAACTACTTGGTTCAAAGTCGAACTGCTTTGTTAAAAATTAATTTGTTGATAGAAGATTCATCTCTTTGATTGAAAATATAACCATTTTTTGAAAAATCGCTTTTTTTATTAAAGATTAATTTTTCAAACTGGAAATTGTACTATTTCAATTCTTGTTAAAAATTTATATTTTTCAGTTGAAATTTCAACTACTTGGTTCAAACTTCAACTGCTTTCTTAAAAATTAATTTTTCTGGTAGAAGATTCTTAATTTTAATTCCAAGTGGTTTGGTTGAAAATTTATCTTTTAATTGACATTGAATTATTTTGTGGAAAATTCGCTTTTTTCGTTCGTTTTTTCTTCGTTTTTTTAATTAAAAATTAATGTTTAAACTGAAAATTGAACTATTTTAATTCTTGTTGAAAATTTATATTTTTCAGTTGAAAAATTAAAGACTTGGTTCAAAATTGAACTGCTTTGTTAAAAATTAATCTTTCTGGTAGAAGATTCTTAATTTTAATTCCAAGTGGTTTGGTTTTAAAATTTATCTTTTGGTTGACACTGAATTATTTTATTGGAAATTCGCTTTTTTATTAATAATTAATTTTTCTGGTAAAAGATTCTAAATTTTATCTTTTGGTTGACACTCAACTATTTTGTAGAAAATTCTTTTTTTTTATTAAAAATTAATTTGTTAACTGAAAATTGAACTATTTTAATTCTTGTCTAAAATTTATATTTTTTAGTTGAAAAATCAACTATTTGGTGAAAAAATAATCTTTTTTTTTTGCTTGAAAATTAATCTTTTCAACTGAAAATTGAACTATTTCATTTCTAGTTGGAACTTTATATTTTTGAGTTGAAAAATTAACTACTTGGTTCAAAGTTGAAATGCTTTGTTAAAAATTGATTTTTTGGCAGAAAATTCATCTCTTTATTTGAACATGTAACCATTTTGTTGAAAATTCGTTTTTTTTTAATAAAGATCAATTTTTCAAACGGGATATTGTACTTTTTCAATTCTTGTTGAAAATTTATATTTTTTAGTTGAAAATTCAACT
>CAKNYM010052380.1:319088-332537 GCA_932195095.1 Andricus curvator
TAAAAACCTCTTGCCCATCTCTCCCCAGCCACAAAAATCATCCTGAGGGTAAAATCCCCTTGTCAAACTCTCCCCAGCCTTAAAAATCGCCCAAAAGTGTCCAATCTCCCTGTCCAGCTTTCTATAGCGCCAGAAATAACCCCTAAACGTAGAAACCCCTTGTCCAGCTCCCTCCAGTCACAAATTTTTTTTTTTTCACAAAAACCCCTTTTCCAGCTCTTCTTTGTCCCAAAAATCACCCTTCAATATTAAATACCACTGTCCAGATCTCCCTAGGCCAAAAATCAGCCCTAAGTTTCAGATCCCACTGTTCAGCTCTTCTCAACCTCAACAGTCATCCTTGAGTGTCCAATCACCCTGTTCAGCTCTTCATAGTATCAAAAATCATCCCTAAGTGTATAAATCTATTTTTCAGCTCACCCTAGCCCCAAAAATCACCCCTAAGTGTAAAGTCTCCGTGTCCAGCTCTCTCCAGCTTCAAAAATTACCCGTGAGTGTCAAATCCTACTGTTCAACTCTCGCCAGCCTAAAAAATCACTCTTAAGTCTCAAATATCCTTGTCCAGCTCTTCCTAGACCCAAAAATCACCCCAACGTGTTCAAACCTCTTGTTCAGCTCTCCTTGGCCCCAAAAATCACACTTAAGCCATAGCCTTATAAATAAACTTTCGAGGTTAATTTAAATATAACAAATGTAGTTTTATATTTTGATATAGTTTAGAAAACCACAGTGTGGCAGTGGGGCCACACGGCAGAAGAGAAACTTTGATGAATTAGAAATTTTTCATGAGGAATCATCATGAGTTGTGAGGAGATCGCATGGTGAGAGAGTGCAGAGAGCGAGAGAGAGAGAGAGAGAAGAGAGAGATAAAAAATATAGATGCTTTGGTTAGCATGGCAGTAGTGGGGATATCGAAGAGGAGTCTTTAAAGCAATTGCGAATCGCCGCACAAAAGGGAGACGCGAATAGAGAGAGAAGGTATATACTATAGAAAGTATACTTGTAAGACAGAGACAGAGAGATATCCGTTCGACCTGTCGGTCGATCGATTTTTCGATCGTTTTTTTTAATTCACTCCCGTCCCAAAAGAAGTTTCACTTCAAAAATATTTTTCATAGATAAGCCAACGTCACAAATTTATATAAATTTTTAAATACTTCAATTTTTATATGTTTAAGGAAATATGTAATTTTTTTGTAAGATTCTAGTTCAAGAAATTGTATCTCATCTAAGTTTGATAAATTCGATTCTTTTGTACGTTTCTTCAATTAACCTCATTCCCTTTTTGTATTTCAAATTGCTGGACAACTTTGATCCATTGTTTATTATTATTGAAAATATTATTCAGATAAACCTATTGAAGTTTGCAGACTTTTTATTTTAAGTCGCAAAAAATTACAGCTTTATCCAATTATAAATACGGGTTTCCCAACAATAATAGTTTCGAGATAGTTTCGAGATAATAATTGGAAATGACGCCATGCACTTGTTAATAATTGGATATTTCAATTCTAAAAGCGAGCTCTAATTTCTGGAAAATTATTCAAATACTAATCCAATACCATTGGAATACTTCTGTGAATATTACTGAATTAGTAGAATTCCACTCGAGTGCATTCCACTAGTTTCCACCTGAGAATTTATGAGGCATAGCACAATTTGATAAGATATTAATTTTGTTTTTTGAAAAAAAATTAAAAATAAACTGAAGAAAAATAACTTTTGCACACGTAGTGTACTTTCCCAGTTTGCAGGTCTGAAGAGGGTTGCGTAATTCAATCACGCCAGGAAATGGCACTAAGGCATAGTAGTAAAGAGAGTGAAATACATCGACCGCAAGCTTTCAGGTCTGCAAGATTGACACTTTCACAATAAAGTGTTTTCATTGCAATCTTTCAATTATAAATTTTCTTTTCATCAATCGGAAAGTTAAAAAAACCCAGAAATTATATTTTATTTTACAATAAAATAAAAATAATTTTTTGAAGCAACTCTGAAGAAAAAGGCTTTTTATTATCATAAAAATTCAAATCAGTGATAGAAAGTGATTCAATTTAATTCAATTTTTTTTTAAGTAATTTTTTATCCAGATAATCGTTTATATGATTTTCTCAATTTTTCAAGATTAGGATGATTGAACAAAAAGTTAGTGAAAACGATTTTGTTTGTTATGAAAATTTTTTGGAAGGTGGGAATTTACACCCTTTAAGCTGCGAGTTTATATTGCAGATGAAAAAAAGCAATTATTATTCTGAATTAAAAAAATTATTTTTTTAACAGATTAAAAAATTGATACATCCAGAACATTTTTAAGACATTTTTTATTTTACAGAATTCTACAAAATTTTGGGAAAACTTCAAGTGAATTTGAAAGATATTTAGGGTCTTCAGAAGTTTGGAAGAAAAATATTTAATAAATTGTCGGTATCATTCAAAGTTTTAAAATATTTTTAATCTCTTGAAAACTTTTTAAATCACTAAATATCTTTTAAACTTAATCGAATTGTTCCAGAAATTTTGAAAAATCTTTTCAAATTAAAAAAAATTGCCTAAAAACCTTCCAAATTTTTGTTTGAAAATTTTGGAAATCTTTTAAATTTATTTAGATAATCTCAAAAAACTTATTTTATTATTTTAAAATCTTTCGAAATCGTTTAAAATTGTCAATCTTCAAAAACGTACATAATTCATTAGACTTTTTGTAATCATTCCAAATATTTAATTATTTTTGAAATGTTTTCAGAACTTCCTACAATTTTTTAAAAATTTAAAAAATTTAAAAAATTGCCCTAGAATCTTTTTAAGTTTTCATTTATTTCTTTACCTTTTTAAAACTTCCAAATATCTTCTAAAATTTTGAAATGTTACTGAATTGGAAATTTTTGTTTTCAAATCTTCGACATTCTTTTTCGAAATTTCAGGAAATAATTTGAAATGTTTTAAAATCTTTTTAAATTTTCACGTTAAATTCGTTTTTCAAAATAAAAATCGTTAAAATTTTTCTCAGGAATATTAAGTAATATTTTTATTATCTTGAAAACTTTTGAAATTCTTGACAGTGAAAATTTTTTTAACTTTTGTAAAATCTTTTAAAATTATAAAAAAATGACATGAAATATTTTCAAGTTTTCTTTTATATTTCTATACTTTTTAAAACTTCTAAATATCTCTTAAACTTATTTGATTTTTTTCAAAAATTTTAAATCTTGCTAAATTGAAAAATTTTTCTCTCAAATCTTCTATATTCTTTTTCGTAATTTTAGAAATGTTTTAATCTTTTTAAATATTTTCCAAGTTTCTCTTTTAGTTCGTTTTTCAAAATGAGAAATCGTTTAAAATTTTCTCAGGAATATTACAAAAAAATGTATTCTTTTGAAAACTTTCCTTAAAATTCGAATTTTTCCTAAATTTTTGAAAAATCTTTAAAATTTGAAAAACCTACCCTGAAATCTTTTCAAGTTTTCATTTATTTCTGTATCTTTTCAAAACTTTCAAATATATTCTAAAATTTTGAAATATTGCTGAATTGGCAATTTTTGTTTTGAAATCATTCTTCTTTTTTTTTCTTTTTTTTTCTTCGTTTTGAAACATTCTTTATCGAAATTTTAGGAAATAATTTGAAATGTTAGGAAATCTTTTTGAAATTTCTCTTTAAATTTGTTTTCTAAAATAAAAAATCCTTAACATTTTTCTCAGGAATATTAATTAATATTTTTATTCTCTTGAAAACTTTTGAAACTCTTGAAAGTCAAAATTATTTTTTAACTTTTGAAAAATCTTTCAAAATTAGAAAAAAATGACATGAAATATTTTCAAATTTTCTTTTATTTTTGTATCCTTTTTAAAACTCCTAAATATCTCTCAAACTTATTTGATTTTTTCCAAAATTTTCAATCCTGCTAAATTAAAAAAATTGTCTCTCAAATCTTCTACATTCTCTTTCGTAATTTTGAAATCTTTTTAACTTTTTGAATCTTTATCAAGATTCTCTTTTAGTTCGTTCTTCAAAATGAAAAATCGTTAAAAATTTTCTCAGGAATATTTAAAAAAAAAATGTATTATTTTAAAACCTTACCAAATTCTTAAAATTGGAATTTTTCCTAAATTTTTGAAAAAATTTTAAAAATTGAAAAAACTACCCTGAAATCTTTTTAAGTTTTCATTTATTTCTGTATATTTTTAAAACTTCCAAATATCTTCTGAAATTTTGAAATATTGCTGAATTGGAAATTTTTGTTTTGAAATCTTCTACATTCTTTATCGAAATTTTAGGAAATAATTTGAAATGTTTTGAAATCTTTAAAAATTTCTCTTTTAATTCGTTTTTCAAAATGAAAAATCGTTAAAATTTTCTTCATGAATATTAAGTAATATATTTATTCTCATGAAAACTTTTGAAATTCTTGAAAGTCAACTTTTTTTTTTAATTTTTGAAAAATCTTTCAAAATTAGAAAAAAATGACCTGAAATATTTCTAAGTTTTCTTTTATTTTTGTATCATTTTTAAAGCTCCTAAATATCTCTTAAACTCATTTGATTTTTTTTCCAAATTTTTAAAACTCTGCTAAATTGAAAATTTTTTCTCTCAAATCTTCTACATTCTTTTTCGAAATTTCAGAAATCGTTTTAACTTTTTGAATCTTTTTCAGGTTTCTCTTTCAGTTCGTTTTTCAAAATGAAAGATCGTTTACAATTTTCTCAGAAATATAAAAAAAAACTATAATTTTTCCTCAATTTTGGAAAACTCTTTAAAAATTGAAAAAATTACTCTGAAATCTTTTTAAGTTTTCAATTATTTTTGTATATTTTTGAAACTTCTGAATATCTTTTTAACTCATTTGATTTTTTCTCTAAAATTTTGAAATCTTGTGATATTGAAAATTTTTTCTTTTAAATGTTCTATATTCTTCTTCGAAAGTTTAGGAAATGATATTAAATGTTTTGAAATGTTTACAAATTTCTCCTTAAATTCGTTTTTAAAAATAAAAAGTCGTTAACATTTTTCTCCGGAATATTGAGTAATATTTTTATTCTCTTGAAAACTTTTGAAATTCTTGAAAGTGAAAATTATTTTTTAACTTTTGAAAAATCTCTCAAAATTGGAAAAAAATTACCTGAAATATTTCCAAGTATTCTTTTATTTTTGTATCCTTTTTACGACTCCTAAATATCTCTTAAACTTATTTGATTTTTTCCAAAATGTTAAATCTTGCTAACTTGAAAAAATTTTCTCTCAAATCTTCTACATTCTTTTTCGTAATTTTAGAAATGTTTTAATCTTTAAAAATATTTTTCAGGTTTCTCTTTTAGTTCGTTTTTCAACATGAAAAATCGTTTTAAATTTTCTACAGAATATTTAAAAAAAAATTATTATTTTGAATCTTTACAAAATTTTTAAAATTCGAAATTTTCCTGCATTTTTGAAAAATCTTTAAAAATTGAAAAAATTACCCTGAAAGCTTTTCAAGTTTTCATTTATTTCTGTATCTTTTTAAAACTTCCAAATATCTTCTAAAATTTTGAAATATTGCTGAATTGAAAATTGTTGCTTCCACATCTTCTACATTCTTTTTCGAAATTTTAGGAAATAATTTGAAATCTTTAGAAAATTCTCTTTAAATTCGTTTTTCAAAATGAAAATCGTTAAAAATTTTCTCAGGAATATTAGGTAATATTTTTATTAGCTTGAAAACTTTTGAAATTCTTGAAAGTCAAAATTTTTTTTTAACTTTTGAAAAATCTTTTAAAATTAGATAAAAATGACATAAAATATTTTCAAGTTTTTTTAAATTTTTGTATCCTTTTTAAAACTCCTAAATACCTCTTAAACTTATTTAATTTTTTTCCAAAACTTTAAATCTTGCTAAATTGAAAAATTTTTCACTCAAATCTTCTACATTCTTTTTCATAATTTTATAAATAGTTTTAACTTTTTAAATCTTTTTCAAGTTTCTCTTTTAGTGCGTTTTTCAAAATGAAAAATTGTTTAAAATTTTCTCAGGAATATTAAAAAAAAAAATTTATTCTTTTGAAAACTTTTAAAATTCTTAACATTCGAATTTTTCCTAAATTTTTGAAGAATCTTTAAAAATTGAAAAAATTACACTGAAATCTTTTTAAGTTTTTAATTATTATTTTATCTATTTGAAACCTCTAAATATCTGTTAAAATTATTTGATTTTTTTCTAAAATTTTGAAATCTTGCGATATTGAAAAATTTTTCTTTCAAATGTTCTACATTCTTCTTCGAAATTTTAGGAAATGATATTAAATGTTTTGAAATGTTTACAAATTTCTCTTTTAATTCGTTTTTTGAAATAAAAATCGTTAAAAATTTTCTCAGGAATATTAAGTAATATTTTTATTCTCTTGAAACTTTTGAAATTCTTGAAAGTCAAATTTTTTTTTAAACTTTTGAAAAATCTCTCAAAATTGGAAGAAAATGACCTGAAATATTTTCAAGTATTCTTTTTTTTTTTTTTATCCTTTTCAAAACTCCTAAATATCTCTCAAACTTATTTGATTTTTTCCAAAATTTTAAATCTTGCTAAATAAAAAAAAATCCTTTCAAATCTTCTACATTCTTTTTCGTAATTTTAGAAATCGTTTTAACTTTTTAAATCCTTTTGAGGTTTCTCTTTTAGTTCGTTTTTCAAAATGAAAAATCGTTAAAAATTTTCTCAGGAATATTAAAAAAAATATTTATTATTTTGAAACCTTACCAACTTCTTAAAATTCGAATTTTTCCTAAATTTTGGAAAAAATTTTAAAAATTGAAAAAATTACCCTGAAATCTTTTTAAGTTTTCATTTATTTTTGTATCTTTCTGAAACTTCTAAATATCTTTTAAACTCCTTTGATTTTTTTTCTAAAATTTTGAAATCTTGCAGTATTGAAAAAATTTTCTTTCAAATATTCTACATTCTTCTTCGAAATTTTAGGAAATAATACGAAATATTTTTGAATCGTTTTCCCCTTAAATTTGATTTCAAAAATAAAAACTCATAAAAATTTTTCTTAGGAATCTTAGGAAAATTTGTTCGTTCTCTTCAAACCTTTCCAAATTCTTGAAAAGATTTTTGCTAGAAATTTCAAGTAAATGATGTATTATAATAGAGATGTTTTTTTGAATAAATATAAAAAATAAGGTACCGCAGACTTTTCTTTTACAAGAATTTATAGATTTCTTCATTTTTTGAAAAAGTTATTTTTTAATTGTATGACAAAATTAAAATTTTGAATAACTGTTTAATATTTAAGTTTATTTGTTCATTTGTTTTTAAGGTCAAATAAATGTAATTCGTCAAAGATTCTGAAATAAAAATGTTTGAACTTTAAAGTCGAATTTTCGCCGTAGAAATCTCCATAGCGTCCTCTAAATATTTTCAAAACCCCTGGAAAAAATGGAATTATTTTTTTATCCAAATTAAATAATTTTAAATTTTAAATTTACAAAAATCTATTAAAAAAAAAAGGATTTTATGAACCACCCCAGTAAACATTGCCATAAAATTCTCTGAAGTGATTGAATTATTGATGCGTGACTATAATTGGATAAATATCCAATAATTGAATTCATCAAAAACCCTTCGAATTTCACCGCATTTTCATAAATAATGGTAAATGTTTACGACAGAGTGATACACAATTATGGGCCACAATTCACGAAATAACGAGCGTGTTCTGCTTGTTTCCAAGCGCTAATGGAGACAAGTTAGCCAACTTTAATCTTTACAAATGACCAGTTAAATCGAGATATGGCTAAAAAAGTTTTCATGACATTTGAAATATTTACTGAAAATAAATAATTTCAAAATGTAAAACAATAATTAATTCTTTCGAACGGAAAGCGTTCAGAATATAAAAAAAATATTTTGAACGATTTTGAATTCAAAATTTACAACAAAATACATTAATTTTCTACCGAATGACTGAATATTCAACTTACTATGAAGGACAATTTCTTAACAAAAAATGAAATAGCTACATTTTTGGATAAAAAAAATAATTTTAACAAAAAAAATCGAAGTGTGACGTAAGTACTTTGTTGAAAAGTAATTTTTTAATGGATAGAATTCCTGAAAATAAAAACAAGAATCCAACGAAGAAATTTGGACAACCACCATAAAATGCTCCTATTGTAATTTTAGAAAAAAAAAGTTTTCCTAAAAAAAAATTCTTTTTTCCTTGGACAAAAAAGAAAAAAAAAGAAAGAAGAATGAGATTTTTGGTAATTTTTGGTAAATATTATGAATGTTTTTGTGTTCCGATTTGATAATAATAAAAATAAAGAAGACGAAGGAAATAAAAAAAGATAAGGAAGGGGATTTGGTTGGTTGCCTACTCATTTTTCTTTCCTCTTTTTTATTTTTTGTCCGAAGAGAAAAAAATTGTTTTTTCAGAATTTTTTTTCTTAAATTACAATAGGAGCATTTTATGGTGGTTGTCCAAATTTGGTCGTTGGATTGTTGTTTTGATTTTCAGGAATTATATCCATTAACCTGAGTATTGGACGTTCAATAGGATTTTTTTTTTCTTTTCATCTAATTTAAAATTCTTAAATTGAATTAATTTTTTTTTTGGTTCAATACTCATATTAGTTGAAATTTCTCAGCAATTCATCTCTCTGGTTTAAAATGTAACTAATTCATTAAAAATTCATTTTTTTGTTACAAAATTAATGTTCTTAGTAGAAAATATTTTGTAGAAATTTCGTCTCCTTTGGCGAAAATTTAATCTTTTTTAATTAAAAATATAACTGTTTGGTTGGAAATCAATCTGTTTTGGTTGATGATTTTGCTACTTGGTTGAAAGTTGAACTACTTTGTTAAAAACTCATTTTTTTGGTTGAAGATTCATTTTTTCAATTGAAAATTTATCTCTTTGGAAAAAATGATCTTTTTTTAGTGAATAATGCAACAATTAGGTTAAAAATTCATTTATTTTGTTGAAAATTCGTATTTTTCAGTAGAAAATTAATCTTCTTTGTTGAAGATTTCATGTTTTTGGTTGAAAATTCAACCAGTGCGTTAAAAAATTATAATTTTCTGTTGGTAGGTTAGGAAAAATCTGAAAATCAGGTAGAATTAATATTTTAGAATTGTAAATTAGGTTAAAATCAAATTCAAAATTCTACTTAACGTCCAATACTCAAGTTAATGTATAGAATTCCTGAAAATAAAAACAAGAATCCAACGACCAAATTTGGACAACAACCATAAAATGCTCTTATTGTAATTTAAAAAAAAAGTTTCTTAAAAAAAGAAAAATTTTTTTTTTCTTTTGACAAAAATAAAAAAGAGGAAAGAAAAATGAGAATTCAACCAACTAAATCCCCTTCCTTTGGTTGGTTGCCTTCTCATTTTTCTTTCCTGTTTTTTATTTTTGTCCAAAGAATTTTTTTTTTTTTTTTTTTTTTTTTTTTTTTAATTATAATAAGAGCATTTTATAGTTTTTGTACAAATTTGGTCGTTGGATTCTTGTTTTTATTTTCAGGAATTCTATACATAATTCAGGAAGAAAGTCAGGGAATTTTATTGGGCAGGGAAAAATCAACGATAGTAAAAATCTTCGAAAGACAGGAAAGTAAAATAAATTTTCTAAATTTCAATTTAAATTTGAAATCGTTTAGCACCGTTTATAAAAGATTCTATGTGAAAAATATTGATAGATTAAATTCTGGTCTTTGAATATTTATGGTCAGAAAAAATGAAAAATTAGGGAATATCAAGGAGAATTTTCAAAATGAAGTTTTGCGGCCACCCTGACATATATTCTTGTACGTAATTTTTTGGACTTGTATTTTTATTTCTTTTTTTTTTGCAATTGCTTCCACCTGGTGATTATATGTTTAGTTGAAAATTTTATTATTTGGTTGAAAATTTAACTTTTTTATTAAAAACTAAATGTTTATTAAAAATTTATATTTTTGTGTTGAAAATTCAACTATTTTTTGTGAACATTTGTTTTTTTGGTTTGAAAATTAATCTTTCTGAGTGTTTTTTTGTAGAAAAATAATTTTTTAAAATGAAAATTCAACTATTTCAATTGATTTTCATTATTTTATTTGAAATTTTATTCTTTTGTTTGAAAGTTGAATTCTTTTGTTCAACTACTTAGGTGAAGACCTGGGTTCGGATCCCAGCGGAGCTGAAGAGCAATTTTTTCAAAATTAAAAAAATCAATATTCGAAATATTGATTTCAGACCAGTAGACAAAAAAAAACATTCAACATCAAATTACTTGGGTGAAAGTTGAATTATTCATAATAAATTTGTTGTTTTGGTTGAAACTTAAAATATTTGGTTAAAAATTCATATTTTCGGATTGAAAATTCAACTGTTTTACAAAAAAAAATTTGGACTGAAAGTTCGACAAAATGCATTATCTAATTTTTCGTCTTCTTGCTTAAAAAATTGACTACTTTCATCAAAATTACTTTTTTTTGTTGAAAATTTATTTTTGTTCCATAAAAATCTAAATTTTTCATTTTTGGTTGAAAACTAATATTTTATGTTCAGAATTCTTTTTTTTGTTGAAAATTCAACTTTTTGGGTTGAAAATTCAACTGTCTTCTGAAAAATTCAATTTGCTATCTTAAAATTTAAAGTATTTGGTTAATAATTCAAATATTTTGTCGAAAATTATTATTATTATTTTATTAAAAATGCATTTTTTGGTAGAAAATTTTTTGTTGTTAAAAAATCACCTGTCTTCTCAAAACTTCAATTATTTGGTTAAAATTGTAACGGTTTTTGGTTAAAGTTTTTTTGTGATAATTTTACCATTTTGCTGAAAGTTTTTATGGTAAAAAGTCATCTATTTTGGTTGAAATCAAAAAATAAATTTAAAATTTTTAAAGTTTTATCTGAAATTTTATTGTTTTATTCCATTTATAAAATATTCTACCTTAAAAATATTAAAAATTTTAAATGCTGGTTTTTGTATATTAGCGATAGAGGAAAATGAAAAACTGGTCAGGCAAAAATTGGGAAAAAGTCAGGGAATTTTAAGAATAAAGTTTTCACACTACCCTGTTTAATGAATGTAATTTTAATATTACATATTATTAAAAAAAATTTTTTTTAAATTCTATGATCCGATGCTTCAACTAATCGTGAATTCTAATAAACAAATTGAAGAGTACTCAGACTCCTACTCGAATTTCTGCAAATCAACTTCGTTAGATTCTTCTTCGAGAGATAGATTTTTTTTTATTTTCAGTAACTGCATCTTATTTTCATCTTCTGTGTGAATTGACCGAGAAAAAATAAACTTTGGCAAGCTCCAACTTGGTTTTTTTTTTAAATTCGTTCCATAAAACTATATTCTATTTATTCATATTTTTAATTCAATTTCAGTCTTTTAAACCCATTTTAATCCGGTGTTAAACATTTTTTTAAACATTTTATTTGCAAACAACAAAATAAATTAATTTTAGATTCACTCTGATATAAAGCTTGCTAAATTTTGTTTTAATTTTTGAAAATATATTTCCTTTGACCTTTGACATCTGAACTAAATATATCTTTCCGCAGACCTTTGTAATTTGACTCTTAACCTTTAGGTCTGTCCTCTGAAATTTGATCTCTGACCTCTGAAGATTTGTGGAGAAATAAAACTTTTAATACAAAATAAAATTTAAAAAAAATGTAATTTAATTTAAAATTTAAAACTATTCTTTTCAGTTTTTTATCTATTTGTTTTTAAAATTATATAAATATAAATTTTTCAAAAAATTCTTGAGAAAATTCAAGATTTTTGAAGATTTCAGATATGTCAAATGAAAATTTCAACGAGAATGTTAATTATTGCATAAGTAATGCATAATTGATATTTCAATCAGATTGGGGCGATTGCTAGGTCGGGGCAGTGTTGCGGAACGGAAGTCTTATTTAAATAAGCAACAAGGGAATTCTAGATTAATCTAAAAATTTATATTTCCCCCTTATACCAAAAGGTATTTGACCTAATGGTGTAATAATCATAATGAGAGCAAGATTTTACTTTTGAATCAAAAACAGTTAACGAATTTTTAACAAAATAGGTCAATCCTCAACCAAAAAAAGAACGATGAATTTTCAACCGGTTGCATTTTTAATAAAAAAATATGAAAGTTTTACCAAGAGAGACAAATTTTCTGCAGAATATTTTCTTTTTTAACCCGAAAATATGAATTATCAATGAAAAAGTAAATTTGAAACGAAACCGTTGAATTTTCAAGTAAAATTATATCAACCAAAAAAAATTAATTTTTTAGAAAGTAGTTCAACTTTAGACCAAGATTTTTTAAGTAAAAAAATGAGTTCTCAACAAAAGATGCAATAGTTCATATTTCAGCAAAAATATATTTTTATTTTTAAATCAAAAACAGTTGAATTCAACCGTAAAGATGGATTTTCAACAGATTAATTTTCAACCATGGAGTTAAATTTTCAAATTATTAGTTTAATTTTTAACCAAATAGTTTAATTTTCTACCAAATTGTTAAATTTTCAAGTCAAAAGACAAATTTTCTAAAAGGCTTAAATTTTCAACCCAGAAATATAAATCTTAAAAAAAGAGTTTATTTATGACCAAATAGTTGAATTTCCAACTATTATGTTGAATCTGCAAAAAAAAATACATTTTCACAAAGTAGTTCAACTTAAAAAAAATGAATACTTAAGGAAACATGTAATAGTTAATATTCAACAAAAAAATATAATTTCATATCAAAAACAGTTGAATTCTACAAAAAAATATGAGTTTTGAAGAAAATAGTTGAATCCTCAACCACACCAGATTCATTTTCAACAAAGGAGTTGCTTTTTTAAAAAGGATTAACTTTTGACCAAAAAGATAAATTTTCTACCAAAAAGACAAATTTTCAACGACCACAAAAACGAATTTGCCACAAAATGGATAAATTTTGAAATGAATAGTTTAATTGTTAATAAAATAGTTTATTTTTCTATCAAGATAGTGGAATTTCCAACCAAAAATATAAATTTTCAACCAAAAAGTTAATTTTCAAACAAATAGTTTAATTTTCTACCAAATTGTTAAATTTTCAAGTCAAAATACCAATTTTCTACAAAACAGATAAATTTCGAACCCAGAAATATAAATCTTTTAAAAAAAAGTTCATTTATGACCAAATAGTTCAATTTCGAACTAAAATGATGAATCTTCAAACAACAAAAAAATACATTTTTACAAAGTAGTTCAACTTAAAAACAAAAAAATTAATTCTCAAGGAAATATGTAATAGTTGATATTAAAAAAAATAATTTCATATCAAAAACAGTTAAATTCTACAAAAAAAGATGAGTTTTGAACAAAATAGATGAATCCTCAACCAAACCAGATTCATTTTCAACCAAGGAGTTTCTTTTCTGAAAAGCATTAACTTTTAACCAAAAAGATAAATTTTCTACCAAAAAGACAAATTTTCAACGAAAAAAAAAA
>CAKNYM010052380.1:332547-349537 GCA_932195095.1 Andricus curvator
TGATGAATCTTCAAACAACAAAAAAATACATTTTTACAAAGTAGTTCTACTTAAAAACGAAAAAAATGAATTCCTAAGGAAACATGTAATAGTTAATATTAAAAAAAAACACAATTTTGTATCAAAATCAGTTAAATTCTACAAAAAAAAAGTTGAGTTTTGAACAAAACAGTTGAATCATCAAACAAGCCAGATTCATTTTCAACCAAGGAGTTTTTTTTAAAAGCATTAACTTTTAACCAAAAAGATAAATTTTCTACCAAAAAGACAAATTTTCAACAAAAAAAAAACGAATTTGCCACAAAACAGATAAATTTTGAAATGAATAGTTTACTTATTAAGAAAATAGTTTATTTTTCTATCAAGGTAGTGGAATTTCCAACCAAAAATATAAATTTTCAACCAAAAAGTTAATTTTCAACCAAATAGTTTAATTTTCTACCAAATTGTTGAATTTTCAAGTCAAATAGACGAACTTTCTACAAAATTGTTGAATTTTCAACCTGCAAATATAAACTTGAAAAAAAGGTTTATTTACGACCAAATAGTTGAATTTCCAACTAAACTGATAAATCTTCAACAAAAAAATTCATTTTTTACAAAGTAGTTCCACTTTAAATTAGATAGTTGATTTTTAACAAAAAACAATTAATTCTCCACGAAATACTGAACAAAAAAAAGTTTTAATTTTAAATCAAGAACAGTTAAATTCTACTAAAAATATGAGTTTTCAACAAAGTAGTTGAATTTACAAACAAAAATAAGAATTTTCAACAAAAAGTTAATTTTGAACCAAATAGTTTAATTTTCAAGTCAAAAAGACAAATTTCTACATAAAAATTGAATTTTCAAACCGCAAATATAAATCTTCAAGAAAAAGTTTATTTACGACCAAGTAGTTAAATTTTCAACTAAAATGATGAATCTTCAAGCAAGAAAAATTGAATTTTTTATCAAGTAGTTCAATTTTAAACCAAATACTTGATTAAAAAAAAAAAGAATTCTTAACAAGACATGTAATTACAGATTAAGGAAAGATCAATTTTTAATTTATAATATAAATTTTAAACCAAAAATGGAATTATTATATTTTTAGCGAAGAAAATTAATTCTAAAAAAAACAAATTCTCAGCTAAATAGTTCAATTTTGAACTAAAGAGAGGAATTTTTTTCTGAAATGAATAATCTTCATAAAAAAAATGAAATTTCAACCAAAAAGTGAATTTTCAATTCAAGAAGATATGTATTTTTCTAAAAAAAAAAGATGAATTTTCAACAAATTATGTACATTGATTTTCAACCGAATGCTTGAATTTTCAAATGAAACAGATAATTTTTCAACCAAAAATGCAATAGTTAAATTTTCAGTTGAAAAATTAATTTTTAATCAAAAATGAAACAAATTTTCAACAAGATAATTAAATTCTCAACGAAATAGCAGAATTTTAAAACAAACAATTATAATTCCGAACCAAAAATATAATGCGGTATTCTTTTCAACAAAACAAAAAAATTAAATTTCAAAAAAAAAAAAAAAAAAAAGAGTTCACAGACTGCCCCTAATCTATTAGGGTTATCTGCCGTGTACGTTAATTTTTTAATTAGACCAATATTCTTAAATGAAAAAAATCTCTAAATAATTAAAGTGAAAGTATTCTCACACACTTATCAAATAGTTTTAACTCATTATATTTTTGATAATAATATTGACGGTTATATAAAATTAATTTTATATTTCGTATTTACAAAAAGGGAGTCAAAAATAATTGAAAATAGCGTCACGTAATATAATGAAACAGTTGGATTTTCAACCAAAAAAGATGATTTTTTAATAAAATTGTTAAATTTTCAACGAAAGAATGAATTTTCTTATAAAATAATAAAAACTATATTTTACAACAAAAAAGAATGAATTCTCAACGAAATACTGAACAAAAAGAAGTTTTAATTTTAAAACAAGAACAGTTAAATTCTACTAAAAAGATGAGTTTTCAACAAAGTAGTTGAATTTTCAAACAAAAATATGAATTTAAAAAAAAAGTTAATTTT
The DNA here is from genome assembly GCA_932195095.1 of Andricus curvator. Taxonomy (NCBI): domain Eukaryota; kingdom Metazoa; phylum Arthropoda; class Insecta; order Hymenoptera; family Cynipidae; genus Andricus; species Andricus curvator. The sequence continues at coordinate 334,597 of CAKNYM010052380.1, forward strand.
TAACCAAATAGTTTAATTTTCACGTCAAAAAGACAAATTTTCTATAAAAAAGTTGAATTTTCAACTTTAAACCAAATACTTGATTTAAAAAAAAAGAAGAATTCTTAACAAAACATGTAATAGTTCATATTTCAACTCAAAAAATATTCTAATTTTAAATGAAAAACAGTTGAAATAAACCAAAAACTCGAGTTTTCATTATATTTTATATAATTATTGACAATTTATAATTATTGATATAATTATATAAATATTGACGGTTGTATACAATTAATTTTATATTTCGTATTTAAAAATAGGAGGGGGGGGTCAGCTTCAGTCTCACATTACATTCTATGGGGAGGGGGGCGGTCATCGAAATTTCAATATTCTGAAGGGATTTTAAAGATTTTAGAGTATTTTTGAAAATTCTTCAGAATTTTCAAGAGCTTTTGAAAGTTTCAAGGATTTTCAAATATTTTCAAGGGATTTTAAATATTTTGGGAAATTTAAAAATATTCCAAGGAATTTTTCCATTAGTTTTATTAATTTGAAGGGATTTCAAAGCGCGAAATTATTTAGTATAAACAATCTAAAATTTAGGAAGATTTGGAACGATTTTTCAGGAATCATAATGTTTTAAGATATTTTAAAAGATTTCACGGGATTTTATAAGGTTTCCGAGGATTTCAATGATTGTAAGGGTTTTTTAAAGCTCTCAAGGTATTTTAATAAATTTTCCCGGATTTCAGGAAATATCATATTTCATAGAATTTCATGGGACTTTTTAATATTTTAGTGGATTTTAAAGAATTTACTCACGAGAAGTGAGGTGTTTGGTAGGGTTTCATTGATTTGAAGAGATTTGAAATTAGTTTCTGCAATTCATCCTGAATTCTTATTAATTTGTCCTGAATTCTTTAGAATTCTATGGAATTCTTTTGAATTTTTTGAAATTAATTTGAATTCTTCTAAATGTACTCAATTTTGGAATTTTGAAAAGTTTTTACTTTATTGGTCCTGAAGATCAATTGATAAAATGATCCAAGAATTTGAAATATTTTAAGGTATTTTTTTTTTCCTTAACCTTTTCAAAATATTAACAAAATTTCAAGGGATTTCAAAAGATTTTAAGGAGTTTGAAATATTTTAGGTCATTTAAAAAAATTACAAAGAAATTTTTAATTGATTTCAGTAATTTAAAAGGATTTCAAAGGATTTGAAATATTTTAAGATATTTTAAAATATTCCAAGGCATTTTCGGAAGATTTAAATAATTTCAAGGGGTTTCCAAGGGTTTTAATAATTTAAAAGGATTTTAATATCTTAATAGATTTCATATCATATCTTAAATAATTTCTCAGGGTTTCAAAGATTTGAAGACATTTTCAAATATTTTTTGCAATTCATTTGGAATTATTCCTGAATTCTTAATAATTGATCCTGAATTCTTTTGAATTCTTCTAAATGGACTCAAATGGATTTGTAAAAAGTTGATGTTTAATTCATCTTGAAGGCTTTAAAACGCACCTTAAATTGTTAGGCATTTCATCAGATTCTTTTAAATTCTCGTTAATTTTTCTAAACTTATTTCAAGTTTCAAACTTACTAAATTCACTGAATTTTTTCATATGTTTGAATTGTTTTGAATTCACTTTGTTTTTAAGTTCAGTTTCATTTTTTATGAATTTCATCGAATTCTTCTCATTTCCCTTAAATTTCTCTATATTCACTCAAATTTTACTGTAATCAATGGAACTTTTTCGATTTCTAGAATTTTTTCCAATTCATTTGAATTCTTTTGAATTTAACTTGAATTGTTTTGTACTCATTAGTCACTTCTTTAGTTAGCAATTATTATGATTTCAAAGATTTGAATTTTTTGTTGAATTGAAGATGAATTCTTTCACATTCTTTGGAATTGTCTTTTTTTCTAATTACTTGCATTCTTCGAAATTCACTCAATTCTATTTAATTCGATGAATTTTTTGAATTTGTTAAAGTTTTTATTTAATTGGTCTCAAAGTCTTTTAACCTCATCTTGAATTCTTAGGCATTTCATCAAATTCTTTTGAGTTCCCTTAAAATTTTCTAAGCTTATTTCAAATTTTTAATAAAATTGTTAAATTATCAACGAGAAAATGAAATTTTTCATTGTATAGAATTCCTGAAAATAAAACAAGAATTCAACGATCAAATTTGGACAAACACCACAAAATGCTCCTATTGCAATTCCTAAAAATAACAAAATTTGTTTCTTTGCAGAAAAATAAAAAAGAGGAAAGAAAAATGAGAAGGCAACCAACCAAATCCCCTTCCTTCTCTTTCTTATTTCTTTCGTTTTTTTTTATTTTTATTATTATCAAATCACAATATGAAAGCATGCACAATATTTACCAACGTTTCAGTGCTCACACAGCACCCTTATCAAGGCAAGAAAAATTAGAGCAGGTAGGAACAGCGACGAAATAACGACGCTATCACCTCGATACCTGACAACTAAATGTGGGTCAAAAGGCAAATCCCTTATCAACAAACAAGAAATAAGAGAAAGTCAAGATCCATGAAAACTTGTTGCTAAATGTAATTTTTCATACTAGAATAACTTTTGTTTAATTTATCCAAATCAGTTTTTAAATTAATAGACAACTTATTTTGTTTTTTAATATAAAGCATTTTCATGAATTCTCTCTTTCTCTCATTACTTTCACTGTGTAAAATTTCAACATTATCCTAGTCAAACTCATGGTCAACATCAACAAACCCTTTTGTATGTCTAGCAAGAACACTCTTATAACAACGCCCTAAACGAACATCACTTTTGTGTTCCTCCACCCTAGTATTAAGATAACATAAGTCATCTTACAGATCTTGCAAGTGATCTTATAAACAACACCACCTTTTTCAAATTTATCTAAAGGATCTTTACCAAAAGTTATTATTGAATCCATTTTAAATGGTATACGGAAAATAGTATGAATATTAAATTTTTTCAGTATAGATTCAATAGTTTTCGAAATTTGACCAAAAAAGGAAGAACAAAAGTATTGAAAGAACTATATTCTCTCAATTCTTCCTGATTATCTGTAGATAAAATGTTACTTTGTTTGTTTTTGATTTGTTGTATTCTAATTGTGATATGTTGCTCAATCAACTTTTGTGGGTAATGATTAAAAAAGGATATTCCTAACAATATTCAAATTCTTTGTGTGAAATGAAATGTGGGACAAACCTAGAGCTTTGTCAACTAAGTTTTTGATTATTGCAATTTTGTTTTGAAAAGGATGAGCCGAAAAGAAATTTAAAATTCTACCTGAATATGTACTTTTCCTACACCAATTAGTAATAATATTACCATCCTGACCATCAATCACTTCTACGTCCAAACAACTGATTCTATTATTGTTCTTTATTTCATGGGTAAATTGAAGTTTTGAATGAAAACTATTAAAAGCATCAAAAACTGCCTGCAACTCTGCTAGAGGAACACATAATAAGGTGTCATCAACATACCGAAAGTAAAAGAACAAAACAAAATCCAGCTTCTTGAAAGCAAAGACCTCCAAATCTTCCATAACTATTTATGCTAAAATCGGAGAAATGGCTGAACCTATGGGAGTACCGAATTTTTGCCTATGAAAAGATCCATTGAATTTAAAATAAGTTGAGTTCATAATGAAAACTATCCCTTTAATAAAATCTTTTTCACTTAATAGAGTACGTGTTTTTATAATAAACCATTTATTTAAAATTGCCTGTTTAACCAATTCAGGGGGTATACTTGGAAACATTGCAACATCATCCAAAGAAATCATTACATGGTCATCAGGAACAGTTTTTTGAATAATAATTTTTTGGAATTCCCAGCTATTCTTAATATTGTATTTGGAAGTTGTAATTGAGTCTTTAAGTATCAAATTAAAGTTCTGTTGTGAAAATTGTGTGGGAGTGTTAATAGTTGAAATAACCAATCTCAAAGGATAGCCATCTTTATGAATCTTTCTCAAACCATAACACCTTGCAAGAACTATGTCTTCGGTATTTATATCAGTCCATCTTATATCCTTTCCCAAAAATCCTTTCTTTTTCCAGTTGTCTAGAATCTTTAAAGTGTCTCTTCTTAATTGTTTTAACGGATTTTCACTCAATAATTCAAAGTTATCACGATTGCAAAGTAAATCCTCCATATCCCTGATATAATCTGATTTCTTTATACAAACTGTAATATTGCCTTTATCAGCATTCATGCAAATTATATCAGGGTTGGTTTTAAGGAAATCTTTTCTTATCCTGAAACCTTCCGAAATTTCACGATCAATACTACTAATGTGCAAACAATTTTTATCAACAAAGGTCTTTGACAAGTGTAAAACCTTGTTTCGGAAATCCTGTTGATCTAATATTGAAATTTTGTGTATACTTGATTCAACATCTTTGACTATTTCCATCATTTGTTTCGATTTACTTTTTATCACATGGTTACTAAAACCTTTACCTAATCTGAGTATGTCAGTAACTGAATCAGGAATTTGAATATTTGCCAAATTTACAAACCAAGGATCCTTATCTTCTTTTTCAAAAATCTTGTGTAAATTTAAATTTTGCTCTTGAATATTAGTTTGTTGATCAATCAAAATAGAAAATTTGTTCTCATGTTTTTTATCATCGTTTAAATATCTTCGAGTAAGGAGAATCTGATGTATTAAAAGATCAATGATTTTATCTTGTGGCAAACATACTTCTAATTCACTTTTGATTCTGGAAATTTTTACTTTTAAAAAATTAAAATTATTTGAAACATCCTTGATCAGTAAATTCAGCATTGAGAGTTTGAAAACCTTTAAATTATGTTTAAATTGTCTATTGCAAAGATTACTGTGAAAAGCAAAATCTCGGAATTTGTTATCCAAGAAAAATATTTTTTTAGGTAAAACATCATTTCTCCGACATTTAATCGAAAACCTTTTCTGAAGGATACTGCCTCTTAATTTTTCGTTGATATCACACCATAATTTAACCTTTCTGAAGGCTTCAGGACCATATGAAACTAAATTGAAATTTTAAAATTTTAAATTAGATTAAAATCAAATTCAAAATCCCATTTAACGTCCAATAATCAAGTTAATGTATAGAATTCCTGAAAATAAAACAAGAATTCAATGATCAAAGGACAAACACCACAAAATGCTCATATTGCAATTCCTAAAAACAAAAAAATTTGTTTCTTTGCACAAAAATGAAAAAAAGGAAAGAAAAGTGAAAAATGTTTAAAAATTATATTATATTATTATAATTAATTTTTTATAAAATAATAAAAACGATATTTTATAACAGCGGAAAAGGGAAAAGTCTTATTCAAACATTTATTTGGTTACAGATACAGCGGTTTTCTGAGACCTGTCATTCTCTCTGGTATGTCAATACCCTTTTACAACGATCATCATCGGATATTATGGATTTTCAATTACCATTGGGAACTGGCGTGTTGAAGTTATTTCATGCGCGCTCGCATGTGAAAACCAGGAAAGCTACAGCCAACAAAGAATTGAATAGTACAATTTTCAGTTCGGAAAATAAATTTTTTAACAACAAATAAACGAATTTTCAAAGTGATAGTCAAATTTTCAATAAAAGAGATGAATTTTAAACGCAAATAATAAATTTTAAACTAAATTTATTTTTTTCATTGAAGCTAATTATATTTCCTTATTTGTTATTTAAATTGAGAAATGACAGAAAACCATAATTTTTTTATATTTGTACTACCTGCGTTATTCTGATTATTGATATTTTCTATAAAAAGATAGATTCAGTATACTTCTCACGAAAGAAGATTTTCATTAGAGATTAGATTACTTTATTTATTTAATTGTTATAAACAAATTATTGAATGAAACTGACATTTTAGGTATTTGAACGCGTTATTTATACGGTTTCCATCGTTGAATTACGTGAAAGTATAAATTAATCATGCCTAAGGACTAAAAGAGAACAATGGTAATTGTTATAAATAATTGCTATAAACAAATTCACTTATAGTGCATTTCTGAAGACAGGAACTTTTTTGTACGAAATAATTTTCTTTTATCTCAAGGATAGCACCTTGACACAAGATGTTGCCATTAAAAAAAAAATTGATATTGTTATAAACAATTGTTATAGACCAAATTTATGTATTTCGAAATCATAGACAATTCTTCTTTTTAGTTGAGTCACTTATTTTGTTCCTTGAAGAATAATATTAGCAGATACAATATTGCTATTTAACAACGACTGTCATTATTATAAACAATTTTTATAAACAAATTCACTTATGTCGCATTTTTAGGAAAGAAATTTTTTTTTGAGGAATCGTTTATTATCATCTCAAGAATAATGTCACATAAGAGATTACAATTTAACAACAATTGCTATTGTTATAAAGAATTGTTGTGAAAAAATTTACTTATATCGACTCTTCAAACATATCAAATTTTGTTGTTGTTAATTAATTTTTTAAACTGAAAATTCAAAAATTCTATTTTTGGATAAAAACTGACCTTTTTTAGTAGAAAAATGATGAATCTTCAACCAAAAAGATTAATTTTCTACCAAAACAGACAAATTAAAAAAAAAACGTAAATTTTCAACAACAAAAAAGACAAATTTTCAACCAAAAATGAAATAGTTACATTTTCAATTGAAAAAATTAATTTTTTACCAAAAGAGATCAATTTTCATCTAAAATGATGAATTTTCAACCAAAATGATTAATTTTCTACCAAAAATGAAATATAATAAGTTGTATAAAATATAATAAATATAATAATTATTACTATAATAAATGGTATAAAAAAATGAAATAGTTACAATATTAAACGAAAAAAATTAATTTTTCTACTGAAAGAGATCAATTTTCATCTAAAACGATGAATTTTCAATGAAAAAGATGAATTTTCAACAAAAAAAAAAGACAAATTTTTAAGCAAAAATGAAATAGTTACATTTCCAATTTAAAAAATTAATTTTCTACCAAAGAGATACATTTTCATCTAAAATAATGAATTTTCAACTAGGATGATTGATTGTCTATCAAAAATGATGAATCTTCAACCAAAAAGATTAATTTTCTACCAAAACAGACAAATTAAAAAAAAAACTTAAATTTTCACCCAAGTAGTTGAATTTTCAACAAAAAAAAGGACAAATTTTTAACCAAAAATGAAATAGTTACATTTTCAATTGAAACAATTAATTTTTTTACCAACGAGATCAATTTTCATCTAAAATGATGAATTTTCAATAAAATAAGATGAATTTTCACCCAGGATGATTAATTTTCTACCAAAAATGATGAATCATCAAACAAAAAGATCAATTTTATATCAAAAGAGACGAATTAAAAAAACGTAAATTTTCACCCAGGTAGTTAAACTTTCAACAAAAAAAATACATATTTTCAAACTAAAATTAAATAGTTACATTTTCAATTAAAATAATTAATTTTTTTACCAAAGAGGTCAATTTTCACCTAAAAGGATGAATTTTCAATAAAACAAGATGAATTTTCAACCAGGATGATTAATTTTCTACCAAAACAGACGAATTAAAAAAAAAACGTAAATTTTCACCCAAGTAGTTAAATTTTCAACAACAAAAAAAGACAAATTTTTAACCAAAAATGAAATAGTTACATTTTCAATTGAAAAAATTAATTTTTTACCAAAGAGATCAATTTTCATCTAAAATGATGCATTTTCATTAAAAAAATTGAAAAATCAACTATTCTGTTGAAAATTTATGCATTTTGTTGAAAATTGGTCTTTTTGGTAGAAAATTAATCTTCTCGGTTAAAAATTCAATTGGTTTAAAGTTGTACTCCTTTTTGAGAATTTTTGTTGTTGTTGAAGATTCATCTTTTTTGTTAAAAATTCATCTATTTGGTTGCAAATTAATTTTTTCAACTAAAAATGTGAATATTTCATTTTTGGCTGAAAATTTATCTTTCTTAGTTGGAAATTCAGATAATTGTTGAAAATTTATGTTTTATGTTTTTTAAATTCTTATCTTTGGGAAAATTTTGATTATCTGGTTGAAAATTCAACATTTTTTTCAAATTCATCTTTTTTTTTGAAAATTGAATTGTTTTGTTGAAAATTCGTCTTTCTTGGTCAGCTATTTGGTAGAAATTTTCGTTCTTTTGTGATTGAAAAATCTTTCTAGGTTTAAAATTCAACTCATTCGTTACAAATTTATCGTTTTGCTTGAAGATTTATCCTATTTGTTGAAAATCCATCTATTTTGTTGAAAATTTAATTATTTTGTTGCAAATTAGTTTTTTTTATTTAAAATTAATCTTTGTGATAGAAAATGTAACTATAGCGTTTTTGTTTAAAAATTTATCTTGTTTAGTTTAAAAATCCACTATTTGGTTAACAATTTATGTATTTTGTTGAAACTTGATGTATTTTGTTAAAAATTCGTTCATAAAAATTAAAGAAATTGAGGAATTTAATCTATATAGCAAAATATATTGTACAAATATAAAAAATTATGGTCCCTTATTAAATTTTCAATATTTTTTTTGTAAATTTAAGTTTAGTGACGTCTTAAAAAAATGTTTAAAGAATACTTCCTACGCAAAATAAATTTTCATTTCGACCACCGGAGCCCCCTTGTATTGTGCCCGGAAAGTGCCCGAAAAATGCGATTTGATATCAAATTCATGCTTAAGACGGTATTTTCAAAAATATTTTTAACATAATAATTTTTATTTGATAAGTGAGAAATTTACAAATTTTTTTGAACTAAATTTCAGTTGTTTAAACAATTATTGTTTGCTTAAACAATTTTTTTTCTCTAGTAAAAATGAGAAGTTACGATTTTTTGGGATAAATGATACAGATGATGAATATAAAAAATAATATTTTCTGTTTGACAAATTTTGCAATTGCTCAAGCAATTTCTATTTGTATAATTTTTTTTCCACCAAATCAAGAAAAATTAGTATTTTCTGGAATGAATAACATGATTAAAGAATTTTGAGATTCATACTTTTTTGTGTAGGATATTTGGCAATTATTTAAACAATTTCTATTTGTTTAAACAACTGTTTTTCCTATAAATCGTGAAAATTTAATATTTTCTGGAATAAATTATGTAGTTAATAAATGTTAAAAGTGATTAAAAAGTATCACTTTCAGCATTCATAAGCTGCATCATTAATTTCAGAAAAAAATAACTTTCAAGACTCATAGGGAAAAAATTGTTATAACAAATTAAAATTGTTTAAATTATTGTAAACTATCTTTCCGAAAAAGTATTGCTTCGAGCATTCATTAACTGCGCCATTAATTCCAGAAAATTATTTCTTTTTACGATTGAAAGAGAAAAAAATTGCATAAGCAAATGGAAATTGTTTAAATAATTACCAAATAAATTACAAAAAAAAAAAAATTTCTCTTCAAATTCATCAACTGTATAATTTATCCCGAAAAATCATAACTTCTCACGATTTACATTCTGAAAAAAATGTTGTAAACAAATAATAATTACTTAATCAATTTAAAATTAGTTTTAAAATACATTGAAACTTCTCACTCATCGAATCAAAATAATTCATGTTGAAAAAAAAAATACCGTCTTTAGGATTAATTGTACATAAAACTGCTGTCTCGCATTTTTTGGTGCATTTTCCGGGCACAATACAAGGGGTTTTGGTAAATCAAAATTCAAAGTTATCACGTGGAAATTTTTTCTCAAACATTCCAAAATTTAATAACAAGTATGGTTCGATTTTGATATAAAAAAGCTTATTTTTTCGGAAAACGAACCAATCCGGTAACGGGGGGGGGGGGCCACAAAAATGTAAAGTCGAATTTTTACAGGTATAAATTTGGATCACCATAGTGCCCTACGTCGTTTCCTGGGATTGGTGTCGAGTCGACGATTCGTAAAATATTTTTCCGATTTGCAGATCAGAGAAGCCAGTTTTCTCTCGGTGCACCATACCATGCGAAAAAGTTGGTTCTTGCTGAGAAAAGCACTTGGGAGAAATCGATATTCGATGATATTCATCGCTCGATCGTAACGCCTAGAGATGCTATATAGGCTACCTATAGAAGGGCGGTAGGTACACAAGAGCCCCGCCTACAAGTACTATCAAAACTAGTTGTAGGTGGAGAGAATGAATAATATTATTCTTGTTGACCATCAAAATTGACGTGAACGAGAACAGAATAGACCCTTATCATTTATAGGAACCATGTTTCTTTTATATACCATCAGTCTATTCGAAATAAAAAATTAATTAATAATCTGTGATCAAATCTACATTTGTCTCCTCGGTCTACTTACTTTTATTTACCCTTTTTCAGATTCATCAAAATTCAATCTGATCTGCTTGTAATACGAAGGGATGGCGAAGGGGGGGGGGTGAGAGAGGGAGATTTTGCTTTTAAACTTGGAACTTTGAACTCTCAGCTCTGACTTTTCACCTATGACTTTGCACCTCTGACTTTGCACTTCTGACTTTGCTCTTTTGACTTTGCACCTCTGACTCTGCACTTCTGACTCTGCACTTCTGACTTTGTACTTCTGACTTTGCACTTCTGACTTTGCACCTCTGACTTTGCACCTCTGACTTTGCACCTCTGACTTTGCACTTCTGACTCTGCACTTCTGCCTCTGCACTTCTGGCTTTGCACTTCTGACTTTGCACCTCTGACTTTGTACTTCTGACTCTGCACTTCTGGCTTTGCACTTCTAGCTTTGCACTTCGGACTTTGCACTTCTGACTTTGCACCTCTGACTTTGTACATCTGACTCTGCACTTCTGCCTTTGCACTTCTGGCTTTGCACTTCTGACTATGCACTTCTGATTTTTCACCTCTAACATTTCGCCTCTGTACTGTCACATTTGACCTTAAAGATTTGACCCTTCAGATTTGACCTTTCGCATTTGACCATTCAGGTTTGACCACATATTTACAATTCAAAGTTCTACAATTTAAAGAGCTACAATTAAAAACTCTTAAATTTTCAAGATGTCAAAATGAAAGTTTTTAAATTTTGATGATTTTAAATATCAAAAGTCAAACTTTCAATTCTAAATATCTTACGTTGAGAATTGTTGAATGTAAAGGATTAAAATTACAGCATTTTCAATGGTAAGGCTCCAAACTTGCATATTTTTTAATTGTAAATTTCGAAATTTAAAACTCTTCAGTTCTAATGATTGACAGTTCAAAGTTCTACAATTTTCAAAATGTATATATTGTATATCTCTGACTTTGCACTTCTGACTTTGCACTTCTGACTCTGAACTTCTGACTTTGTACTTATGACTTTGCACTTCTGACTTTGCAGCTCTGACTTTGCACTCCTGACTTTGCACTTCTGACTTTGCACTTCTGACTCTGCACCTCTGACTTTGCACCTCTGACTTTGTACTTCTGACTATGCACTTCTGACTTTGCACTTCTGACTTTTCACCTCTGAACTTTCGCCTCTGAACTTTCACATTTGAACTTTCAGATTTGATCCTTCTGATTTGACCCTTCAGATTTGACCTTTCACATTTGACCATTCCCTTTGACCCCTTGCCTATAAATTTAAATCTCTGACCACTGACCTTTGAAATATGATTTTACATCCAAGACTTTTCATCTTTGACCTCTCGTCCTTCAACTTTGAGCCCTGACCTGAAATATACTGACCTTTTCTATCTTTGATTTCTGACCTTAAAAATATGATCTCCGATCTAAGGTTCATCAACTTCGAATAATTTTTGATTTTGAAAAATGAATTTCAAGAGAATATTGGAAAATATTTCAAAACGTTTCAAATAATTTCCTGAAATTTCGAAAAAAAATCAGACGATTTTAGAGCAATTTTTTCAATTTTGCAAGATTAAACAATTTGATAAAAAATTCAAGTAAGTTTGAGAGACCCTGAGAAATTTAAAAAGATTCAAAAATGATTTAAAACTTGAAAAATTCAAAGGATTTCTAAAATTAAAAAAGAAATTCGAAGATTTTAGAGAATTTTTTTTTTAATTTGGCAGAATTTACGAAAATTGAGGGAAAACCTCGAGTCATTTTAAAAGCTATTCTGAAGGTTGAGAAAGTTTAAAGAGATTTATAAATAATTTAAAATTTGAAAAAATTAAAAATGTTTTAAAACAAAATGGAGAATTTTGGAGAATTTTAACAAAACGTTCAGAAGCTTTTAAGAAATTTTGAAAGGTTTCCAGAGAATAACAAAATGTTCTTAAGATTTCTGGAAAAATTTTAAACTAATTTATTAAAAAAAAAATTAATTCTAAGAGAAAATTGCCAAAGGTTTCAAAACATTTCAAATGATTTCCTAAAATTTCGAAAAAATTACGACGATTTTAAAGCAAAATTTTTTAATTTCACAAGATTACAACATTTTATAAAAAATTCGAATGAGTTTGAAATATATTAAAATTTTTTTAAATATTCAATAATCTAATAATAAAATTTTGAAGTTTTTCAAACATTTTGGACGGCATCAAGATGATTTTATATTGATTTTTTATTTTGAACAATTACATTATAAGGGAATATTCAATAAAATTTTGAATCATTTAAAAAAAATTTACAAAATTACCAAAAAATAATCTAGAAGATTTTATATCAATTTTCTGAATTTCGCAGAAATTAAAAAAAAAATTAAGGAAAGAAATCGAATCATTTTAAAATATAATTAGAAGGTTTAAAATTTTAAAAATGATTTAATAATAATTTGAAATTCGAAAATATTTAAAAAAATGTAAATCAAAGTGTTGATTTTTGAAGATATTCAACAAAAAGTTCAGAAGCTTCTTAAGAATTTTGAAAGGCTTCAAGAGAATAAAAAATGTTCTCAAGATTTTTGGGAAAATTTAAACTTATTTTTTATTTTAAGAAAAATGAATTTTCAAAGAAAATTGTAAAAGGTTTTCAAAAACTTCAAATGATTTCCTAAAATTTGGAAAAAGTATGCAGAAAATTTTGAAGCAAACATTTTCAATTGTGCAAAATTACAAAATTTAAAAAAAAAATCGAATATTAATTTTTGCAAATTTTTGCAATTTTTCAGAAATTTCAAAAATGTTTGGAAAAAATCGAATCATTTAAAAAGGTATTCAGAAGATTTAGAATTTCAAAAAAGATGAAAAGATAATTTAAAACTTGAAAAGATTTATATATATATATATATATATATATATATATATATATATATATGTAGATTTTTGAAGCATTCTATCAAAAAGTTTAGAAGCTTTTTAAGAATTTTGAAAAATTGCAAGAAAATAAGAAATTTTTCTATGGATTTGTGGGAAAATTTCCAATTATTTGTTTGTGAGAAACTAACATTAGGAGAATATTTAAAAAGATATAAAAGCATTTCAAAAGATTTTCAAAATTGAAAAAAATGAGTCCGGAAGATTTAAGGAATTTTTTTTCAATTTGTAGAAAAAGTTCGAATCAAAAGAAAAGATATTATTAAAAATATTTCCTAACTTGTAAAAATGTTTGAAAATTTATAAAATATTTTAAATTTTTTCGAAACTTTTAAATGTCCTAAAAATGTTTTAAACTGACTTTTAGAAGGATTTAAAAATCATTGCAAGTTCGAAAAGATTGAAAAAAACCAGAACAAAATGTAGATTGTTGAAGATTTCGAACAAAAAGTTTAGAAGCTTCTTATGAATTTTGAAAGGTTCCAAGGGAATAAAATATTTCTCTTAAGATTTCTGGTAAAATTTAAAATGGATTTTTATTTTGAAAAATTAATTTCAGGAGAATATTCTAAAACATTTCAAAAGGCATTCCAAATCGTGAAAAAATAATTCGGCAGATTTTACGGCAATTTTTTGGTTATGCAGATTTTTTTTTAATACGAGCAATTTGAAAGGATATGCAGAAGATTTAGAAGCCTCTGCAGAATTTATTAAAAATGTATAGAAAAGTCGAATCATTTTGAAAGTTATTTAGAAGGTTTAGAAGCTTAAGAAGGGTGAAAAAAAAACATTAAAAATTTAGAAGGGTATGAAAAAAAAATTAAAACAAAATTTGGATCTTTGAATATTTCGAAACAAAATTTATTAGGGTTTTCAGAATTTTTAATGGTTTCAAGAAAATAAAAATATATTCTTAATATTCATAAGGAAATTTTTAAAGTATTGTTATTTTTAAAAATGAATTCTAAGAGAAGATTGAAAGGTATCTGAAATCCTTTCAAATAATAAAAGAAAATTCAAATGATGAAATACACAAATTTTGTATCAATATTAATTTTATATTTGAATAAAAAAATTATTGTAATAATTTGGGAATTCGTGGCTGAAGCCACATTCTCGCAGAATATGAAAAAGTGCTCGATCTGCCCTGAAAATTTTATAGCAAACCCTCTAAATGATGCAAAAAGTCACCCGGATTTCCGGTTTTCATCGACTTCAATCGTCAGCCTTTTCGATACGGAACCGGAAATGAGAGTCACGTTGCAAAGTACGATAGATAAGAGAGAAACGTTTGCACCACTTGCGATTCAGATAACGAGAAAAGTCAAAGAGAACATCGAATATCAACATTAATAAATTACAACTGCAGTTGATAGAATTGGGTCATTTTTTAAATATTGAGAAAAATTTAACAAAAAAATTCCATATCAATTGGTAATTTATCGATTGGAGTGGAAAAACTGAAAGTTTCTTATTTTAATATTTGAAACTAAGTTTTTTAAACAAAGTTTCGGTTAGACTGGTTTTAATATGATATAAATCTTTCTGGAGGCCTAATACCAGTATTTTGATTCACTGCGAACTGGATTTGAACCAGCAACCAACTCATTACATGTGAGGTGCTCTACCAATTGATCTATCGCAGTTCACCAGTGAAAATTTCAGAACTTGTATTTCCTTAATTTCCATCAAAATTATTATTTTTAGGGATGTTATTATTTTAAGGCCAGTTAT
>CAKNYM010052380.1:356632-370523 GCA_932195095.1 Andricus curvator
CAATCAGAGGTTATTTGAAATAAACAAAGTTTTTCAAGAGGTCAGTGCAATTCCTAAAGTAAATTTCAACGGGGAATTCAATAGTGACCTTCATTTTGACCTTGAAGTTGACCTTCATGGCTTTTTGAAGGTAAAATTTGGCTTTTTTGAATGTAAACCCCCTTTTTTCACATCTGCAATCGATAGAGCGAAAAATACTACGTTCAAGTACGTACCCAAGTCATAGGTCAACTGTAACGTTCCAGGTCAGTTGAAGGTTATTTGGAATTAACAAAGTTTTCCAAGAGGTCAGTGTAATTCCTGAAGTAAATTTCAACGAGAAATTCATTGGTGAGCTCTGTATTTATCTTGGTGATGATCTTCAAGGTTTTTTCCAAGCATCATTAATACAGATACCCTCTCTCGTTCCGAAAGTTTAGCTTGCGCCATAATAATCTTTTAGCGAAAGATAGTAAGTATGTACTCGTAATACGTAAATTTAGTTTCGATTCGTAATATTCGTATGGAGATAGAAAAACGGTATAGGAGTTATGGTATCGCCTTAGGTATTGACTTTGGTATCGAAAAACGGTATAGGACTTTTCGATATAACTCTTTGGGGAGGAACACAACTCTCACCAGAACTCCTGGAACTTTTAATGAAAAATTTCCTATATGATTTTACAATATTCAAAACGCTGTAGCCAAGATCAATACAGAGCTCACCAATTAATTTCTCATTGAAATTTACTTCAGGAATTACACTGACCTCTTGGAAAACTTTGTTAATTTCAAATAACCTTTAACTGACCTGGAACGTTACAGTTGACCTATGACTTGGGTACGTACTTGAACGTAGTATTTTTCGCTCTATCGATTGCAGATGTGAAAAAAGGGGGTTTCCATTTTTAAAAAACAAATCTGATCTTCAAAAAGCCATGAAGGTCAACTTCAAGGTCAAAATGAAGGTCACCGTTGAATTCCCCGTTGAAAAATACTTCAGGAATTGCACTGACCTCTTGGAAAACTTTGTTCATTTCAAATAACCTTTAATTGACCTTGAACGCTACAATTGACCTATGGCTTGGGTACGTATCTGAACGTAGAATTTTCCGCTCTATCGATTGCAGATGTAAAAAAGGGGGTTTCCATTTAAAAAAACAAAGTTGACCTTCAAAAACCCATGAAGTCAACTTCAAGGTCAAAATGAAGGTCACCATTGAATTCCTCGTTGAAATTTACTTCAGGAATGACCTTCACTTTTTTGAAAAATATTTTACCGGAGGAAATATCCAACCGTCTATATTAATTTTTAAGATACATCAATTTTAATCAGTTTTCATAAAAATTGTGCTTGATTTTCTTTTCTATTATTTTAGATAATTGATCAACAATTTTGGACTAAAATTGATTCAATATTTTAATTTAAAAATTGCCGACAAGAAAAAAAATTACGCCCGTAGTGCTCGTGTTTGTTTTCTAGTAAAAATAAAATGAAATAAATTAAAATTTATATCATATACATCTAGACTAAATATAGTTGAATCAATCTGAACTGTGTTGAAAAAAACCTTTTATTTGCATAGCAAAATAATTTTTCCTAAATATTTTGTTCATAAAAGTCACTATTTTCCATTATTATTTAATGAAAATATTAATTGAGAATTACTGAAAAAGTTACTTGTTTAAGTTCCACTATCAAGATGCATTAACATAATCGTGGCAAAAAAACCGCTTATTCAGAATTAACATTCCTATAGATGACTGTTTATTCAAAATATTGTTTATAACAATAACAATTGCGAGTTGGTGTCACACTTTTTTCATGAAATATGCAGCTATTTATTATAATTTCGAATCAATTTAAAAGTTGTTTGATGAGAAAAAAAATGCTAAAAAAACAATTTGTTTATTAGAATATTTATAATGATCATAAATTATAAATAATGCTTATTTTCCATTCTAAATACTACTCCTACGAGATATTTAGGCATTGCAAGTCAAGATAAAGTTCTTTGTTGTGTTTGAGCACCGTATGAAAATAATTGTTTATATGAATTGTTTATAAGAATTGGCCTAAATATTAAACTGTGTATGTATGTTCTTGAAGTATCTGCAATAATTATGATTGATAGCGACTTCCCTTAAGTCTTTTCTTCATAGAAAAAAAATAATATTCGTGAAATGTCCAATTTTGACGTTCTATTTGTTTAAATAATAAATTCTACGTAGTTGATTATAAACAGTATATGTCCGATTCCTCCCACTGTGTGTCGTACTTTTCCCAAGGAGGCGAAGTAAGGGGAAATTATTGGAGAGGAAGTAGAGGAAATGAGGAGAAATGTGGATAAGGGGAGTAGGGGAAGTGAGGGGAAACGAGGGATTGGAAAGTAGTGGAAATAAGGCGAAGTTAAGTAGGGATAATGATGGAAAATGAAGGGGGAAAGTGTGGAAAGTGAGGGAAGGAGAAATAGCAGAAGCGAGGAGAGAAGCAGAGGAAGTAAGGGAAAATGATTTAAGGAAAGGAGGGTAAATAGAAGAAGTAAGTGAAATGAGTGGGTAGGAAAAGATAAGAGAAGTGTGGGGAGGGAAATCGAAAGAGGTGATGGGAAATGAGGCGAGGGAAAGTAGGAAAAGTGATAAAAAATAAAGAGAGGGGAAGTAGAGGAATTTATGTGAAATGGGGGTGGAGTAGGGGAAGTAAGGGAAAATAAGGTGAAGTGAGAGAAAATTAAGGAAGGGGGTATACAAAGTGATGGTGTCGCTGAAGTATGGTGGAAATTACTTGAGAAGTAGGGGTAGTTAGGAGAAATGAAAGTAGAAGAACTATCGACCGTGACGCCTAATGAGGGATGGGAAAGTAGTGAAAGTCAAGGGAGGGAATGTAGGGAAAATGAAAGAGCGAGAAGTGAGGGGAAAAGGGGTGGAAAGGGAGAGGAAAGAAGGGTAGGTCTAGTTGGGTAGTGCAGTGGGCAGGAAATGGGAGGTAATAGAAAATCAGGGAATCAAAGGGTAGAGAAAGTGAGAAGAAATAAGGGAAGAAGTATGACCCGTAAGAGTTGATGAGGCGTGGAGAAGTAGCGGAACTTAAGGGAAGGGAAGTAGGGGGAAATAATTAAAGCGAAGTAACGGGGAAAAAAGTGTGGATAGGGAGGGGAAGGGAGGAGAAGGCTAGTTTGGTATTGTAGTACTCAGGATGGGGAGGTGAAGATTGAGGAAGGGAAGTATGAGAAGAGGAGTGTTACCCGGGGAAGTGAGGGGAAGCGAAGGTTGAAGAGTGGGAGGAAGACTAATTTTTGAAATTGAGATAACTTTAGTACATCCTTAAAATTGCAGTACGATGCAGTTAGTTGAAACCGTTTCTCTGAATTCTAGTTCAGGGATCTTCCGGTTTGTTTCACCGCAATTGGCAACTTCCGAGTTGACTTCCGATGCTCAACCAGCCGCGAAATATGTGAGTGCGCGTAATCGGAAGTCGTGATAATTGAGATGCCAGAGAACCTATTCGGAAATGCTGTTCCAGCGCATCCTCGAATTATCGATTTCTGGCATTCTGGGGGCGAGTTAATCGTAAATCGAGAAGTAAGAGGATAGAACACTAAGTAGACGCGAAGAACTCCTGTCGCTGCAAACTCCCGAGGGCTCGTCTGACCAAGCATGGCACTCTCTACTTACTTTTACCAGGCTAGATTCTGATTTCTCTCAAGACAAGCTATAGGTTACTAATTCCTAATAATAATCTTGATAAGATTATATCGAATCCATTTTAGATCAGGCAGGAGTTGATCTTGAACTTGAACTTGACTTCAGGTTCACGACTTGAAGCCGCAGAATCAATCGGGGACGAAATATGTTGTTTTTTAGAAAAAATTAGGCCGATTTTTTGAAATTTTAATTATTGTTCCGATTCATGGAAAAAAAATTTTGACGAAGTTATGCTTATTTAAATTTTTTGTTTCTTTTTCTAAAAAACCAAAAAATTTTCTTTAAACCTCTATAAAATTTTGAAAAGATTGAAAAAATTGTAAATGAAAAAAATTGCGGTGGTTTTCCCGAAAATATTAAAAGTGTTGGATTAATAAAATCACATTTTCTAATTTTTCTCGCAAACGATAGATACGAAAAAATATTTTTTTCTTGTTATAAAAATATAAACAAAAAAATGTAAAAGATTTTCTAGAAAATCCCAGCATTTTTACCCCAAAATTTTCAATTTTACATCTTCAAAACTGAAAAATCTGCAATTTTAAATATTTACAATTTAAAGAGTTACAATTAAAAATTCTTCAATTTTAAAGATGTAAAAATAAAAGTTTTTAAATTTTGATGATTTTAAATATCAAAAGTCAAACTTTTAATTCTAAATATTTTACATTGATAAATTTTGAAAGTGAAGGATTAAAATTACAGCATTTTCAATGGTAAGGCTTCAAACTTGCATATTTTTTAATTGTAAATTTCGAAAATTTCAAACTCTCCAATTCTAAAGATTTACAGTTCAAAGTTCTACAATTTTCAAAATGTATATTTTGTAGATATGTAATTTTGAATGTTTTCTGGGACTCAATTAATTTCGAAGATTTAAAAATGAAAAGTCTCCAATTTTGAAGATTTATAAATGAGAATTCTTAAATTTGGATGATTTTGATGACTTTGAAAATCAAAAGACAGAATATAAATTTTTTCAACTTAATACTTGCATAATTTTGAATGGTTAGCTTTCAAAATTGAAAAATTTTAAATTTTAAGGAAGAATAAATAACATTTCTCAAATTTTGGAAATGAAAAGTCAATTAATTAATTCTGAATCTTTCAAACTGAAGAAATTTTGAATGTGAATCATCAAAGTTAGAGAATTGGAAGATATAAAACTTGAAACTTGCATAATTTTAAATTAGAAAAAGGTTCAAAAATTAAAAACTCTTCAATTCTAAAAATTTGCAATTGAAAGTTCTACAATTTTCGAGATTTATGCTTTTTAGGCATGTAATTTTGTTTATTTTAAAAATCAGAAGACAAGTTTTCAATTCTAAATCATCGAAATTGAAGAAATTTTTAATTTAGTGCATTAAAATGACAGAATTTTTAATTGTAAAACTTCAAATTTTCATAATTTTTTAATTTTAATTTTTGAACATTAAAAACTCTTCAAATTTAAGTATTTAGCATTTAAAGTTCTACAATTTTCAAAATGTACATTTTCTAGATATGTAATTTTGAATATTTTTTTGGACTGAATTAATTTTGAAGATTTGAAAATGAAAAGTCTTTAATTTTTATGAGTTATAAATGAAAATTCTCTAATTAGAATGATTTTGATAAATTTAAAAATCAAAAGACAAGTTTTTAATTTTAAATATCACAAATTGGAGATATTTTGAATGCAATGTCTAAAATGTACAGAATTTTTAATTGTAAAATTTAAAATTTGTATAATTTTTCATTGTAAATTTTTAATATTGAAAATTCTTCAATTTGGAAGACATACAGTTGAAAATACTACAATTTTTAAAATTTTGAAATGAAAATTCTTCACTTTTAAAGATGTATAAATAAAATCCAATTCTAAATCTTCTAAATTGAAGAAATTTTTGATGTAAATCATCAAATTTACAGAATATAAAATTTTTCAACTTAAAACTTGCATAATTTTTAATTGTTAGCTTTGAAAATTAATTTTTTTTTAATTTTTAGGATGAATAAATAAAATTTCTTGAATTTTGGAAATCAAAAATCAATTGATTAATTCTGAATCTTTCAAATTGAAAAAATTTTCAATGTAAATCATCAAAGTTAGAGAATTTAAAGATATAAAACTTGAAACTTGCATAATTTTAAATTGCAAAAATTTTCGAAAATTAAAAACTCTTCAATTTTGAAGATTTAGCATTCAGAGTTCTAGAATTTTGAAGAGTTACAGTTCTAAATCTTCCAAATTGAAGAAAATTCAAATTTAAATCATCAAATTTACAGAATTTTCAATAGAAAAACTTAAGACTTATAGGATTTTCAATTGTAAGTTTTCAAAACTAATAGCTCTTCAATTCTAAAGATATAAACTTTAAAGTTTTGCAATTTTAAAGAGTTACAATTGAAAATTCTTTAATTTTGGAAATATTGAATTGCGAATTGTTCAATTTTCAAGATTTATATTTTAAATGTATATAATTTTAACGATTTGCAATTTTAAATTCTTCAATTTTAAACATTTTCAAGTGAAGGCTCTTAAATATTTAATTTGTATAAGAAAAAACGATTAAATTTTCAAAGCTTTTTTGGAATAGTTCAATTTTGAAAATAAAAAGTAATTCAATTTTAAAGATTTCAAATTGAAATTTATTCACTTGTATAGATTTGAAATTGAATGAAAATTCTTCAATTAAACATAGAAGCTTCTCTGTGGATAAATAAATTTAAAGATTATGATTATTATTAATATATTATATATACACGTATTAAATTTGCGGATAGTAGAAGATTAGTATAATATTTAGTATGATATTTTCAATGCGAAGTTAAATTTAAATGAAACATATATAATTGTAAATTTAAATTCTGCTTTTCATCCATACAATTAACAATAAAAACAAGAAAGCAATTTTTTAAATAAAAAAAACATATTTCTTTTCCAGTATTTGAAACTTCCCAACCGCGATTCAAAGTCGAAAAGCCCTTCTCAACTCAATCGACGCTAATTATGTTTTCCTCGATTATATAATCAGCACAAAAGCACAAAGAAGACATCCAAGTGCAAATCGAAATACAGAAACTTCTATTATCCCAGCCTTTGAAGCTTCAGAACAATTAGACTCGAAGACAATCAACAAAACTTACTAGAAATCCGAGTAAAACATAATATGCTTGAAACCAAGTTTATTTATTCCGGTCTCGTTTCAAAAGTAGGACGAGAGAAGATCCCAAAGTCCTGGGGTCTAGATTACCTTAAGAAATTGGAAGTCCTTCCGACTGGAACTCAAATGAGTCCAGATTTACCTAATTTGCCTCAAATTTACCCAATTTTCCTAAGTAAAATAGTTTGAATGAAATCCTCTCTCCATACGTATATGGGTGACAATCAAAAATTTGGAACAGTATAGTGTTCCGTATTAGTGCGCACAATTTTCTATAGAACATGGTGCGCACTAATTATTTTGTTTAGAAATTTTTGTATGATTCGAGAACATTTTACATGATTTACAGAAGTTTCCTTATTATAGTGAGAAAACTCTAGTAAATTCAATATGAATGACACAATTTTCTCCACTTAAAATTTTTTTAAATTGGTAGATCATATTTTTCGTTCACAAACAATGTATTAAATTATTTTGTTTTACATCAAAATTTTATTTTTAATTGATCCTGTAATATCACAAATTTCATTTCACAACTTCACTCTTTAGAGGTTTTCCATATTTTTCAAGATAGAAAGGAATTTAAATTTGATTCAATTAAATAATTAATTATATTGAATTTTTTTTCAATTCCTAAATAAATAAATTCTACATAGAAAGGAAAACGGATTTCTTGGTCGATGACTCATCATTTAAGTTGAAAAATATTTTTTTTTGTTCAAAATTTAACGATGTATTAACGATTAATGTATTTTGTTAAAAATTAGTTTTTTTAACTGAATATTAATTTTTCTAATTAAAAATTTAACTATTTTATGTTTGCTTGAACATTTATCTTCTACAGTAAAAAATTAAACGATTTGGTTAAAAATTTCTGCATTTGTTTGAAACTTTGTCTTTTGTTGTAGAATATTATTTTTCTTGGTGACTAATTCACCTTTTTGGGTAAAAATTCAACTATGAGGTTAAAAATTTCATTAAAAATTACAATATTAGGTTGGAAATTTATGTGTTTTGTTAAAAATTATCCTTTTTTGGTGGAAAATGAATCTTTTACGTTGAGAATTAATTTCTTTGGTTGAAAATTAGTTTTTTTTTATTGAAAATTAATTTTTGTAACTAAAAATTTAACTACATTTTTGTCGAAATTTTTTTTTATAGACATTTTTAATCTCTTTGGTTTAAAATTCATTTCTTTGGTTGAAAATTAGTTTTTTTATGTTGTTGAAAACTTATATTTTTTAGTTGAAAATTCATCCATTTTGCTAAAATATAATCTTTTTTTTTGGTAGAAAATTAACCTTTTTGGTTGAAAATTCAACTATCAGGTTGAAAATTCCATTAAAAATCAAAATTTTTGTTTGAAAATGTATGTATTTTATTAAAAAGTATTCTTTTTTGGTAGAAAATTAACTGAAATTTCAGTTTTTTGGTTGAAAATTAATTTTTCTTTTAAATGGGTTCGTTGCATGAATTTTAGATAATATATTTTTTAAATTCTGTATAAAATTCTGAAAAGTTAAGTGTATTCAAAAAATTTGTTGAATACTTAATTTTCGAGAAAAAAAATATTGAAAAAAAGTATCGAAACGCCTAGTGTTTCATAGACTGAATTACTTCCGGATATGTGTTGAACCAATCAAACTTTCCGCAAAAAATAAAAAAATATACTTTTTAAACATGAAAAAACAAAATTTTAACTTATTTGAAAAATCTTTTCTTTCGAAATTACGTTTATTTTATGGTGTTCTTCTAATTTAACTGTAAAAAAAATATTTAAAAATATGCAACAACCCTATTAATTTTTTCAACTAAAAATTTAAAAATTCCATTTTTCGTTAAAAAATTATTTTTATGTAGAAAAATCTTTTTGTTTGAAAATTTAACTGATTCGCTGAAAATTTATTTTATTTATTAAAAAACTTATTTCTCTAGATTACAATTAAACTCTTCTATTTTTCTTTTTTGATAGAAAATTCACCATCTGGGTTAAAAATGTCTGCTAGAGAAGCGATCTTTATCAGTCAAAAATCAGCTATTTTCTCGAAACTTGTCTTTTTTAGTCGAATATTTAAAAATTCCATTTTTCGTAAAAAATTTTTTTTTTTAGAAAAACCTATTTGCTTGAAAATTTAACTGATTCTTTGAAAATGTGTTTTATTTATTAAAAAACTTATTTCTCTAAATTAAAATTAAACTCTTCTATTTTTTGCTGAAAATTTATCTTTTTTAGTTAAAAATTCATATATTTTATTAATAATTTGTCTTTTTTTGATAGAAAATTCACCTTCTGGGTTAAAAATTTCTACTAGAAAATCGATCTTTATCAGTCGAAAGTCACTTATTTTGTTGGAACTTGTCTTTTTCAGTCGAAAATTTAATTAAAGTAAACTTCCCCCTATTTCCACGGCCCTGAAAAGTACACGTTCCATAATTTCAATGCTGGATGGGCCCCCACCTCTACCGCGACATTCAGGTTATTTTTGTCAAGCGACGTTCATTGGCTGCCCCGGCCTTGTATCGATGTGCAACCTGAAAGGAACTTTTTCAACTGCGCATGTGCCAAAAAGCGTGGGTCTATTTGAAATCAATAAACACTATCAATAATAATACAGATGTATACACCCGACTCTCAGTTTAGTAACTCGCGGTTTAGTTATTCCTAGAACTGCTGGCTCACTCAGTTTCTCGGCTCAAGGGACAAGAGACGGTTGCGACTCTTGTCTGCAAACCACCAGAAGCGTATCGAGAAGGTGAAGTGTGCGGGTACTACCTGGAGTATATTGCACAATATTATGCATTTCAATTTGGAACTGTTCAGACCATCCCGACTTGCGCAGTTTAAAAGGTCGCGGTCCGTTATCACATTTGCGCATCATGCATTTCAGTGTTTTTCAAGTGTTTTTGTTGACGCACGAAGTGACAAATATAACATTTCCTTTGAATAGCACAATTTGCCAAATAAAAATAAATATAATAAAATTAAAAAGCGACTCAAATATTTCGCGGAATAGTGAGTTTTCTAGCATGACGTCGCGGCCGTGCTAGGACAGGTGGAAATGTCAAGAAGGTTATCATAGTTCTTGGCATGGAACTGCAACTGCATGCACCTTTTTGGAAAAAAAATTCTAAACGTATAAGCAAGTTATAAAGGTCTAAATATTGATATTTTTCAAGTGTAGAATTCTAGGATAGGTGGAAATGTCAGGCGTCAGGACTGAATAGCAATTCTTGGAAAGTGTAGAATACATTTGCGCAATTCTGTTTCATCCTTTTATCGGTTGAAGACAAGAAAATGAAACACGAGTGAGAAAATACATTCTACACTTGAGAAATATTACTATTCGTACATTTAAGACTTACTTTTACGTTTAGAATATTTTCTACAAAAAGTTTCCTGCATTCTCATGACGTCATGCTAAAATACTCAATTTAAACCAACAAGGGCTTCCCGCTTTTCGGGCCTCTTTTTAATTGGTCAGCCATTGACTTCGGCGAGACCCTACAGGGACAGTGGTGGGAGGTGACGGAACTGCCCAACTTGAAATAAGTGTGTATTGGGGACTTGAAATAGGTGAACTTTGAAATAGGCGATCTTTGAAATCGGCGGAAGTTGACTGTATTTTCGTAGAAAATGCTTATTTTTGTTCCAAATTCAAATTTTTTTAAATTTTATTTTCATTGGTAGTCTTATAAATGACAAAACGTTAAAAGAAAACATGCATAGTAAGAATCTGCGGGTGTTTATATTATAGTGACGAAAGTAAAATCTTGTAAAATTTTAGATTTTAGTGTTTGTTTACACTTGTCATACTTTTCCGTAATGACGGAATATTTGAAATATCACTAATAAAAGTCCATTTTTATAATTTCGCATCAACCCCTACCGACCTTAATTACATTTTCACAGTATGAAGTGTATTTAATAATAATCTTTAACTATCAATTAATTGAAATGTGGAAATTAAACTTTCAAGCAATAATTTAAATAATCAAAAACTTTTTTGTTACCGGATTACATAAAAACTCGGAAACATTCAATTTCATTCTGCAATTAATTCTGAAAAAATACGTGTATTTAAGAATTAGATCTTAAGCTTTTTTTTTAAATATGTGACGCCATTTTGAGAAAAGTAATCAGGGACGTTCTAGGGTTTCGAGTTTCTGCAAATCGTCTAGGAAATTTTCTGCAAATCCCCAGGATACGCTCTCAAATAAACGTCTGTGTGAAAGTTCAAAACTTCAGGGTTCTCTTAGTTCGTATGTTTTCGAAGTTTATCCTCCTCACCGAGAAACTTCACGCTTTCGGTTGTTATAGAGACTGCAATATGTCAATCTTCTGTTGAATTAGGGTGTTGAAACTTTTTTTTTCTCTAAGAAAGTTCTGTACGAAAGAGAATGGAAGATAAATGTCGATCGTGACTGCACGAACGGATATATTTTTGTCTCTCTCTTACCAGTATACTTTCTATAGTCTATACCTTCTCTCTCTATTCGCGTCTCCCTTTTGTGCGATGATTCGCAATTGCCCGAAAGACTTCTCTTCGATATCCCCACTACTGCCACTCTAACCAAAGCACGTATATGCTCTCTCTCTCTCTTTCTTAATGCACTTTCTTTCTATGCGATCTCCTCAAAACTCATGATGATTCCTCACAAAAAATTTCAAAGTTAATCCATCAAAGTTTCACTTCTGCCGTATGACCCCACTGCAATATGTCAATATTCTGTTGCATTAGGGTGTATATCTTTTTTTCAAAGTTCTGTACGAAAGAGAATGAAAGATAAATGTCTATTGTGACTGCACGAACGCATATCTTTCTGTCTTTCTCTTACAAGTATACTTTCTATAGTCTATACCTTCTCTCTTTATTCGCGTCTCCCTTTTGTGCGGCGATTCGCAATTGTTCTAAAGATTCTTCTCCGATATCCCCACTACCGCCAGGCTAAGCAAAGCCTGTATAGGCTTTCTCTCTTTCTCTCTCTGCACTCTCTTACTATGCGATCTCCTCAAAACTCATGATGATTCCTCACGAAAAATTTCAAAGTTATTCCATGAATTGGATTTTTGTTTACGTAAGGTGAAAATCATCGACATTCACCATTCATCTGAATATAAAACATAAAATTTAATATAAGATGCATTTTCGTACTTACGAAATTGTTGAACCAAAATTTATGCAAGCTAGACTCACCTAGAACAGAGAGAAAAACAATTCTGTTAGTAAAAAATGTAATATAGCTAGATTGTAATCTACACTCATATATTTATTTTAAGTGAACTTATTCTCGGATATTATTAGAACATTGGAGAATCAACTGGTGTAGTTTAAATATGTGGTTTGAATTATTCACACATTGAAAAAATCATTTAGAAAATTCTTGCATAAACAAAATTTTATAAAAAAATTAAAACTTTTTATTTTTATGGCTGATATTTCTAACTTAATGATATTCTCGACCAAAATCGATGTATAGGTCTAAGCGTCCAAAAATGTGACCCTCAAATTTAAAAAATTGAATCTGCAAATAATGCCTTTCAATTTAAATCAACATTATACATCTTAAAAAACATTTTTTTAAATACGTTTGCACGTTTAAATTAAAACTATCAAATTATCGAATAAATTATTTAAAATATTATACTTCATTTATGATAATGATTTACACTGGAAATTAGTATTACCAAACAAAAAATTAATTTAAAACCATAAAGATCCGAAAAAGACTTAAAATTAATAAACATTGTTGGCTGTGTTAGTTTTTCATCGGAAATAACCATTAAAAAAATCATCTAGGTCATTATAATTTTTTTTTAATCATAATTATTCTCAATTTTTAACGATTTTAGTTCACTTTAGCGTTTCACACCAAAAATTGATATTTTGAAAGGAAATCATTATTACAAATCAAATTATTATCATTAAAATTAGTATTATTAAGTAAAACTCAAAAATCATTATATTTTGTACAAGATTTTTAACTTTTGTATAGTTTCAGGCTGTACTAATGTTTTTCACAGGCAATCGATTATTTTAATCAAAAATAATTAGATTCCAAAGAAGATGTACAATTCTGAACAATTTTCTGTTATGTTATATTATGTTAGTGCTTTTCTTCTCAAATTATTGGTATTTTTAGTTAAAATTATTAGATTTTGAAGAATATTTCTAATTTTCCACGACTTTAGTTTATGTTGGTTTGTTACACATAGAATTGAAACTTTTAAATATAAAAATTTAGATTTCAATCCAATGATTAATATTTTTTTAACAAGATTTAGAAACTAACAATTCTAGGTTATGTTAACTTTTTTTGTTTTAAATCGGTTATTTTAAACAAGGAAAATTAAGTTTTAAAAAAGAATTATAATATTTGAACAATAATATTCATTTTAAATATAATTAATTTTATTTAAAAAATTAAACTTAGAGTTTTTCAACAACTTTAGGCTATGTTCGTTTGTTTCACCTAAAAATTTGTGTATTTTAACAAAACTCATTGGCTTGAAATAAAATGATTATTCTTTAAAATAATAAAATTTGCAAGCTTGAATAATTTCGGATTGGGGTTTTCGTCGGAAATTTACATTTTTATAAAAAAAAACATTAGATTTCCAAGATTGCAAATTAAAATTTTAAAATCAAAATCATTAGAATTGGAAGGTTCATTTTGAAAACAAGATTCGCAATTTTTTAACATTTTCAGGTTATTTTAATATTTTTCGCAGGAAATCGGTTATTCAACAAAAAATTATTAGATTTCGAAAAAGATTTACAATTCTAAACAATTTCCTGTTATGTTATGTTAGTGTTTTTCTTCGGAAGTTACTGGTATTTTTAATAAAAAATTATTGGATTTTAGGAAATATTTTTAATTTTGCAACAACTTTAGGTTATGTTGGCGGATTTTGCATGAAATTGGAACTTTTAAACAAAAAACATTAGATTTAAATACAATGATTATTTTTTTAAATATTACCATTTACACGCTTGAACAATTATGGACTTTGTTAGTGTTTCTCGTTGGAAATTAAAATTGTTATTAAAAAGTATATGTAT
>CAKNYM010052380.1:378690-396250 GCA_932195095.1 Andricus curvator
GAGGTTAAGGGGCATCAGTTTTAAGGAGGAACCCCCTATGCAAAGTTTTTTCTTTTTCTTTTTTTTTTACCAGGGAAAGGAGGGGTTGTGAGGAGGTTAGCACGGGTTAAGGGGCAAGCGGTGTGAGGTGGGTTTCAGGGCATCAGTTTTAAGGAGGAACCCCCGATGCAAAGTTTTTTCTTTTTCTTTTTTTTTTTACCAGGGAAAGGAGGGGTTGTGAGGAGGTTAGCATGAGTTAAGGGGCAAGCTGTGTAAGGTGGGTTGCATGGGTTAAGGGGAAGGTGTTGCAAGGAGGGTTGCAGAGGTTAAGGGGCATCAGTTTTAAGGAGGAACCCCCGATGCAAAGTTTTTTCTTTTTCTTTTTTTTTACTAGGGAAAGGAGGGGTTGTGAGGTTAGCATGGGTGAAGGGGCAAGCGGTGTAAGGTGGGTTGCAGGGGTAAAGGGCAGGCGTTGCGAGGAGGGTTGCATAGGTTAAGGGGCAAACGGTTAAAGAAGGGTTGCATAGTATAAGGGACAGAGGTTGTAAGTACGGTTGCATAGTATGAGGGGCATAGGTTGTAAAGACGGTTGCATATGTTAAGGGGCAGTAGTAAATTCTCAAAACAGCGGTGGCAGCGTGATCTTTTCATAATGTAGAGAGATTCTGAAGTTAAGATATCAATTTAATCAATTATCAAAAATATTCTCCTTGCATTACTTTTATTTTATATAGTAAACACCACACAATACAAAAATCTAATAATAATATTTTGATATTTTAATCTAAAAATTGCGATAGCCAAGGAATAATAATCGCTTTAGTGTTTTTTTTTATAATTACATGAAAAAATGTCATTGAAGGACTATTTACTTTTTTTCATTCGGAATTGAGTGGCTTTCGGGAAAAGCATTTAGGAGACCATTTCGTGATGGTTGACACATAATGTACTCGGATTCGAAATTATCGGAGAAAGAATTATTATTTAGTGGCATGTCGACGTTGCAGCATTGACGGACCCGTGATAAAATCGAGTCGAAATTACTGGCTGCTGTCGACTAGCGACGTGCAGCGAGAGCTCAATACGATTAAACGTAATATCGTTGAGACTCCACTTCCGCTGCATTAGCTCTTGGGAGAGCTACGAGAGCATGGGGGTGGCCCAAGGGTGGCTCGCTTTTCCTCCAAGGGATTTTTCCTCTCTATTTTTTACATCACTGACTAAATTATGCCCAACCAAATCCAATAATTGCACTCACGTGTAAAAAATATTGTCAATTCTCCGCTATTGTGGCCCAAAAAAAGATAATAATTTTGTTATTTAACCCCCTATCGGGGGTTGAAAATTTATAATATGCTTAATTCGTGAACCTTAAATATATTCGGCCTTCAATAATTCAAAATGACATTGTAAAGGGTCAAATGTGTACCAGTAATGAAAAACTACCCTTAACATTTGTTTAACCAACACTTAGAACCATATTTTGCTTTTTTCACTGTTCTTCATCTAATTTAGAGTATTGATGTTGTTTTGTCGACTAGGGTAATTAATTAATTCATTCCTGATGTTAGATATTGCCGATTACTGGTCAAATAATTGTATGGAGAAAAGAAAAAAATCTGCCTCGGCCCGGATTTGAACCGGTTACGCCACTATTCGCGAGTGGAGCGTTAATAAGAGCGAAAAATTTTTCTCTTTCTTTCTTTTTCTTGATTGCTTAACGCTCCACTTGTGAATATTCCTGGCTCAAATCCGGGCCAAAGCAGATTTTTTCTCGTTTAAACAGAAAATGATTTGACCAGTAATCAGCATAGTATAACACCAGAAATTAATTAGTTCTTCGCATAATTTCTCATGAGAGATATGGTAATGCTGGATGAGAATAAAAAAGATGTTTAATCCAAAAAAGATATTCCGTTCGGAGAAAATAAACATTTAAGCTTGTGACATCACAATATGAGAGATATTCTTTTGCTTAAAATAAGAAAAAATGTTTTTGAATATATTTTTTTTCATTAAATGATAATAATTATAGGAAATATCAATTCTTAAAGTTTGGGAAAAATTATTAATACATTAAAAATCAAAATAAATTCAAACCTGATATTTTTTTAAATATTGTATCAAAAAATGATATTTAAAAAAAATCCTTTGAAAAGAATGGTTATTTTATTTTTTAAGAATTTAGTGTGCAATAAGCCCATTTTCGATAAAAATGCTTATTATATAATACATATTTCGATTCCAAAATTAAAATATTGTTTAATATAACTTCAGAGAAATGAGATTCCTGAATAATAAAATTTGCGAATTATAAAATTCCCGAATAATAATTTTTTTTCAAATGAATGTAAGGAACAAAGTATAATAGGGTGGGCCGCAAATCAAATTTGTTTGAAAATCGAAAATCGTCAGCAATTTTTTTATTTTGAGACTTTAATAAAATTCCCAAATAATAAAATTTCCGAATTATAGAATTCCCGCATAATAAAATTGACAACTTGGAAAATTCCCGAATAATAGAATTCCCGAATAATACAATTTTCGAATAATAAAATTCCCAAATAATAAAATTCCCGAATTGGAAAATTTCCGAATTATAAAAGTTTCGTATAATAAGATTGCCGAATAATAAAATTTCCGAATTATGAAATTCCCGCATAATAAAATTGACAAATTCGAAAATTCCCGAATAATCAAATTTCCGAATAATATAATTTTCGAATAAAAAAATTCCCGAATTTGTAAATTTACGAATAATAAAATTTCCGAATTGTAAAAGTTTCGTATAATAAGATTCCCGAATAATAAAATTTCCGAATTTTAAAATTCCCGAATAATAAAATTTCCGAATTATTACATTCCCGAATAATAATTTTTTTTTTCAAATGAATGTAAGGAACAAAGTATAAAAGGGTGGGCCGAAAATCAAAATTTTTTAAAAATTGAAAATGGTCAGCAATTTTTTTATTTTGAGACTTTAATAACATTTCCGAATTATAAAATTCCCGCATAATAAAACTGACAAATTAGAAAATTCCCGAATAATAAAATTCCCGAATAATAAAATTCCCAAATAATAAAATTCCCGAATAATAAAATTTCGGAATAATAAAATTTCCGAATTGTAAAAGTTTCGTATAATAAGATTCCCGAATAATAATTTTGTTTCAAATGAATGTAAGGAACAAAAGTATAATATGGTGAGCCGAAAATCAAATTTTTTTGAAAATCGAGAATGGTCAGCAACTTTTTTATTTGGAGACTTCAATAAAATTTCCCTATGGGTACGAAAATTATGGTAATTTTTATGAACAGTTATTGGTGTTAATTACAAGACACAAAATTATGATTCAAAAATACAACTTCTTTTTGAGTTATAATTAATTGAAAATAAGCAAAACTGACATATTTTAAGATCTTTTTTATTAAAATTTTTCTTAAATGTAGTTCTATGTTTGACATGCCTTTAGTTTGTACTGAAGAAGCAACTTTTCAAACTGAGTAAATTCTGTTTCACTGTCTAGTGTAACTGAAGTCATGTGAAACATAAAATTTAAAATAAGATTAATGAAAATTAACTGAACCTTAAAAAATGTAACTTTTAATTAAACTTTTTAGAAATTATTTTTCAATAGAGAAAATTCTCTTTTCCCCTTTCTTAAAGTACTCTTATTTTTGCCCTGAGTTGAAGAAACAAGAAAAAATAAACTGAATTTGAACTAAATTAATATAACCCAATAAGAAAATCCAACTTTTCTTGCTAAAAAGTTAATTTTCTTTTGTTTAAATCTCTACCATAATATTTTGGGTTCGAAATTCATCTAGTTTGATTAAAAATTTGACTATTTGGTTGAAAATTTAATTATTTTGTTGAAAATGCCACTATTTTGTTGAAAATTCGTTTAATTTTTGGTTGAAAACCAATTTTTCGACTAAAAATTTGATTATTCCAATTCTGGTGGAAAATTTATCTTTCTCAGTTAAAAATTTAACTACTTGGTTGGAAATTTCTCATTTTTATTGAAAAATTCATGTATTGTTTTAATGAATAGTTTTTTTTGTGTAAAAAATGTATCTTTTTTCTAAAATTGATATTTTAAATTAAAAATTGATGTTTTCAGGTTAAAAATTCCTGTATTTTGTGAAAAATTTGTCTTTTTTTGTAGAAAATTAGCATTCATAGTTGAAATTTCATCCTTTTTGGTTGAAAATTATACTGCTTGGATAAAACTTTCCCTGTTTTGGTTGAAGATTCAACTATCTTGTTAAAAATTCATCTTTTTGGTTGAATTTAACTGTTTTCGATTTTAAATACAAATATTTTTTGTTTGAAATATTAACTATTACATATGTCGTGAAAAATTCATTTTTTCTTAAAGATTAATGGTTTCAGTTGAATTTCAACCATTTGGTCGTAAATTAATTTTTTTATGAATTATTTATATTTTCGGATATAAAATTCAACTTTTTGGATTAAAAATTTAACAACTCGGTAAAAAATTAGACTATTTGGTTGGAAATGAAAATTTTTGTTCAAAATTCATATTTTTTGATGAAAATTAAGCTATTTATTCGAAAATTAAACTATTTTGTTGGTAATTCGTTTTTTTGTGTGAAAAATTAATTTTTTATCTGAAAAAACTTAACTATTCCATTTTTGTTGAAAATGTATTCTTTATATGTTGAAAATTCAAGTAGTTGATGGAAAATTCATCAGTTTGATCGAGGATTCAACTATTTTGTTAAAAATTCCACCTTTTTAATTAAACTCTTTGAATTTATAATTTATATATATTTGAATTTTAATTAAACTGTTTCAAAATTCGCTTTTTTTAATTGGAAATTTGATGATTCCGTGTTTGGTTGAAAAATTTTTTTTCAGTTGAAACCTTCGACTTTTCAAATTGAAAACTTGAATCTTTTGTTTAAAATTCATCTATTTAGTTGAAAATTCTACAAGTTGGCAGAAAATTGAACTATTTGGTTAGAAATTAATTTTGTTGTTAAAAATTCATATTTTTGAATTAAAATTAAACTATTTATTCGAAAATTGAACTATTTGGTTGGAAATTTGTTTGATTTTATTTTGCAACATTAATTTTTTTATTTACAAAGTTAACTATTCCATTTTTGTTGAAAATTTATCCTTTTTAAGTTGAAAATTTGATACTTGGTAGAAAATTAATGTATTTTGATAAAAATCCATTTTTTAAATTAAACTTCACTAGTATAAAATTCTTTTTTAAACTGTAAATTTGATTCTTCAATTTTTATTTGAAAAATTATCTTGTTTAGTTGAAACATTTCACTATTTTGTGAAAAATTAAACAATTTTGTAGAAAATTGGACTATTTGGTTCAAAAATGATTTTTTTTTTGTTTGTAGAAAATTAATTTTTTTATCTGAAAAGTTAACTAACCCATTTTTTGTTGAAAATGTACCCTTTAAAAGTTCAAAATTCAACTATTTGGTAGAAAATTCGTCTTTTTCATTCAAATTAAACTAGTTTAAAATTCGTTTCATTATTGTTGAAAATTAGTTTTTCAAAGCAAAAAATTTAACGAATATATTTGTGGGTAAAAATTTATCTTTTTTTGTTGAAAATTTAACTTTTAGTGTTGAAAATTCAACTGTCTTCAGAAAAATTTGTCTTTCCAGTTTAAAAGTTCATCTATTCGGTTGAAAATGCAACTAACAAATTTTTTTTTGTCGATAATATTCGTCTTTATTGTATCGCCAAGAATTTAAATTTTATTTTTTGATCAGAAAAGTTTCGCGTGTCACAAAACCTCCCCAATATAAATTTGTTGACAAAATGAGTATTTTTAACTATCCAAATACATAAAATTGACCAAACGGATATTAAATTAATTATTTCAAATTTAAAAAAAAAGAACAGTCTTCTTAGTTTTATAAAGAGTTTAAGTGATCGAAGAAATTCTCACGATCATGAGACCAAAAAAGACTTATTTTCAACAAAGCACATGCATTTTCATCTAAAAAATAATCATTTTTCAACACAAAAAAAAGAATTTCCAAAAAAATATATTTTTTTTTCATAAAAAAGATGAGTTTTTAACCAAAAATAGAAGAATTAAATTTTCAGTTAAGACAATCAAATTTCAAGCACAAAAATTAATTCTGAACAAAATAATTCAATTTAAAACTGAAAAAGATCAATTTACAGACCAAAAATATAATATTTCAATTTGCAGTTAGTAAAATAAATGTAAAAAATAGAGTTTTCAGCAAAATTAATTTTCAAATAAAAAAAAAACGAATTTTCAACCAAAGAAATTAATTTTTAATAACAATGATGAATTTTCAACCGAAAATATGAAATTTTGACCATATAGTGGATTTTTCAATCCAAAAGATGAATTTTCTATCAACAAAAAAAAACGAATTTTCAACTGAATAGTTTTTTTTTCTAATGAAAGAAATAAATTCTTAACAAAAAAACAAAATAGAGACATTTTCTAATAAAGAGATAATTTTTTAACGAAAAAGATTACTTTTTTATGAAAAAAGGTGAATTTTCCACAAATAATGGAATAGCTAAAGTTATATTTTAAATAAAATGATGAATCTTTCACTAAAAAAAAATTTAGTTTTTAACCAAATACAAGAATTTAAACTGAAAAGAAAAATTTTCTACCAAAAATAAAGTAGGATAATTTTCCGTTAGTAAAATAACTTTTCACCAAAAAAAAAAAAAAAACGAATTTTCAACAAAACAGTTAAATTTTTGGCCAAAGAAATTAATTTGTAACCAAAAAGATGAAATATGAACTAATTAGAGTACTCTTTCATTAATTTTCAATAAAATTAAAGTAAATTTTTAACGAAATAGTATAATTTTTAAGTAACAAGATTAAATTTCTATCAAACAAAATAAATTTTCGACAAAAAATGCAAGTTACATTTCCAGTTAAAAAAATTAATTCTAAATAAGAAAAAACTAGTTTTCAACCAAAAAGATCAATTTTCACATTTTCAACCAGTAAAATGAATTTTTTTCCAAAATAGATGAATTTTCAATAAAGTACATTAATTTTCAATTTCTCAATAAAATACATACATTTTCAACCAAATAATTGATTTTTTAACCAAGAAAATCGATTTTCTACCAAAAAAGACGATTTTTAAACAAATTAAATAAATTTTCAACTAAATAGTTTAATTTAATTTTTAATAAAAAATGAAGTAGAATAATTTTTATTAAGGAGAATTAATTTTCAATAAAAATAAAATAATTTTCTCCAAACGAGTTTAACTTTGTACAAAGTAATAGAATATTATAATAAATTGTTTGAATTTTTAAGCAAAAAAACGCGTATTATCTTTAATACAGTTCAATTTTCAAACCAATAATATAAATTTTAAACAAAAAGTTTATTTTCAACAAAACAGTTGAATTTTCAACCGATAAGATTAATTTTCTGCCAGAACAGACCAATTTCTCAACAAAATACATAAATTTTTAACCAAATAATTGAATTTTCAACCAAGAAAATCAATTTTCTACCAGAAAAGATGATTTTTCAACAAATCAAATTAATTTTCAACTGGATAGTTTAATTTTAAATAAAAAATGAAGTCGATAATTTTTATTGAGTAATCGAATTTTATAATAAATTGTTTGAATTTTCAATAATAAAAAGGCGTATTATCTTTAATGCAGTTTAATTCTCATATACCGATAATATGAATTTTAAACAAAAAGTTTATTTTTAACAAAACAGTTGAATTTTCAACCAAATAATGAAATTTTCTACCAGACTGTTGGAATTTCAGACCAAAAGGACAAATTCTCTGCAAAAAAAGTTGAATCTTACACCCTAAAATATGAGTTTTAAACAAAAAAGTTAATTTTTAACGGAAAAAAATTAATTTTCAATCCTACAGTTGCATTTGTAAGCAAAAAAGGCGAAAATCCTACAGCAAGAAACGAACTTTCAAACCAAAACGACGAATGCTCAACAAAATATTCGAATTTTCAATAAAAAAATGTGTCAAGAAAGAAAGAAAATGTCATTCAACCTGTTAATTTTTCAAATCAAAAAGATTTTTAACTAAGAACATTAATTTTGTATCAAAAAGATAAGTCCTTAACAAAGTACATAAATTTCTAACAAAATAGTTAAATTTTTAACTAATAAGATTAATATTCTATCAAGAAAGAAAAAAAAAACCAAATAGTTGAATTTTCAATCAAGAGGATCAATTTTCTATCAAAAATGAAGTACTTACATTTTCATTAAGAATCAATTTTCAATAAAAACGAAATAATTTTCTACAAAACAGTTTAATTTTGTACCAAATAGTTGAAT
Organism: Andricus curvator; assembly: GCA_932195095.1. Taxonomy (NCBI): domain Eukaryota; kingdom Metazoa; phylum Arthropoda; class Insecta; order Hymenoptera; family Cynipidae; genus Andricus; species Andricus curvator. The sequence continues at coordinate 387,006 of CAKNYM010052380.1, forward strand.
TTTATATTAAATTGTTTGAATTTTCAAGCTTAAAACAGTTAAATTTTCAACCCAAAAATCCTTACTAAGAAATTGATTTCAGAGGATTTGCAATATTCTTGAGTAATTTGAAAGATTCCAAGGCATTTTGGAAAGCTTCAAAAAGTTTTAAGTGATTTTCAAAGTTTTGAAAGGCTTCGAAATATTTTGGGGAATTTCTAATGACTCCAAGGAATTTTTTTATTTGAATAATTTGAAGGAATTTCAAAGGATTCGATATATTTTAGGCTATTTTTTAAATTTTAATTTGATTTTAAAGAGATTAAAAAAATTTCAAGAATCGAAGGAATTTTGAATTTATTTCAGTAATTGATTTCAGAGGATATCAAATATTTTTTTAATTTTCATTTGATTTTAAAGAGATTCAAAAAGTTTCAGGGAATTTTTAGAAAGTTTTGAGGACTTGAAAACTTTTAGATTATTCTCAAAGATTCCTAGGAGTTTTCAATTGATTTCAGTAATTTAATTGATTTCAGAGGATTGGAAATATTTTAGAGTATTTTAGAAGATTTGAAGGCATTTTCGAAAGCTTTAAAAAATCTAAATTTTCAAGTAATTTTAAAATAATCAAAATAAATAAGTAAGGAATTTGAAAAGACTCCAAGGCATTTCCAAGAGATTTAATAATTTTGCGGAATTTCAAAAAATGGTAAAGGATTTGAGAACTTTAAGAGTATTTTAAAATATGTCAAGACATTTTCGTAAGCTTTAAAAAGTTTCACGTGATTCTTAAAGAATCAAAGAATTTCAATAATTTGAAAGAGTTTCAAAGGATTGGAAATATTTCAGGGTGCTTTCAAAAATTGCAAGGGATTTTGAAGAGTATAACAAATTTCAAGGAATTCAAAAATATTGTGAAGAATTTCAAATATCTTAGGGTATTTTGAAAGATCCTAGGAATTTTAAAATTGATTTCAGTAATTTAATTTCACTCATTGGATTTGAATTATTTTATGGTATTTTAAAAGATCTAAGGCATTTGCAAGAGCTAAAACTATAGCTTAAAACTATATTTTTTTACTAAAAAATCACTTTAAGTTTCCCCAAGAACATCTTATTTTACATTGTTTGGAATCTTTATAAATTTTATATTATTTTCGAAAAAATTTCAAAACTTCTAAATATCTTTTTTAATTATTCGATTTTTTCCTAAAACTTTTAATAAATCCTGCGAAATTAAAAAAATTGCCTTAAAATCTTCCAGAATATTATTTTCACAGTTTTGAAAACCTTTGGAAATCTTTTTAAATATTCTCTTGAAATTAATTTTTCAAAAAATAAAATCATTTTCAATTTTTCAAGGAATTTTAATCAATTTTTTTATTATTTTGAATCCTATTAAAATGTTTGAAAAGCTTTTATATTTTTCGTTTGAAATCTTCAAAAATCTATATTTTGTTTTACATTTTTTTAACATCTTTTCAAGTTTTTAATTATTTTTGAATTTGTTCAAAACTTCTAAATATCCTGTAAACTTATACCGATTTTTTCTAAATTTACAACTGTTTAATTTTTATTTATTCATCAAAATTTTCTTTTATTTTGAAATATTCTTAAATATTCTATTAAAATTAATTTTCCGAAAAAAAATCATTTAAAATTTTCCCAGGAATCTTAAGACAATTTTTATATTATCTTAGAACCTTTCAAACTCCTTAAAAGCTTCAAAATTTTATGTAAAAACTTTTAAATATCTCCTCAACGTACTCGAATTTGTTCTAAATGAATACATTTTAATCTGTATTTACACATCAAAATTCAACATTTTCACTTACAAATAAAATTTTTTTGAATTAGAACAATTAAAATTAATATTGTAATGTTCAAAGTTTAAGTTTAGCTCTCCGAAATTTTAACGATTCAAGGCTTTCTGTTTCAAACAATTCAGTTTCAAATTGTTTACTTGTGAATATTTAATTTTAAATTGTTCATTTCTAATTAACAGTCAAACATTGCTGGCTATTGAAAAATTGTTCTTTTTCTTGGTTAAAAATTTTCAAATTGAATTCGTTAAGAATGGTATATTTTAGACTGAAACAACAGATAGTTTATAAAGTTTGAATCGGAAATTTACATTTGATTAGTAATTACTAAGGCTTTGGAATTAATAATTTTTAACGTAAAAATCTGTTAATTGTTTAATTTTAACAGATTCCGAATCGGCCTATGAAATCAATCAATTATTGTTCAATTTCGAATACACGAACTGCAGTCCAAATTTTAAAATCATTAATTGAAAAACTGCATTTTAAGATTCTTTTAATTGAAAATGTACCCTTAAAAATGAAAATCTAAAATGGAAAATTTTGATAGTAAAAGATTTTAGAATACTGTATATGTATCATATGTATGCCCATGATCTCGGGCAAGTATACATGGCGCCGGCCCAAATACAAAAAATGATTTACTATTAAAATTCCAAACCCGAGACCATGGGTAAAACTCAAAGGAATTATTACAAATTTTCATTTAAATTTTATTAACTTGTTGAAAAAAATTCTTTCAAAATTAATTCTGACAGACTAAACAATTACTAAATTACTAAACTTTTACGAATATGCTTGCGCCAAAACATTGTATCTCAATCTAATCTTAAGCTTTTAACTGATGAGGTCCGGCGTCAACGGACGAAACTGTCTTAATTTTTATACTAAATAAATAGGCCAGTAGAAAAAAAAACATTTAACATCTTATTAATTTCACTTTATTAGTTTTTTTTTTAAGTTTAACTAATTTTTCCATTTTTAAAATGCACTATCTTCTGATTTTAAGCCCTTATTTTTTTTTATTCATGCAATTACGAGTTGATTTTTGCATTTCTTTATTCCTTGGTGTCAGCTTGAACTTTTGGTAACATAAAGACAAACATTTTCTTTTTATAATGAAGCCAAGAATGAAGAAACTCGGAAAAATTTATCTTTTGTTCTTTTTCAGAAATAAAAACATTGAACTCCATATTATTCTTGAATTTCTTTCGAAAAACATCAGATCAATGTTTATTTAAGTACGCACGTATTTACTGAAATATGAGATAATTGGATGTATATTCGATATAAAGCATACCTTTCACTTAAATTCAATATTAAATTACTAAAAAAATAAAATCGCATTAAAATAGCCAGAATGCAGAAATAAAATATATAAAATTATTGATGTTTTCTGTGATCCTTACATTTCATTAACAATATTTTAAGTTTTCAAAACTGAGCTATTGGGACCAAAACAATCGTAAAAGTCTACTCGCAAAACGTAAAGACATTACTTGCAAATCTAGCAATCAGCTGAGGGCGCAGTCCCATGGAGGACATGGGATCACAGAAAAAACAGAAGATAAACTTTACATCGATTTCCGTTGAAAGATTCGCTGCAACAAAAATTAACCTTGTCGAATAAACTTTACACGAAACTGAGGTAATTCCGTGTTTTTAAACTGTCTCGGAATAATCTGTCAGCGAAAAAGCGTCTTCTGCTATGCAGTTGACAGCAGTGCAAAGAACAGTGAAGTATGGATGAAATTGGTCTAGAAATCAGGACACCAGATTTTTAAAAACATTGCACTTATTACCATTTCATTTTAAAAATGATTGCACTTATCGCGGACGAATGGTTATATATTTTTCATGACTGTCAATAAAGTACTCGACAACATTCGAAAAAGTCGCCATATTTACTATGATCTTAACCATAATTCACAAGTTATGAGATAGGAATTTCCGTTTTGAAAGTTTCGAGATCCGTCAGTATTGCAGTTTAATATAAAAGCCTTTTTAGGGAGTAAAATTTTGAAGCTAAAAGATGATTTCTGAACAACTACAACACCTATCGACCTTATTTCATGCTTCAAATTTTTATTAATTAACATGTTAATTTTCAAACAGAAAAATCAGGAAAAAATTTTTCTTCTGCATTTTTCGAAAATTCAGAAAAATAATTTTTTGAACTCAGAAGTTTTGCTACGTATTAGGGCACCCTGAATCGTGAAATTTTATTTTAAAAAGTCATTAAATAAATATTTATCAAAAATATTGAATGTAAATTGAAAATTTTAATTTTGTACTGTAGATAACATTTTATATTAAGATAATATTGATGGAAATTTAAGTATATTCTATCAGGTATTTCAGGCTGGGAAATCAAAGATGTCTGCAAGCTGAGGGATAAACAATAATACCAATTGCATTGGGACAAAACTTAATTTTTTTCAAAACTCAGAAAAAAATGGTTTTTCACCATAAGTGTATTTGGACATTATTCTTTATTTTCTGAAAACTATTCAATTAAATTATAAAATCCATAAAAAATGTGTAATGATTTTAGTATTTAATTAAATAGCTTTCTCGAAATGAAAAATAATATCCAAATACACTTATGGTGAAAAATCGGGAAGACTGAAAAATTCTCGAGACTGTAAAATTCCTGAATTAGAAAATCCCCGGATAATTAAATTCCCGAATAGGAAAATTCCATAATAATACAATTCCCGGACAGTTTATAATATTACCGAAATGAAAAATTCCCGAATGATGAAATTCCCGACAGTTTATGATACTACCGAATTGGAAAATTCCCGACATAAAATTGCCGAATTCCAGAATATCCAAACTAGAAAATCCCCCAATTATAAAATTCCCGAATTTAGACAAATGAAAAAAAATTTTCATGAAAATTATTTATTTAATAAAAATACAATAATCAATTATTTTTATCAAAAAAAATTGTAATGTTTAAAGTTTCTAAAATTACTGCTTGAATCTTAAACAACAATTATTGAGAAAATATGTTTTTGGATGAAAATTTTTGGACGACTGAAAAATCCTAAAAAATAAAATTCATGACTCTGTCAAATTCCCGCATTGGGAATTTCCCGAATAATAAAATTTTTGAATATGTAATCAATTTCGCGGATTGCAAAATTCCCGTATTATAAGATATCCGAACTGGAAAATTCCTGAATTATAAAACTCCCGAAAGAATGCGAAAAAATTGTTTTTCAATCAATATTATTGATTTATTAAAAATACAATCGTCAAATATTTAAAAAAAAATATATTTTTTTTTTGATCAAAGTTTCTAAAATTATTGTTTGAATTAAAAATAACAATTATTTGAAAAATGTATTTTAGAATGGAAATTTTTTACGACTGAAAAATCCTAAAATAAAATTCCCGAATAATATAATTCCCAAATAATGAAATCCCCGAATAAAAAATTCCCGAACAGTTTATGATATTACCGAAATGGAAAATTCTCGACAGTTTATAATATTACCGAATTTTAAAATTCCTGATAGAAAATTTCCGAATTATAAAATATCCGAAGTGGAAAATTATCAAATTATAAAACTCCCGAAACAATAAAAAAAAATTGTTTTTCAATTAATATTATTAATCATTATTTAAAAATAATCAAATTTTTATAAAAAAACATATTTTTCTTCTTCAAAGTTTCTAAAATTATTATTTGAATTTAAAATAACAATACTTGAAGACAATTTTCATCCAGGAATATATTTTTTTCATTTATTGTTATTTCAATGTTGAACAATAATTTTGGAAACTTTGAACATTAGAAATAATTTTTTTCTTGGTAAAAATATTTGATTATTATATTTTTTTTAATTCGGAAATTTTCTAGTTAGGATATTTTCTAACTTGGCAATTTTCTGTCGGGAATTTTCAAATTCGGTAATATTATAAACTGTTGGGAATTATCCATTTCCGTAATATCATAACCTGTTCAGGAATTTTTTAATCGGGAATTTTCCAATTCGAGAATTTCATTATTCGGGAATTTTATTATTTGTGAATTTTATTACATATTCGAAAATTCTATTATTCGGGAATTTCTCAATTCGGGAATTTGACAGAGTTGGGAATTTTATTTTCCGGGACTTTTCAGTCCTCCAAATTTTTGTTTCAAATATTGTTATTTCAAATTCAAACAATAATTTTAGAAACTTCAAACATTAAATATTTTCTTTAATAGAAATATTTGATTATTGTATTCTTAATAAATAAATAAATAATATTCATTTGAAAAAAATTAATTATTTAAATTCGGGAATTTTCTGATTCAGATATTTTATGATTCGGCAACTTTCTGCCGGGAATTGTCAAATTTCGTAATATTATTAACTGCCGGGAATTTTCAAATTCGGTAATATTATTAGCTGTTCGGGAATTTTATTAATCGCGAATTTTCCAGCTCGGAAATTTTACAGTGTCGAGAATTTTATTTTCGGTATTTTTCAGTCGGTCCGAAAAATCATTTTGGTCCGAGCTGTAAAAAAAACTTCTGGCTTCACTGAATGTTCCAACTTAAAAATTAATTCGATTCCTATTTTTCGTTTTGTTCCTAACCTACAATACCGACTGTGGTAGAAAGTATCACGATAAAATCTTTCAAGATCGGTTAGCATCTTATTAACTACATAAGCCATGGAGTAATATTTAAAGATGGTGACGATGGTTGTTGTTGTGTCAAGTTCTTTATTTACATTCACGAAAAATACGTTTTGATTCGTCCGCGAAAAGACTAATTATTTTTAAAACAAGAATTAGGTAAGTAAAAAGTTGTTTTAAATCTGGTGTCCTGATTTATAGTTTTTCACTCATACTTTGCCGCTTTTCCATTGCTGAAAGGACGTACATATGTAGCAGACGACAGCTTTTATTCCATCGTAAGATAAACTTTCGCCAAATAGCATGTAATCTTTAACAGCCGAAAATTTTACATGCAACAAAATTTAACTTCAGTTTTTTCTGTGATGGTAGATGAGTAGAATATTGGAATAGTTTTGACCAATCAGGTAATTGCAAATACTCTGACAACCACATCATTGGTCAAAACTATTCCACTAATCTACTACCATGGGACTGAGAGATCAGTCCCATGGTATCCATGACAGAATTCGAAACCCTGATTGGCTGCGAGAATTACATAGTTATGGGAATCTACATTGGCAAGAGTTGTTACAACATTGGTTGTAACATTGGTATATGTATATAGTGAATTACAATTATCTGATTTGAAAAATTCGAGCCTGGGTTTTTTTGGGGGGGGGGGGGAGCCGCCGTGGCCCCCCTCTGGATCCGCGCCTGAGCCACCCTTAGAATAATAAACTACAAATTCAGGCCTCGGGCTCAAAACACACTGTTGACACTATTTGACACTTTTTTCAAGCGATGACGCTGTTTTGCTACTATTTTGAAATAAAATAACTAAAGACACAGATTTTTTTGAAAAATAAAAAATTGACAGATTTTCGCAGAAGGAAAAAAATATTGTTTCAAAAGTTTTTGTTTAATTTAGCTTTTAATAAGAAAGATACTGTAATGCTTATAAAGGCCTGGACAGTTCTATTGACAGGATAATTTTCTTGTTATAATAAAAGAATTTAATCATTTTTACGTAAACCACAGATGCGATAAAAATGTTCACACAAAAATGTTCATGTATAAAAAAGTCATACTAAAATACATTTTACGGTTTCGTAATAACGTGCATCATTTATGATAAAAATTAGAAAATTAATTTTTCATGAAAAAAATGCACTACATCTCTCAATGCATAATAAAATATTAGTGGCGAATGGATTACTATAGAGTATAAACGGCAATAATTGCCGAGCAAATAGACAATTAAAAAATTTGTTATCATATTTCTTGAAAACTGAAAGATTGGTAATTACTCCCACTATTCTATATATCATTCCTTTTTTTAAGCTTTGTAAAGCCTATATAATAATGAAAATTAATATTATTCGTAGTATTCATCAATTTCAAATTTATATTTTCATATACATGTTAAAACGAATAATTCACAATTCATTTTATAAATAACATTTCTTTTAATTTATACAATAAAAAATGTATTACGGCAATATAATTTACAAATGAGTTAAGTGTTAAACAAATTTAAGAGCTGATTATAATAAATTGAATTATAATTATATTCACAATTTTTTCAAGATAATTCACGATGGCAGAATTTACCTACAAATAAATTATGAGAAATCCATTACTCATTTAGCTTCAGCAGAGAAAAAATATGAAAAAGAGCTCCTTATTGAAGACCACGTACATCATCCTGTAGTGCCTTCTAATTATTTTTTAAAAAGATTTTGTAACATTAATTAAATATAAATAACATAGAAAAAATAAGTATTTGGTTTATTCTTTTTCATACAAAAAATTCTTCTTCCAGTATGCATTTTTCTATCGACTTTAATAAATTCCAGGTGAGGCCAGAATACTGAAAGTAACTCGAGAGGGATGCAATTGTTGTTCTGAAGTAGAAAGGGGGTGGCTTGGGGGTTGGATTTTACTTGGTAGTTTTGCCGTCGCAGGTAAATGGTGGCAGCACTTTACGCGATGCGATACCAGGTTACATGAAACAGTGACTATAGGCGCCCCCTGGTCGTGTATGTCTGTACATAGGGGTTGCTTATTGCTTACCAACCAACCCTTACCAACAGCCACCAACCCATAGAAAGCTTAATTGCAGAGTCACTCACTAAGAATAACAAAACAGTTATGCAGCTAATCGACAATAGTGTGCTTTCTAAGAACAATAGAAACGCAAATAAACTTTAAAAGGTATATTTACTCAGCTCAGAACTGAGGGTTTTCATTGTTGTCGTAAATGAATATTTGCTTTACTATACGGGCAATTGTTAAACAAATGTATGATTCAATCATTAGGAATTTTAATTAAACAATTAAAAATTTCTGAAATATTCTCATTGGCTGGTAATCTTTTTTCTCAAGGTATCTGTCGTGCCAAAAAGGTCTTTGGAAAAAAGGTTTCTGATTAAATTTTGAAATAGTTATAAATTTTTATCAAAAAAGTTTGGAAGTTACGAAAATAATAATATTAATAACAGTTTTAATTAATTAATTAACAATTTTAATTAAACAATTAAAAATTTCTGAAATATTTTCATTGGCTGGTTATCTTTTTTCTCAAGGTAGCTGTCGTGCGCAAAATGTATTTGGAAAAAAGGTTTTTGATGATTTTCAGAAAGAAAAAATATAAGTTTTTATCAAAAAACTTTGAAACTTACGAAAAATAATAATATTAATAACAGTTTTAATTAATTAATTAACAATTGAAAATGTATGAAATATTCTCATTGGATGGTAATCTTTTTTCTCAAGGTAGCTGTCGTGCCAAAAAGAAGGTCTTTGGAAAAAAGGTTTTTGATG
>CAKNYM010052380.1:396260-411470 GCA_932195095.1 Andricus curvator
TAGCTGTCGTGCCAAAAAGAAGGTCTTTGGAAAAAAGGTTTTTGATGGTTTTCAGAAAGAAAAAATATAATTTTTTATCAAAAAAGTTTCAAACTTACGAAAAATAATAATAAGTTTTAATTAATTAATTACCAATTTCAATTAAACAATTAAAAATTTCTGAAATATTCTCATAGGATGGTAATCTTTTTTCTCAAGGTAGCTGTCGTGCCAAAAAGATCTTTGGAAAAAAGGTTTTTGATTAAATTTTGAAATAGTTATAAATTTTTATCAAAAAAGTTTGGAACTTACAAAAATAATAATATTGACAACAGTTTTCATTAATTAATTAACAATTTTAATTAAACAATTAAAAATTTCTGAAATATTCTTATTGGCTGGTAATCTTTTTTCTCAAGGTAGCTGTCGTGCCAAAAAGGTCTTTGGAAAAAAGGTTTTTGATGATTTTCAGAAAGAAAAAATATAAGTTTTTATCAAAAAAGTTTGAAACTTACGAAAAATAATAATATTATTAAAAGTTTTAATTAATTAATTAACAATTAGAAATTTCCGAAATATTCTCATTGGCTAGTAATCTTTTTTCTCAAGGTAGCTGTCGTGCCAAAAAGAAGGTCTTTGGAAAAAAGGTTTTTGATGATTTTCAGAAAGAAAAAATATAAGTTTTTATCAAAAAAGTTTGAAACTTACAAAAAATAATAATATTAATAACAGTTTTAATTAATTAATTAAAAATTTGAATTAAAAAATTTCTGAAATATTCTCATTGGCTGGTAATCTTTTTTCTAAAGGTAGCTGCCGTGCCAAAAAGGTCTTTGGAAAACCGGTTTTTGATGATTTTCAGAAAGAAAAATTTAAGTTTTTATCAAAAAAGTTTGAAACTTACGAAAAATAATAATATTAATAACAGTTTTTGTAACTGAATTTTTTGACTGGCGCTTATTACCACTTTTTGAAAGAATGGTCGAATTTTAATAAATCATCGCATTTTTTTTTGAGGAAAACATTCCTTACAACTCTACTTTTTCCAATTTTCAAAATAATTATATATTCTCAAAAAACAGTTATTTGTTAAAAAAATGTTTTCTTGAAAAAAAAAATGGTTTCAGCGATTTGAGCGATATAAAAAAGTTGCTTTCGAAACTGGAAACAGTACAATTTTACATAATGTTTTCCCGGAAAAATAAGCTATGAATTATTGAAATTCAACCATTTTTTTGAAATTAGTAAGAATCTAGAGTAACAAAAAGTTTAATCGCAAAAAACAATCATGAAAAATTTGTTGTGTCTTAAAATTTTTCAAATGAAAATAATGTTTTTTTTTTAAATTTGTAATGACATCGTCAATAATATTATTTTGATTCTTACAATCATAAAAAAACTGTTCTTTTTAGAGATGTGATTTTTGGCACAAATGTCTTGAATATCTTTTTGATTTTAATTTTATCTTTGAAAAGTTGGACAATCCCTTTCTTCAAAAGTTGTAGTGACGAGATCTCAGATGCATTGTTTTTAAAAACTTGATCCGCTGTACTTTTTTAAATCACAATTTCCAAATAAGGAATTTTAATTTCAAAAATTTATTTCTAAAAGGGAAAATTTTAATCAGCACTGGTAAACGAAAAATACCGTATTGATTTAAAAAATTAATTTTCATTGTCCAAGATTTAAAAAAATGTCGAAAAGAATCTGAAAGATTCAATGAAAATCTTTTTATTTTGCAGGATTTTATGAAATTTTAGGAAAACTTTGAATTATTTTAAAAGATATTTCAAGGTTTTAGAAGTTTTAAAAAGATTTAAAAATAATTTAAATCTTAAGAAGATTTCTAAATATTTGGAACAAAATGTAATTGTTTAAAGAAAATTGGAAAAGATTTTAAAATCTCTCAAAAGATTTCTAAAAATGTCAAGAAAACAAATCTGGAAGATTTTAAAGCACTTTTTGTAAACATTTCGAAAATAATTAAAAATTTGAAAAGATTTTAAAACATTTCAAAAGATTTCACAAAATTTCAACAGCCAAATATCTGGAATATTTGAGGCATTTTTTGATGAAATATAAAAAAATAATTTAAAATTTGAAAGCATTTCAAAACATTTTAAAATGTTTCGAAAACTGTCAATAAAAAAATCTGATACATTTTGATACAAGTTTTGAAAATTTTACGTAAAAAATTTAAAATTTTTAAACATTCCAAAAAATTTCTAAACATGTCAACAACAGAAATCTTAAAGATTTAAAAATTAAAATTAAGAAGCCTTTTAAGGATTTTGAAAGAGAAAATAAAGATCTGTTTTTAAGATACCTGGCAAAATTTTGAATGATTTTTCATTTAAAAAAATTAATTTTAAGAGAATATTCAAAAAGATTTCGAAAATTTTTAAAGACGACCATTGAGGATTTCAAAACAATTTTTTTAAGGTTCAAAGAATTAAAAATAGAAAAAATTCGAATAATTTTAAAAGATATTTAAAAGGTTTGAATTGAACAAATTTTCAAATTATTTGAAAATATTTCAAAATTAAAAAAAAAACGTATATTTTTAAAGATTTTGGAAAAAATTCACGGCTTTCTAAGAATTTTGATAGGCTTTATGAAAATATGAAAATTTTCCTTAGATTCCTACGAAAATTGTTGACGGTTTTTTTTATTTAAAAAAATTTATTTAAAAACAAAATTTAAAAAGATTGGAAAAGATTTCTAAACATTTAGAAGGATTTCTAAAAAGTTCAAAAAAAAAAAATGGAAGATGTTAGGGCGATTTTTGAAAATATTTCGAAAATAATTTAAAATGTCAAAAGATTGCGAATTATGCCAACAGAGAAATCTGAAAGAGTTTAAGGCAATTTTTAAACAAATTTCGAACATGATTTAAAATTTAAAAACATTACAAAAAATTCTTTAAAAATTCTAAAAATTCCAACAGAAATAATCTGGAAGATTTGTAACAAATTTTTACAAAAATTTAAAAAATAATTTAAAAACATTTAAAAACATTTTAAGCAAAATGTAGATTTTTCAAAATGTCAAAATAAAATTATCAAGCCTTATAAGAAATTTGAAAAACTTTAAGATAATATAGCATTTTTTTTAAGATTCCTAAACAAAATTTGAATGATTTTAGAATCTTTCAAAAGATTTCCAAAATTGTTAAAGACAAATCTGAAGGATTTTAAAATATTTTTTTTACCTTTAAAGAATTAAAAAAAAATGGGCAAAATTTAAATCATTTTAAAAAATGCTTAGAAGGTTTGGATTGAAAAATTCAAAAAAAAATTTGAAATTTGAAAAGATTTCAAGAAAGTTTAAACAAAATGTATATTGTTGAAGTTTTTGGATAAAAATGCACATATTTTTAAGAATTTTCAAAGGTTTCATGAAAATATAAAAGTTTTCCTTAGATTCCTAGGAAAATCTCAAATGATTTTATATTTCCAAAAATTGATTACAAAAAAAGATTTTAAGCATATCAAAAGATTTCGAAAGATTTTCAAGGATAACCACAATTTTTTTAATTTTGAAAGATTTGTCCAAACTTTAGACATAATCTGAGTCAGTTTAAAAGATATTTAGGAATTTTAGATCTTTTAAAAGATTAAAAATATTTTAAAACTATTAAAGATTTCCAAAAATTTATAAAATATTTTTAAATTTCTTCCAAACTTCTAAAATTCCTAAGAGTTCTAAAAGTCTTTTGAACTGACTTGTCAAAAATTATCTTTAAAATTTTCTACAAACTTTTTTGAAATATCTGCAATCTTCAAAAATATTTTGATTTTTCTCAATAATCGTAGGAAAATTATAGTTAAATAACATTAGTAACGAATCAAATTAAAATATAAATAGTTATTCGAAGTTTTTATTTTGCATTTAAAATTATTTTTACCCTTAAATCGAAAAATGTTTTGCTTAGGATACATCATCATTAATAATCGTAATAAATAAATATAAAGTGTTGCCAATATTCTGTCGATATTTTTTTCTCAACGTTTCTGCAAATATTTGTTTTCCAATCGTTTATTCCAGAAATAGAATGGACAGAAAGGAACAAATTTATGAAAATGTAAGAAATTCAGTATGTTTAACTTGGCATAGACTGACATCAAAAAGACATTATTATTTATGTATAAATCGATAAACTCTCTCTCGGGTGCTTCATCCGCCTTCAAGTTTCAATGGAATCATAAAAAGTTTATATTTCTTCAGACGATGTTTCTGTATTTTTTCTTGTAGTTAAAGTTTAGAAGTAACAACTTTTTTCTCGAACGAAATTTTCCAATTAAATAAAATATGGATTGTGTAACTTTAAATTTATAATATTTAGAGAAGTTTCCACTGAAAAACTCATAACTTGACAAGCACTTAATTCAAAATTAGTATTTAAAATTTTTTTAATTAGACGTTATGCAATTTTCAATTACACTGTATTGAAGTTCAAAGTCTAAATTTTTCTATTTTGAATTATTGCATTGAAAAATTTTAATATCTAAGGACTGGATCATAAATAAGATTTTTGAATCAAGAACAAACAGTTTAGACAAGCACACATACAAATACCTAATCAAAACAAAAATAAAATTTAAAAAAGGGATAATAAAGAAAAAGACCTAAAAATCCTACTTTTCTTTCTCTCCTCTTTTTTTATTTATATCCTCTTCAATTTTTAAACCAAATAATTTACTATAGTTTTGTTTATAATATTTTAATATTTTACTAAATCTTGAATTTGTATTGCCTCTAAAAAGGTCGAGCAACAATTATTTTTCTTTCTTTTTGTTTTGTTTTGCGGATTACCCTCAATAGCTTTAGAATCCCCTTTTCCCTGGAAAAATCGTTTGGAAAAAAGTTAATTTAACCCTCGGTGATTCCTAATTGAAAAATTAGACTCTATTTCAGAATTAGTCGATCAAGGAACACTTTCGGAAAAAAATAAAGATTTATTTTGTGGAGGTAAAAACAAAATAAGGCAGGCGGTGTCTGACAATATAATGCTGTTTCTACTGAAACGTTTGTCTTATTTTGGGCTGGGTGTAAATATCATTTGCTACTTGCTCATTTATCTTCTGATGTGTGCTAAAAAACCTAATTTAAAGACTTATAGAACGAAATCGTGAAACATAATGTTCAGGAATGGTCTTATTTTATTTATAAAAATTAATTAAACAGTTTGTAATATACTTTTTCAGTCCAAGAAGTTTCGAATTATTTTTCAAAGTTACTTCATTTTTCAATGGAAAGCGTGTGTGAGGGTGGGGGTGGGGGGGGAATGATTTTTTATGATGTTTTAAAAGGCGGGGGGGGGGATTGGTCAAACTCATTTTTTAAATAAAATATATTGCTAAAAATTCAACAATTTTGTTAAAAAGTCATCCTTTTTGGTTGAAAATCCAACTTTTTTGTTGAAAATTCATCATTTCGTCTTGAAAATTCAACAATTTAGTTGAATTATTTTTCTTTCTTGACTAAGAAATTTAGTTTGGTTGAAAATGTGACTATTTTGTGAAATACTTGTCTTTTTGGTTTGAAATTTCTTTTTTCTTTTTTTGTAGAAATTTCATGTCTTTGGGTTAAAAATCCAGCTGTCTTGTTCAAATTTAATCTGTTTCGGTCAAAAATGAACTTTTTTGTTGAAAACTCAACTGCTGTTTAAAAATTTGTATTTTCGGCTCAAAAAATCATCAATCTGGTGAAAATTTCAATATTTGGTCGAAAGTTGAACTACTTTGTTGAAAATTCATTTTCTTATTTGAAGATTCATCATTTTAGTTGAAAAAGCATTTCTTTGGTTGAAAATTGAATTATTTCCTTAAAAATTCGATTTTTGGTTGTTTAAAAATTAAAATTCAAAAATTATAACTCAACTTTCTAATTTTAAGTTGAAAATGTTTCTTTTTTTTTAGTTTAAAAATTCATTTGATTTGTTAAATATTCGTCTTTTTTTGTGAAAAATTATTCCTCTTGATTGAAAATGTAACGATCTTGCTGAAAATTTATGCATTTTTTCAAAAATTCTTTTTTTTTTTTAATCAAACTGTTCTTGATTTAGAGTTCAAATCTCCTTTGGTTCGAATATCAACTATTACATTTTTTGTTGAAAATTCATCTTGTTCGGTTGAAAGTTGACCTACTATTTTAAAAACTCATTTTTTTTTGTTAAAGATTCCTAATTTTAGTTGAAAGTTCACCTCTTTGGTTAAAAAATTGAACTACTTGGTTAAAAATTAATGTTTTTAACTAAAAATTGAGAATTCACCTGTTTTGCAGAAAAATTTTCTTCTGTGCTAGAAAACACAAAAATTTAGTAGAAAAATTAATTTTTCAAATAAAAATTTGCTATTCCATTTCTCGTCAAAAACTGTGCTTTTTAAGTTTCAAAATTCAACTTTTTGCTAAAAATTCATGTAATTTTTCAAGAAATCGTCTTTTTTGTAGAAAATTAATATTCCTGGTTAAAAACTAAACTGTATTGTAAAAAAGTCATCTTTTTGGCTTAGAAATTTAATATTTTGGATGAATTTTTTTTTGTTAATAACTGAAAAATCTTTTTTCGTTGAGATTTCAACCGTTGTTGAAAATGTGTCATTTTGATTCGAAGGTTCATTTCTTTTGGTAGAAAATTAATCTTTTTTTTTCTAAAAAATTCGACTATTTGGTTTTTTCTTTCTTGAAACATCTTTTTTTTAAGATTCATCATTTAAGTTTAAAAATTAATCTCTTTGGTTAAAAATTCAAAGTTCTCTGTTGAAAATTTGTTTTTCCGTTTAAAAATTAATTTTTTAAACTGCAAATTTTACAATTTGGTGAAAAATGCAACTATTTGGTTAAATATTAACTTTTTTGTTAAAAATTCAATGGTTTTGTAGAAAATTTGTCTTTTTCGCTTGAAAATTCAGCAATTTGGTAAAAAATTCATATTTGGTAGAAAACTCAACTATTTTGTAGAAAATTCGTTTCTTAGATTGGAAAATAATTTTATGAAATAAAAATTGAACCATTCTATTTTTGGCTAAAAATTAAGCTTGTTTCAAGAAAAAGTTTTTTGTTGAACTACTTTCTTAAAAATTAAATTTTTTGGTGAATATTTATAATTTTAATTGAAAATTCATCACTTTGGTTACAAAAAATTAATTATTTTTTTCAAATTCGTTTTTCTGGTTAAAAATCAATTTTTTTAACCGAAAATTTAAATATTTAGTGAAAAATTCAACTTTTTGGTTGAAAATAAACTTTTTTGTACAAAATTCAATTGTTTTGTAGAAAAATGGTCTTTTTCGCTTCAAAAATCAACAATTTCGTAAAACGTTCAATTATTTGGTACAAAACTCAACTGTTTTATAGAAAAATTGTTTTTTCATTAAACATTCATTTTTTAAGGTCCAATTTAACTATTTTATTTTTGATTAAAAGTTGAGCTTTTTTAAGGAATTTTTTTTTTGATAAAAATTCTTTTTTATTAGTTTAATTCAACTGTTTATCCAAAAATTAAAATATTATTTTGATCAAAATATCAACTGCTACATTTTTTGTTAAAAAGTCAACTCATTGTTTTTTAAGATTAATCATATCTTTTAAAAATTCATCTCTTGAAAATTACTTTTTTTGTTAAAAGTTATTTTTTCTCGACTGAAAATTCAATTGCTTTCTAGAAAATTTATCTTTTTTGCTCACAAATCCAAGAATTTCGTAGAAAACTCAACTATTTTGTAAACAATTTTTTTTTATCGAAAATTAATTTTTTCACACAAAAATGTAACTGTTTCATTTTTGGTTAAACGTTGAGCTTTTTTATAAAAAAAAGTTCTTCTGTTAAAAATTCGTCTTTATTTTTACAATTAAGCTGTTTTTAATTAAAAATAAAAATCTTTTCTTGGTTTAAATATCAACTATAGCATTTTTTGTTAAGAATTCAAATTTTCTGGTTAAAAATTCCACTACTTGGTTAAAAGTTAAAAAAGTGAGATTTTAATACACCACCCCTCCTCCCAAATCGTCTCACGTTATTCCTGGACCCCTAAAAAAATTGACGAACCAAATTCAGTGCGGGCAAAAATTACGTAAGATTATTTATGCTCAACTTTTTTTCTAAATTTAAAATTTTTTGGTTATGAGAGTTTAACTATTTTCTGAAAAAAATAATTTTCTCATCAGAGTTATATTTTGTACGTTAGAAAGGAAAAAAAAACAATTGTATTGTAGGGGAAACCTCCCTACAGTGGATAATGGAACCTACAATTGATAATCATTGATTAAAAATACTGATAAATGTGAAATAATTAATTTAATTTAATGAATAGTTAAGATAATTTACATGTTCATGAATTAAAATTTTTATTTTTTTATTTGTCTAATTAATGATTATCCACTGTAGGTTGCATTATCCACTGTAGGAAGGTTTCCCCTATCCTATTCTTTTTTCTTGTCTCTTCTAGTTAAAAAGCAAAAATTCTCGTCAAATTGAATCGTGAAATCGAGTGAGAGTCATGGTAGTATTATCGCCGCATTCACTAGTTTACCAAGCTTGCCATTCGGTTGACGAGGAACAAAAAGATTTTACGAGTTTGCCAGGCCTTCCTGATTTTAAGTGCCGAGTGAATCCATCAGAAAAGATAAGATAGAATTCAGTTTCTACAATGTACAATTGTATTTCTCCCCTCTTTACTCGTCACAAATCGAATTTGCAAGCAGTAAATTCAATGTAGGAGGATTGCAAATAAAAACAGGAAGGCTCTCGCTATAATAAAACCGAAATGTGCTTCTGGCACCTAGTGGAGAGGGTTTGTGACTGCTTTCTTTCGATTACGTTTTCCTTCACTCGAAATCAATTTTTACAGTTTTTCAGGAATTTCTCGGAGATGCTTCAAGAGTGGGAAATATTTGTATCGATAATACGAGGTCCAGCCTTTTTTCTCTGAAAAAATATTTTTTCTCGAAAAAAAAAATGTTTTTGCCTCGCGCTGCCCCTTGATCTTTGTACTTTCCCCACATTTGTTCACAGACCTTTTAAAATTATATGTTAAAGCATCGATGACTGGAATTTGGTGATTGTGAATTCTCTATTGTTAATGCTCCTTGGGCTTTAACGAACACATTCTGATCACGTTTCACGTATTTTTCAGGATTTTCTAGTCGTCCCATTTTAAGAAATGTTTTCAAGTCTTTTTAAATTTATTAAACATTATTTTTTTGAATAAAAAATCATTAAAAATGTTTCTAGTAATTTAAGAAAGTTGTTTCATTCTCTTGAAACCTTTCAGAATTCTTTAAAGGCCAAGAAATTTGTTTCGAAATATTCAAAAATCTACATTTTTTAAAACTTGAAAATCTTAGACAATTTTTTATTATTTTTCAATCTTTCCAAAACTTCTAAATCTTCTAAATATCTTTTTAATTGATTTGACTTTTGCCTAACATTTTAGAGATCATTTAAAATTTTCCCAGGAATGTTAAGAAAATTTTTTTATCATCTTAAAACCTTTTAAAATCCTTGTAAAAAACTTAAACATTTTATTTTTAAATATTCAGAAATCTAAATTTTTTAAATTTTGTAATATTGGAAGATTAGACAATTTTGCTTTAAAATCTTCTACATTTTTTCGATATTCTAGGACATAATTTCAAATGTATTGTAATATTTTTGAATTTTGGCTCAAAAATCCTCTTTCAAACTAGAAAGATCACTTGAAACTTTCCCAGGAATCTTTAAAAAATTCTTTTATTTCATTATTTTTTTTACAATTTTAAATATTTAAAATTCAAGAATTTCAAAAAATCCTACAATAAATTATAAATAACAATTGCAATTAAATTGAATTAAATTAAATAATTTGAATTAAACAAACAATTACAATGAATTATAAAAATTAAATATTGAGGAGAGTTCAATTGCAAATATTTAAAGATGAAGAGTTTTTCATTGTGAATCTTCAAAATTGAACTACATATTCCAAAAAAAATTCAAAATTACGTAATTTTAATCTATAAACATTCCGAATTATAAATCATCAAAATTAAAGAATTTAAAAATTCAAATCTTTAAAATTAGAGTATATTCAATTATAAATCTTGAAAATTGAAATATTCTAAAAAAGACCTTCAAAATTCAAACATTTTTTATTTTAACTCTTCAAATAGAACAAATTTAAATTTTTAATCTTCAGAATTGAAGAGCTTTTAATTTTGAAAATTTACAATTAAAAATTATGCAAGTCTTAAGTTCAACGATTAAAAACTTTGTAATTTTTTATAATTTTGAAACATTTGAGAATTCTTGAAATTTTAAGAAATACTTTGAAATGCCCTTTTTAAAAATAATAAATAATAATGAAAAATTTTCTTTGAAATCTTAAGTTGTGACTCAAGTTTTGAAAAAATTGTCAGATCGTATCATTTTTTTTAAAGATTTTCAGACTTATCAAATAAGGTCTTATATCTATGCTGAAACAATCTAGAAATAATTTTCAGTGAGGGAGAATAATTCTAAAAATAATTATTACGTTCAAAACAAATTAATAAATAAAAGTTATTTTTAAGGATTGGCTTCATTTATCTCATTCAAATCCAGAGTTTCTGTACAAAATGTGAGAGAAATTTATGTTTTATTACGATTATTGAAAAATAAATCCTATTTGAAAATTATTTACACAATTTTTATAAACAAAAGTACAGTTTGGATATTTCTCAACGAATGGGTTCAATTTTGTAACGAAATTAACTAAGAATATTTTTACGATGACTTTTCGCTGTGATACTTTGAAAATTTTATTGAATTATTGATTGTTTAAACAATTTTCATGAACAAATTTGATCTTTGGGGATTTTCAACGAATAGGCTCAATTTTTTAACGAAATGTAGCAAGAATCGCTTTACTCTATGATTTTCTCTAAATTGGCAGCAATGGTTGAATACTTGAACAATATTCATAAACCAATTCAGTGTTTGGCTATTTTTCATAAAATACGCTCAATTTTTGTTTACGTTATCGACTAATAATATTTTCACAATAACTCTCTGCTATGATACTTTCCAAATTAACAATAATTAATAATTAGTTAGACAATTTTTATAAACAAGACATTCTTAGTCAATTCCGTAAAAAAGTTGAGCCTATTCTTCGAAAAATATGAAAAATCTTAATTTTCTATGAAAATTGTTTGAATCATGAATATTTCTTGTAAATTTGAAAACTATCGTAGTAAAGATTTTTCAAGAAGACATTCTAAGTTAATTTCGTAAAAAGATTGAGCCTATTCGTTGAAAAATCACCAAACTCTGAATTTTTATATAGAAATTGTTTAAATAATTCACAATTCTTATAAATTTCCAAAGTAACACAGAGCAAAGTCATTGAAAATACAGTCTTAGATGATTCAGTATAAGAAAATTGAGCCTATTCTTTGAAAAATAGCCAAGCTCTGAATTTGACCACGAAAATTGTTTAAATAATTAATAGTTCTTGTAAGTTTGTGAAATAGGATCATAATAAAGGGCCAATTTTTATGAAAATATCTGAACTGTGAATTTGTTCATAAAATTTCTTTAAAATAATTGTTAAATAGCACGTATTTTTAATTAATTGTGATGAAATATTAATTTCTCTCACATTTCAAACGAAAACTCTAAATTTGAATGAGCTAAACAGTACCAATTCCGAAAAACAAATTTTCTTCAATAATTTGTTTATGACGTAATAAACAATTTTTTTTTCATTCTCACTCACTTGAAATATTTCTAGATAATTTTAGCATAGATATAAGACCTTCTTTGTTAAATCTGAAAATCTTAAAAAATGGCACTTCTGAAAAGTTAAAAAAAATCAATTTTATTGTTAAATAAAAAATAAACCAAATTTGTTACCAAAAATCGAAACAAACAATTCTTTTTGAAATTAAAAAAACTTTTTTTTTCAAATGACCAAATTGGCCAAAAAAACGTGTTTTAACATTTTTAATAGGAAATACTCATTTGAAATAGATATTTATTTTTCTAGTTTATTTCTTTATTTGTTTTTGAGATTATATAAATATAATTTTCCTGAAATTCTTGAGAAAATTCAAAAATATTTTTGAAGATTGCAGATATGTTGGATCAAAATTTCAACAAAAAGTTAATTTTTAACCTAATAGTTGAATTTTTTACCAAAAAAAGTTGAATTCTTGATGAAAAATATAATGCATAATTGATATTTCAACCGAACAAAATTTTTATTGTAAATAAAAATTTTTAACAAAATTCTTGTTTTATTTTCAGGAATTCTATACATTAACTTGAGTATTGGACGTTAAATAGGATTTTTAATTTGATTTTAATCTAACTTAAAATTCTTAAATTTGAATATTAATCGTCAGGGAAAGTTAAAAAATGGTCCGGAAAAAATCAGAAAAAAGTCATGGAATTTTGTAAATGAATTTTTGCGGCCATCCTGAGTGAAAAGGAGAGAATAAATAAGGCAGTTCATGGCTGACTATAAAATTCTCTTTCTACTGAAATCATTGTCTGGCCTAGAATTAATTCTAATTTTTCGATTTGACCGAATTGATCGATTTGAAATCGTGAATTAAATAACTTTTTCGTCAACGATTATTCCAGAAAAAAGGGATTCTAAAACAATTGGTAAAACCCCACACAAGCTTCCAGGAAAGAGGGTCGCAGTGCAAACATTAACCCAAATTCTGCAGCATTAAATGTAATCGAAAGTAATGGAGACAAAGTATCTGGATTTCGAAGACTCCCACTATTTGGTGGTGAGATTCTCATTTGTTTTCGTTTCCACGACGAAAAAGAAAATTTAGAGGGTTCTACCAAATGAGAGTGAGAGTGAAATGGCACATCCTAGCTCCTTCAGATGATCCCCTCTAGTTGTATTGCAGCATTACTCTTCGTCTTTCTGACTTTCATACTTCAAGCGTCCATCAAGGAATGAAAATATAAATCACTGCCAGGAATCACCCAAGTGGATTACAAAATTTAGACATTTTCATCACTACATTTTTTAATTTCCGGAGAAATCTTTTCTGCTCGAAATTCGTGGTCAGTAATAAGATTTTTATAATTTATACTAGCAGTGAACGCAGTGCTCTGATCGCGAGTTCACGACTCTGGGGTTTCATTTTTTCATTTTTTTTTTTCATTTTTTCAAGAGCACTTTGCTTCCTCATAGAGGAAGCATTAGTTATTTTTTTCAATAATAATAGAAAACCCAAGTACAAAATTACAAAATAATACAAAAAATTTTTTAATACAAAGACAAATCAGACAAATCAACTTTTGTATTCAAAATTATAATTTTTTGAGCTGGAAAAGGTAAGGGAAAAGTTCAGTCGCACACTATCACTTTCCCAGCCTTATGATTTCTTTACAAAAACTGTCAGAATTATTCTATTTGAAAATTTATGATCAAAAGGTATTTTTTATTCATGCGTCAACTTTGAATTATGTCAATGAAAAAAGTTCTTCTGTTTGAAACATATAATTCAAATATTATAAATAAGCGTAACTTCCTTAATCTTCAACAAAGTGTATTAATATTATAGATCAATCGATTTGCCTCAAATCAATGAATCTTTTACATTCTTGCATCAATTTTGAATTATGTTAGTGAACAAAGTTTTACTATAAAAAATCGTGTTCTCAAATATTATGCATTACTATAGCTTCTTTACGCTTCAATAAAATGTATCAATGTTATAGGTCAATCGATTGGTCTTGAATCAACTCAACTTTTCTATTTTCGCATCAACTCTAAATTTTGAGAATGAGAAAATTGTTACTATAAGAAACGATTTTAAAAATATATAAATTACCATAACTTTCATACTCTTTAATAAAATCTATTAATATTGTAGGTCAATCGATTCATCTCGAACCAAGGAATCTTTTATATTCCTGCATCAACTTTGAATTATGTTGAAGAAAAAAGTATTACTATAAAAAACCGTATTTTCAAATATTATGCATTACCATAGCTCCCTTACTCTTCAATAAAATGTATCAATGTTATAGGTTAGTCGATTCGTCTTGAACCAACACAGCTTTTCTATTCTCGCATCAACTTTAAATTATGAGAATGAGAAAATTTTAACTATGAAAATCGATTTTATAAATACGTAAATTACCATAACTTCCCTACACTTTAATAAAATGGATTAATATTGTAGGTCAATCGATTCGCTTCGAACCAAGGAATCTTTTATATTCTTGCATCAGCTTTGAATTATGTTGAAGAAAAATGTGTTACTATAAAAAACCGTATTTTCAAAATATTGTGAATTACGAGATCTTCCTTAGACTTCGATGAAATTTATTAATATTATAGGTCAATCGATTCGTCTCGAATCAACACATCTTTTCTGTTCTTGCATCAACTTTGAATTATGTTAATGAAAAAAGTCTTACTATAAAAAACTGATTTTCAAAATATATAAACTACCATAACTTCCCTTATCTTCAATAAAATGTATTGATATTATAGGTCAATCGATTTGTCTCGAACCAAGGAATCTTTGACGTTCTTGCATCAACTTTGAATTATGCTAATAAAAATTTTTTTATAATAAATAACCGATTTTCAAAATATATAAATTATCATAACTTCCCTACGCTTTGATCAAACATATTAATATTGAAAGTCAATCGATTCGTCTCGAACCAAGGAATCTTTAATATTCTTGCATCAACTTTGAATTATGCTGAAGAAGAAATTGTTACTATAAAAAACCGTATTTTCAAATATTGTGAATTACCAGAGCTTCCTTAGTCTTCAAATAAATTTATTAATATTATAGGTCAATCGATTCGTCTCGAATCAACACATCTTTTCTGTTCTTGCATCAACTTTGAATTATGCTAATGAAAAAAGTTTTACTATAAAAAACTGATTTTCAAAATATATAATTTACCATAACTTCCCTACTCTTCAATAAAATGTATTGATATTATAGGTCAATCGATTTGTCTCGAACCAAGGAATCTTTGATGTTCTTGCATCCACTTTGAATTATGCTAATAAAAATTTTTTATAATAAATAACCGATTTTCAAAATATATAAATTATCATAACTTCCCTACGCTTTGATCAAATATATTAATATTGAAGGTCAATCGATTCGTTTAGAACCAAGGAATCTTTAATATTCTTGCATCAACTTTTAATTATGCTGAAGAAGAAATTGTTACTATAAAAAACCGTATTTTCAAATATTGTGAATTACCAG
>CAKNYM010052380.1:433644-446041 GCA_932195095.1 Andricus curvator
AAAATTACTTCAGATTCGTGATCAGAGACCCCGAAAACCCCCAGATGTCAAGTTTCATGAAAATCCTCCAAATTTTTGAAAAAAAATGTCCGCCATATTGGATCCGCCATTTTGAATTTAGAAATCTGACTTCAGATTCGTTATCAGAGACACCAAAAACCCCCAGATGCCAAGTTTCATGAAAATCCTTCAAATTTTTGAAAACTCGTCCGCCATATTGAATCCGCCATTTTGAATATTAAAATCTGACTTCAGATTCGTTATCAGAGGCCCCGAAACCCCCCAGATACCAAGTTTCATGAAAATCCGTTAAAGTTTTGAAAACTCGTCCACCATATTGGATCCGCCATTTTGCGTTTTGAAATCTGACTTAAGATTCGTTATCAGAGGCCCCAAAAACCCCCCTAAGGTGCATATATCCGTGAAATTAGTTTGATAGAAAAATGTATGCATCAAAGGGATTTAAGGCACTCAAGTCTCCCCCCTCTCGATATCCCCCCCGCAACCCCCTCCAATCCTATCATATCATCCCCTCCCCACCTTTATGTCTCAAATCCTCTACCCCTTCTCCTAGTTCCCCCTCCGCTACTGTTCTCAACATCCTTTCAACACCCTCCCCTCCTTTCCCAACCTTTTACCGAAAATATAAGGGTTTTTGTCCAGAGCTACGAAACCCTAAAAGAAGGCAAAAATCGAGAATGAAAGTGCATGCAGTGAAAAAAAACTTACCTTGGAATTTGAAAAGCAATCTCGTCTAGGGAATCACTTGGCTGAAGGGGGGCTCTTTCAAAAAGTTTGCTGGGACCCCTGTGAACCTTGTTTGAGTACTGCATGGACCCTGCAGTGGGTTGGGGTTGGTCCCCGCAGTTGTTCCCTCGTTGAGCTCCTTGTCCTCCTCGTTTCTGTTTTTTCTTTCGATCCTCCTCCGCCTGCCGGCGAAGGTTGTGCAGTCGGAAGAAAAACACCGACATGTCTGCTCGAAACCGAAGAGGAACAAGCAAATTCAAAACTATCTCTTGTGTCAAAAATAAATATTAGACAACAACAATTCATGCTAACCGGGTATTAAAAATTTTGCAAATTATTATTGGTAAATAAACTTTGTCTTTTATTGTTAAAATTTGATTTTTTAATTGTTCAAAAATTATTATTGGAAATTAGACATTGTTTTTTTTATGTTTATATTTTAAGTGTTGATTTCATTTCCATTATTCTCAGGTGATGGTAGGATGAGAAGAAGGTGAGGGGACGGGCGTGATGTGAGGAGAGGAATTGGCGTCATGAGAGGAAAGAAAAAAACGAAGACCGAAAAAGGGAGTGGTGAGATAGTAGGAGAGGCGGGGGAGCAATAGATTGAGAGGAGAGAAGGAGGCTAGATGAATTAGTGATAAGGGCAGGAATAAGGCGGAGGGGCGAATCGAAGATTTTAGGGGGAGCTGGAGAGTCGAACTTAAGGGCTTATGGAAAGATGTAAGGGATGATAACTATTAGGAAAAAAGAAAATGGGGAAAGGTGAAATAAGAGAAAGAGTCTATGGTAGGGAAATTAGAAGTGTTAGGAAGGGAGGTGAAAGGAAAGGGAGAGTGGTGCGTAGAAAGGGTAATAAGAAGGGTGATGTGAAGGAAATTTAAGGGAAAAGTTCAGGTGGGAATGAAAAGGAGCGATGAGTAGGAGATGAAGGAAAAAGCTTGGAAGACGAAAGGAGCCATGAATGAAGGAAGGCATAAGGGGTATGAGGAGTGACCAACGTAATAGATTATGGAAAAGGGTAAGGGATAATGAGTGTTAGAGAAAGAAAAAATGGCGACAGTTAACAAAAAATACGCGGAAAAGGCGATAGTAGGAGAGGCGGGGGAGCGATAGATTGAGAGGAGAGGAGGAGGTTAGATGAATTAGTGATAAGGGCAGGAATAAGGCGGAGGGCCGAATGGAAGATTTAAGGGGAGCTGGAGAGTCGAACGTAAGGGCTTATGAAAAGATGTAAGGGATGATAACTGTTAGAAAAAAATAAATTGGGAAGGGTGAAATGAGAGAAAAAGTCTATGGTAGGGAAATTAGTTGTGTTAACAAGGGAGGTAAAAGAAAAGGGGGATTGGCGCGTGGAGAGGGTAATAAGAAGGGTGATGTGAAGGGATTCTAAGTAAAAAGTTAAGGTGGAAATGAAAAGGAGCGGTGTGTAGGAGAAGAAGAAAAAGCTTGAGAGAGGAAAGGAGCGGTCAAGGAAGGAAGTTGTAATGGATATGAGGAGGGACCAACGTAAGAAATTATGGGAAAGCGTGAGGGATAATGAGTGTTACCGAAAGAGAAAATGGCGACAGATAAAAAAATACGCGTAAAAGGCAATTGTGGGGAAATTAGTGGTGTCAATATGGGAAGTGAAGGGAAGGAGGGAGGGGTTATGGGATGGGGATGAGAGGGAAAAGTAAAAGTTGGATTGAAAAGGAGTTTTGAGGGTAAAAGAAGAGGAAAGGCGTTGAAAGGGGAGAGAAACGATGAGGAGAGAAAGGGTTAACGGTGATAGAGAAGGGCGGATGCAAGTGAATATGGGAAGAATAAGAGATAATGAGAGAAAAAAACAGGGAGGGGAGTTAGAAGGAGACAGAAGCGGTGAATAGAGAATGAGTTAAGGGGATAGGGGGATAGGGGGATGGAGAGACGCGAGAGTAAGTGAATATGGGAAGGGCTTAGGTATAAGAACTGTTAGAGAAAAAGAAATAAAGTGAGGTGAAATGAGAAGAATAAGCGATGTTAGGGAAATTAGTTCTGTTAAGAAGGGAAGTGAAGAAAAAGGAGGATGTGTGCGTAGAATGTGTAATAAGAAGGGTGAGCGGAACGAAATGGAAAGTTAGGGTAAAGGTTGTAGTGAATAGGCGTTGTGGGGGAAGAGAAAGGAAGAGTGTTGGGAGGGGAAAGGATCCATGAGGAAAAGGAGGTCTAAGGGGTATGAGGAGAGGCGTATCTGAGGGATTATGAAAAGGGGTAAAAAATAATGATAATTGTAGGGAAATCATTGGTGCTAAGAAAAGAGGTGACGAAAAACGGGAAGAGGTGCATATAAAGAGTATTCGGAAGGATGATGGGAAAGGCATAAAATATAGCGTAAAGGTGGGTAATGGAAAGCAGAAGTGAGTAGAAGAGAAAGGAAAGAGCTTAGAAGAAGAAAGGAGCGATAAGGAATGGAAAAATTAAAGGCGATAGGGAGAAGAAAATGTAGGCAAATATGGAAAGGGATATGAGATAGTGACTTTCAGAAGAAAGGAAAATGGGACGGTGTGAAGTAAAAGAAAGAAGGTTTGGTAGGGAAATCAGTAGTGTTAAGAAAGGTCGTTTTGATGAAAAAGGAAGGCACCTCGAAAGGCTAATTAGAAGGAGAAGGTGTGAAGTAAGAGAAAGAAGGGTTGGTAGGGAAATTATTAGTGTTAAGAAGGGTCGTTTTGATGAAAGAGGAAGGAACCTCGAAAGGCTAATTAGAATGTTCATGGGGTGGAAATGAAAGGGAAGGGTAAAGAGATGATTGAAAACGAGCGGTGAAGGGAATGACAGATGAGGGGATAGAAAGGGAAAGGAGCTTTAAGGAAAGGAAGAGTTATGGGAAATATAGAGGGGTGATTGTAAGGGATTATCTAAAGGGGTGAAGACTGTTCGAAAAACGAGAAACAGGGAGGGGTGAAATTAGCGGAAGATTTCATGGTATGAAAATTGGTGGTGTTAATCAGGAGAGGGAGAGGGGGAATGAATAGGGAATGGGTAAGGGATAATGACTGTTAGAGAAAAGAGAAATGAAGAAGTGTGAAGTGAGAAAAAGAAGCGATAGTAGAGAAATTAGTGATGTTAAGATGGGTGGAGAAGGTAAAGGGAGAGGGACGCATAGGATGAGTAATGGGAAGATTTATTGGGAGGGGACGAAAGTGACAGAAAAGGAGCGACGAGAAAAAGAAAAGGGCTTGGAAGAAAAAGGAGTGGTGAGAAAACGAACCATTACCCGGGGCTGGAAAAGGCGAATATAAGGGAGTATGTGTGGGACACCAGTGGTGTTAAAAAGGTTGGTGAAGCGAAAGGGGAGGGGTGTGTAGAAACGGTAATAAGAAGGAGCAGGGGAGTTGAAGGAATGGGTAAGGGAGGCTGAGAAAATAATGTACCAAGAAGGAAAAAGAAATAGTGTGGATGGGAAAAGGAGCGTTAAGGATAAGGGTTGTGGATATTTGGTTTGATACGAAACAATAAATTAAAATAGGCTTCGAAATTTTTTCTTTTAGGGATTTCTCGTCTTCTTGAATTGATTTTTTAATTTTCTCTTATACTATTTTTGTTCAATAATTTCCAAAATATTTAATATTCCAGAAGTATTTTTTTTATAAATCCAGAATTCACACATAATCAAAAGTACCAGAAGTGATTTCGTGCTCTGGAACCACATGCATAGTTCATAAAGACATTTGCAATTCAAACAAACATGCAAGTGGAGTTGAACAAAGATAAGATCGACCCTTCATAATTGGGAAGATTCTGAGTTCAGAGCTACCCAAAATAAATTAAGGGTGCACGTGCAAAGCTTGAAATCTTGTATTTATGATGAACGAACCTGTCAGAGTCAGGCAGAAACTTGTCCAACTAAACCTAAATTCAATTAAAAACAAATCTCAATTTGAAAAAGAAAAAAAATTATAAATCTTGTTTGGATGCAATCATTTATAATCATTTGTAATGGGAGTATTTTTAACTCGAGTACGTAACATTTTTAATCTTTCTCTAAAAAAGAAATGACAAAAATTTAAGATTTAATAATGTAAAATTTTATTATAAAATTTTCAGTTAAAATAATAGATTTTCAATCAAGGAAAAGGGAATTTTCAACAAAATAGTTGAATTTTCAAACAAACTGATAAATCTTTGATAAAAAGATTATTTATCAACACAAAGTGTAATAGCTGATATTTCCACCTAAAAATATTTTCATTTTCAATAAAACAACTGCTAAACCAAAAAATACGAATTTTCGACATAAGAGTTGAATTTTTAACAAAGAAAGATTGTTCAATCAAGAAAGAAAAAAAATCTTATCCAAAATGTTGAGTTTCAAAGTCATAAAGACGAATTTAAAAAAAAGACTTGAATTTACAACACAAAAATATGCATTTTTTATCAAAATAATTTTGTATTAAAAAAGATACGTTTTTAATAAAATAAGTGAATTTTCAACTGGAAAAGATTAATTTTATAGCAAAAATGGAATAGCTACATTTTTAATAGAGAAAAGAATTTTCAAAAAAATGTGTTAAATTTTCAACAAAGAAATGAACTTTTAACTAAAATAATACATCTACAATAAAAAAAAATAAATATGTAATCAAATAGTTGAATATAAAAACCAGAAGATGAATTTTATACCAAAAAAACAAACAAATTTTCAACAAAATAGATGAATTTTTAACTAAAAAAAGATAAATTTTCAACAAGAAATAGAATGGTTTAATTTTCAATCAGGAAAATAAGTTTTTAAGCAAATAAAATGATTTTTCAATAAAATAGTTAAATTTTCAATAATGAAACTAATTTTCAACCAAAGAAATGAAATTTTAACCAAAAAGTTTAATTTTCTACTTGAAAAGAATCATTTTTAACCAAATACATGAATTTTCAACCAATAAGGTTAATTTTCTACCAAAAAAGGACAATTTTTTAAAAGAAAATAGATGAATTTTCACCCAAAAAAGTTATTTTTTTAACTAAGAAGAAAATAGTTTAATTTCCAGTTAAAGAAATAAGTGTTTAAGTAAATAAACTAAATTTTCAACGAAAAAGTTAAATTTTCAACCAAACAAATAAATTTTCTAACAAAAAGATCAAATGTCTATACAAAAAAATTTCGACAAAAACTTTAGTTAAATTTCTAATTACAAAAAGTAATTTTCAATTGAAAAAACTAATTTTTAACGAAATAAATGAATTTTCAACCAAAAAGATGAATTTTCTACCAAAAAAGATTTCCTTAAATTTCGAAAAAGAGTAGAAGATTTTAAAGAAAAATGTTTCAATTTGGTATTATAAAAAAATCAAAAAAAAAAATCGAGTAAATTCAAGAAATATTTAGAAGATTTTGAGAGGTTGAAAAAGAATTTCAAACTGTAAAAGATTTTAGAAAATGCAGATTTTTTTTCAAAGATTTCAAACCAAAACTTTTGAAGGTTTGAAAGAATTTTGAAAGGTTTTAAGTGAATAAAAAAAATTTTCTTAAAATTCCCAGGAAAATTCGGAAGATTTGAAGGCAATTTCTTTACATTTTGAATCAGTTTTCAAAATTTCAAGAAAAATTTGAGTTAGCTAAAAATATTTTAAGGAATTTGAGAGGTTTTAAATATGCAGAAACCTTTTCTAATTTTCTGAAGAATATCATAAAATTTATATTTATATAAACTTAAAAACAAACTGATAGTATTTCTTTTCTTGTAAGTAATTTCAATATTTGTGTGACTAAAAAAAATATTTAAAAAGCGGAAGGGGGAGGGGGTCCTTCACTCATGTACGTAATTTTTGCAAAATCGCAAAAACTTTTTCCTGAAGATTATCTTTTTAGTTATAAATTTTATTATTTGGTTGAAAATTCAACAATTTTCTTAAAAAGACATAATTTTTTTTTGTAAATTCAACTGTTTTGTTAAAAATTCGTCTTTTTGGGGTGAAAATTCAACTCCTTTCGTATAATATCAACCTTTTGTTTAAAATTCATATTTTGTTGCTGATAAGTCAACTGAAATATTTTTTGGATGAAAAATATTTTTTCTGAAAATTTGTTTTTTAAATTTAAAAGTTCTTTTTTTTTCGTAGAAATATTGCAGCTTTCTTGGACAAAAATGCAACTGTTTTGTTGAAAATTCAACTATTTCGTAGAAAATTGACTTTTTGTTTCAATTTGTATTTTTTTTGTAGAAAAGTCTATTGAAATCCTTTTGGATAAAAATTCAACTCTTTTTTTGGAAATTTGTCTTTTTTACTTAAAAATTCGCCTGTTTTACTAGAATTTTCATTTTTCTTGGATAAAAATGCAACTGTCTGATTAGAGATTCTTATTTTGGTGTTGGAAAGTGAACTGGTATCTTCTTTGGATGAAAATTTAACTATTTTTTTTTTAAGTTTTTTTTTTATTTCATCTGTTTTAAAAGAAATATTTCATCTTTCTTGAATCAAAATGCAACTGTTCGGTTGAAAATTCAAGTCTTTTTGAAAATTTGTCTTTCTGATTTCAAAATTCACCTGCTTCAGCAGAAATTACATCTTTCTTGGATAAAAATGCAACTGTTTGGTTTAAAATTCAACAATTTGTTGAAAAGTCATACTGTTTGGTTGAAAATTCTGCTGTTTTGTTCAAAATTGAACTATTTTGTAGAAAATTTACTTTTTGGTAAAATTTAATATTTTGGTGTTGAAAAGAGAACCGAAATCTTTTCTGGATGAAAATACAACTATTTTTTTGAAATTTTTTTTTTTTTAATTAAAAATTCATCTGTTTCAATGAAAATTTCATCTTTCTTGGATAAAAATGCAACTGTTTGATTGAAAAAAAACTATTTTGTTAAAAAGTCACGCTTTTGGTGTTAAAAAATGAACTGAAAGCTTTTCTGGATGAAAGTACAACTTTAAAACAAAATTTGTCCTTTTTTTATTAAAAATTAATCTGTTTTAGTAGAAATGTCATCTTTCTTGAGTAAATATTTAACTATTTCGTAGAGAATTTAACTATTTTGTTAAAAATTCATCTCTTTTGTTAGAAAAAATTCGTCTTTTCGGATGAAAAATTCAATTTTGTTCGTAGAAACTTATTTTTTGTTGAAAAATTCATATTCTGATCTTGAAAAGTCAACTGGAATCTTTTCTGGATGAAAACTTAACTATTTTTTAAAAATTTGTTTTCTTTTTAAATAAAAATTCATCTGTTTCAAGAGAAATTTCATCTTTTTTGGATAAAAATGCAACTATTAAGTAGAGAATTCCATAATTCAGTTAAAAAGTCAGCCTTTTTGGGTAAAAATTCGTCTTTTTGGATTGAAAATTCAATTTCTTTGTAGAAACTTATTTTTTGGTTAAAAATTCATATTTTGATCGTGAAAAGTCAACTAAAATCTTTTTCAACAGAAAATTCAACTATTTTTTTTAAATTTATCTTTTTGGTTTGTACATTCATCCTCTCTGGTAGAAATTTCTTTTTTTTTGTGAAAATGCAACTTTTTGGTTAAAAATTATTCTTTTTTGCTTGAGTATTCAACTATTTCATTTGAAGGATTTGGTTGAATCACTTTGTTAAGAAATCATTTTTTTTCGAAGAGTTATATTTTCAGTTGAAAATTCATCTCTTTGGTTGAAAGTTTAACTATTTTATTGAAAATTAATCTTTTTAAATTGAAAATTCAACTACTTGGGTAAAAGTTAAACTACCTTGCTAAAAATTTTTTTTTTTTGATTAAAGGTTAATTGTAAGTAAATCGGTTAAAAATTCACTGTTTAGTGGAAAAGTCTTTTTTTTTGTTTAAAATTAATTTTTCAACTGAAAATATCACTTTCCAATTTTTAAGATTCATCTTTCTTAGTTGAAAATTCTCCTTTTTTGGTAAAAAAAATAATTTTCTTTGTTTAAAATTTCATTTTTGTTGGGTTAAAATGCATCAGTTTCGTGGAAAAATAATTTGTTGCTGAAGTCATACTTTTTCTTTGTAAATTCAATTTTTGTGGAGAAAATTCGTCTTTTAGCTTAAAGGTTCAATAATTTAGGTAAAATTTTCTTTCTTTAGTGAAAAATCTGTATATGTTGAAAATTCGTCTTTTTGGGTTTAAACAACTTTTTTTCGTGTGTAAATTTCATGCTTTTTGATTGAAATATAAACTATGACACTTTTTGTAGGGAATTTATATTTTTACGTTGAAAATTAAATTTCCAAAGAAATAATTGAATTTTTTAAGACAGTTTATTTCTTAACAAAAAAGGTGAATTTTAAATCCAAAAGGACGAATTTTATGTCGAAATAGACGAATATTCAACAAAACAGTTGAATTTTCAACCAGATAGTCTTGTTATGAAAAAAAAATTAAACTTTAACCAAAAATAGTTGAATATTCAAAACGAAAATTGAAATTTTCGACAAGAAGACGAATTCTCAACGAAAAATTAAATAGTTGGTATTTCAAGAACAAAAATAAAAACGAATTTTCAATAAAACAGTTAAATTTTCGACCAGAGTTAAATTCTCAACAAAAAAATAATAATAAATTTCAACAAAATTGTTTAATTTTTAATCAAATAGTTTAACTTTTAACCTATAAAGATGAATTCTTAACCAAAACGACGAATAGTCAACAAAGAAAATAAATTTTCTACCAAATAAGACAAAGTTTCAACAAAATACATCAATTTGCATACAAATAATTTAATTTTCAAACGAAAATTATTAATTTTCAATAAAATAAATTTCAAA
This sequence comes from Andricus curvator, assembly GCA_932195095.1. Taxonomy (NCBI): domain Eukaryota; kingdom Metazoa; phylum Arthropoda; class Insecta; order Hymenoptera; family Cynipidae; genus Andricus; species Andricus curvator. The sequence goes on from CAKNYM010052380.1 coordinate 443,109, forward strand.
TAAATAGGGGAATATTCAAGAAAAAGACGGCCTTTTGAACGGAAAAATACGTATTTTTATCAAAAAAGTTAATTTTTAACCAAAAAATTGCAGTTTTAATCAAAAGACAGAAAATTTCCACCAACAGGATTAGTTTTCTATCAATAAAGACCAATTTTTTACTTAAAAAGATTGATTTTCAGCACACAAACAAATGGAAATTACATTTGTGGGTTAAAAAATTAATTTTAAATTAAAAAAATAATTTTCAGCAAAATATTTAAATTTTCAATCAAAGAGATCAATCCTCAAACAAACAAATTTTTAACAAAGTCGTTCAAGTTTTACCTAAGTAATTGAGTTTTCAATTTAAAAATCAATTTTCAGCCAAATATAATATAGTTACGCTTTTAGTTAAAAAAATTATTTTTCATCCAAAAAAAGGCATTTTTAACCAAAAAAATTTACCAAAAAATATGAATTTTCAACGAATAATGTAATAGTAGATATTTATATAAGGGTGAATTTCGATCAAGAAGATTAATTTCCCTCGTGGACAAATTTTTACAAAAAAGTACAGAAACCTAAAACTATTTTCAGTGCTGTGAATTGAAGAATTAACAAACAAAAAATTTAATTATATCATTTTAATTAACTCGAATTTTTCCTACCATTTTTTGAAAATCCTGCAAAAGTAAAAAAATTACCTGAAAATCATCCAGATTGTTTCTTGAAAATTTTATTAAACATTCTTTTAAAATTATCTAAAAAAATAAGAATTTTTTATTCATTTAAAAACTTTCAAAATGCTTAAAAAGCTTATAAATTTTGTGTTCGAAATTTTCAAACATCTGCATTCTGTTTACAATCTTTTTTAATTTTGCTCTTAATATTAATTTTTCAAAATAAAAAATAATTTTAAATCTTCTCAGCAAACTTAAAAATTATTTTGTTTTCTTAAAACCTTCAAAGATCCATAAAAAGCTTCAGAATTTTATTTCGAAATCTTCAAAAATCTAAATTTAGTATTTTATTTCTCGAAATTTCGTCCAGTTTCAAATTAAGTTTGGATCTTCTCAAAACTTGTGAATATCTCTCAAACTAACTCAAATTTTTTCTGAACTGACAATTGTTCAATTGTTATTTATGCATCAAAATTCAATAATTTCACTCACATATTAAAAATTTGTTAAAAGGGACAATTAAAATTGTATGGAAAGTAAAATATTGCTGAATATCCCAAAAAAGTCTTCATTAATTAAAAAAATACAAATCAAATGGTTGGAAATGTAATATTTTAGATTGAAACAATATTTGAATAGGCTTTGGAATTGAATAAGAGCGTTTGATTATAAATTTATTAATTTGAAATTATTTTAGTATTAAGAATAGTTTATGAAGTTTCAATCAAAAGTTTACATTTGTTTAACTACTGAGGCTTTCAAATTGAAAAATTTATATTTTTAACGTTAAAATCTGTTCAGAATCGTCCTGTAAAATCAATAATTGTTCAATTTTCAATAATCGCACTACAGTTAATTGTGATTTATTATAATAGCAAAAGTTTTTGGTAAAAGTGAAAATTATTTGTATTGTAGTTTCTCGTAGCAAATTATATACTACATATCCTACTAAAATTGACAGTAAAGTACAAGATTTGTAACATTCTACAATAATTCTACGTACAATTAAAAGATTTTTATGACGTCAAACACCCAAATTAAAAAATGTAAAATCCTGTAGTTTTCTGTAATACCTTGTAGACTTTTACGACAAAGTAAAAAGCATATTATCAATAAAAAGTTATACAAATTTTTGAAATTTTAAAAGTTATACTTTATTGTTAATTTTTTTTGCTTTTCTACAAGAAAATACAAGACAAAATTAACTATTTGTATTTCACTGTATTTTTTTGTTAAATTTTGTACATTTTTTACAAAAAAGTACATGTTTTAACCAAGAAGTACAGTTACAGAAATGTTGTACGTTTTTGTAAACATTTTTTCCACCAAAAATTTTCAACAAAAATTGTTCAACTTTTAATCGAATTTCAACCAAAGAAGATAAATCCTCGGTGACAAATATAATACATATTTCGATATTTCAACAAAAAAGATTAAAATTTTCAATTAAAAGCTAGCAATTGTAGCTAAATTGCAGGTTTTATCAGGATTCATAATAATTCAATTGATAAATATTCTAAACAACGTATTTACAAAATGTTTATTCCACCAATTTGAAATCCCATCGACTTTCCTTTTTTTGTACTGTTCGATTATTTTTAATTATGTAATTACTTTTTATTAAGTTTTATTTAGTTTCCAGTTTTAGTCGATTCACTCATTGACAATAAACTAAATTTTACATGATTTTTATTCATATTTTTGAGTTCTCTTCCATACTACATTTGAATCTCCCGCATATACCGATCTGTCCCGAATGGTCCTGAACCAAAGCCTGCCCTATGCATCGCCCGTGTATATGTGTATGCGGTAGTTGTTCTCTTAGCATCCGGAGGGGTATCGTAGTTTAAATAAATCATTGGATTTATTTGTATATATATATATATATATATATATATATATATATTTGTATATATATTATATAGATGGCGCTCCGATCAAGTAGTGCTGTTTTTGCATTCTTATGTATAGCAAAAATAGTAAATATCATTTAACACTTGATAATAAAAAATTCATGAAAACATGTAATTTATTATTAGGAAAATTGAATATAAAGATGAGTATTTTAAAAACAGTTTGAATTGTATTCATATTTTTCTATTTATTTTGCTAACGTAATTAATTAATTTCATAAACAATTGTAATTGTCACGAATTTTAAACATTTACTGATATTATTTAATCAATAATGGTAAAAATAATATTTAAACCTTAATAATTAGCCTTATAATATACTTTTTTAATAATTCATCTAGAAATTTCCTCTCTCTAT
>CAKNYM010052382.1:7382-26870 GCA_932195095.1 Andricus curvator
CATTGATCTACTCTATCTATTTCTCCTTTATCTTCTATATATCCTTCTCCTTCATCTGTTCCATCTCCTTCTCCTCCTTTCCTTCATCTACTTCATCTTCTTCAGCTCCTTTATTACCTTGATCTCATTGATCAACTTGATTTGCTTGACCTCTTTGACCTCCTTTATATACTTCGTCTACTTCTCCTTCTCTCTCATCTCATATATCTGCTTCATCTACAGCTCCTTTATCTTCTTTATCTTCTTCATCTCATTAATCTCTTTGATGTCCTTCATCTACTTTATCGATTTCTCCTTCCTCTGCATCTCCTTCATAGCCTTCTCCTTCATGTAGTTCTCCTTCGTCCGCTCTATCTTCTTCGTCTACTTTTCCTTCATCTCCCGCTGCTTTATCTCATTCTCCTTTATCTTCTTCACCTACTTTTCCTGCTCTTGCATCTCTTTTATCTATTGCTCCTTTATCTACTATATATCCTTTTCCTTTATCTGCTTCATCACCTTCTCCTTTCTCTCCTTTATCTCCTTCATCTACTTATTTAATCCTATTTAATGATGACCTATTTAATCTTTTACACATACTTCAGCTACTTTTTATTAATTCTCATCTCATTCAGCTTCGTAATCTACTTCTCCTTCATCTCATTAATTTCCTTCATCTTCTCTATCTACTTCTCCTTTTCATTGATCTACTCTATCTATTTCTCCTTTATCTTCTATATATCCTTCACCTTCATCTGCTCTATCTCCTTCTCCTCCTTTCCTTCATTTACTTCATCTTCTTCAGCTCCTTTATTACCTTGATCTCATCGATCACCTTGATTTCCTTGACCTCTTTGAACTCTTTCATATACGTCATCTACTTGTCCTTCTATCTCATCGCATTCATCTGCTTCATTTACAGCTCCTTTATCTCCTTCATCTCATTGATCTCTTTGATGTCCTTCATTTACCTCATCGATTTTTCCTTCCTCTACATCTCCTTCATAGCCTTCTCGTTCATCCAGTTCTTCATTATCCCCTTTATCTTTTCCGTCTACTTTTCCTTCATCTTCTGCTCCTTCATCTCATTCTCCTTCATCTTCTGCACCTACTTTTCCTGCTCTTTCATCTCCTTTATCTATTCCTCCTTTATCTACTATATATCCTTTTCCTTTATCTGCTTTACGACCTTCTCCTTTCTTTTCTTCATCTCCTTCATCTACTTCATCTTCTTGAGATCCTTCATCACCTTGAGCTCCTTGACCTCTTTGATCTCCTTCAGATTGATCTACTTCTCATTCTCTCTGATCTCATTCATCTTCTTAATCTACTTCTCCTTTATCTCATTAATTCCCTTCATCTACTACTTCTACTTCTCTTTCATCGACGGCATATATTTCTTCTTTATCTCCTATATATCTATGTGTTTTATCTACTTCATCTTCTTCAGCTCCTTTATCGCCTTGATCTCCTTGACCTCTTTGATCTCCTTCACATACGTTATCTACTTCTCATTCTCTCTCACCTCATTCATCTTCTTAATATACTTCCCCATCATCTCATTAATTACCTTCATCTACTACTTCTTTATCTCCTTCATCTCCTTCTCCTTTCTTTTTTCATCTCCTTCATCTTCATCAGCTCCTTTGTCAGCTCGATCACCTCGAAGTCTTTGATCTCTTTTACAACTTCATTTACTTCTCATTCTCTCTTATCTCATTTATCTTCTCAATCTACTTCTCCTTCATCTCATTAATTTCCTTCATCTACTACTTCTTCATCTCCTTCATATTCCTCATCTATTTCCTTGATCTCTTTGATCTTCTTCACATACCATACTTAATCTACTTCTCATTCTCTTTTATCTAATTCATCTTCTTTATATAATTCTCCATCATCTGCTTAATTACCTTCATCTACTACTTATTTATATCCTTCATCTTCTTCATCTCCTTCTTCTTTCTTTTCTTCATCTCCTCCATCTTCATCAGCTCCATCAACACCTTGATCCTCCTCTGCTCTTTTTCTTCATTTCTCACCTTTTCTCTCCTTTTCCCCTTCTTCTTTCCTCCTTCTTTCTTATTCTATATTTATAATGTGTCTGCTTAGGGTTTACATTACCTTCGGTCCTTTACATCTTTATTACAACCCTTTTACATTCACTATGAACGAGTATGTAAAATAGGGTAGCGCAAAAACGCTATGAAACCTTTTTTTTCATTCCTATTCTTCTCCTTTATCTACTTCATATCCTTCTCCTTCATCTTCGTTATATTCAGCTCCTTCAACTCCTTCAACTTCTTAATCTCTTTGATGTCCTTCATCTATTTCATTCATTTCTACTTTGCCTGCATCTCGTGCATCTTTTTTATCTCCTTCATCTGCTTCTACTTCTCCTTCATCTCTTGCTCCTTTATCTCCTTCACTTCTTTCAGCCCCTTCATCTCCTTCATCTTCTTCATCTCCTTCATCTCCTTCATCTCTTTGATGTCCTTCATTTATTTCATTTATTTCATTAAGTTCTCCTTCTTCTGCGTCTTTTGCATCTCCTTTATCTCCTTCATCTCCTTCTTCTTCTCCTCCTCCATCTAGTTCTCCTTCTCTTTTATCTACTTCTCCTCCTCCTTCATCCAGTTTTCCTTTTTCTTTATCCCCTTATTCCACTTCTACGTCATACCCTGCTCCTTTATCCCCATCTCGTTCATCTCCTTCTCCTTATTTCCCTTCATCTCCTTCATCGACTTTATCTTCTTCAGCTCCTTTATCACCTGGACCTCATTGATCACCTTGATTTCCTTGACCTCTGTAATCTCCTTTATATACTTCATCTACTTCTCATTCTCTCTCATCTTATTCATCTGCTTCATCTACAGCTCCTTCATAGCCTTCTCCTTCGTCCCCTTTATCTTCTTCGTCTACTTCTCTTTCATCTCCTGCAGCTTCATCTCATTCTCCTTCATTTTCTCCATCTACTCCTTCTCTTTTATCTTTCTTGTCTATTTCTTCTTTATCTCCTATATCTTCTTCTCCTTTATCTGCTTCATCCCCTTCTCCTTCCTTCACTTCATCTCCTGCATCTCCTTCGTCTTCTTCAGCTCCTTTATCACCTTGGTCTCCTTAACCTCTTTGATCTCGTCCAGATACTTCATCTCATTCTCTTTCATCTCATTCATCTTCTTAATCCATTTCTTCTTCATCACATTAATTTTCTTTATCTACTACTTCTTCACCTCCTTCATATCCTTCGTCTATTTCTTCTTCTTTATCTTATTATTCTCCTTTATCTCCTTTTCTCGTTTTCTACTTTTCTTCATTTCTCACCTTTTCTCCTTCTTCTTTTCTCTTTTCTCCTGTCTTCTCATTCTTTATTGTTGATATGCCTCCTTAGGGTTTACATGATCTCCGGTCCGTTACATCTTTATTTCCACCCTTTTACGAAGGAACGAGTGATGATTTACAAAATAATAAGTCAAGTTTTCAATACTTAATCTTCCAAATAGAGGAAAGTTCGAATGTAAATCATCAAAATTACAGAATTTTTAATTGTGAAACTTAAAACTCGCATTATTTTTAATTATAATAATTATTATAATGATAATCTCTTCAATTATAAAGATGTACAATTCGAAGAACTACAATTTTAAAGCTTAAAATTGGATAACAATTTCAACAACCTACTTCATTTCCTAGCTTCAAGAAATAATGGAGATTTCTTCAACTGTAACAATTATTTCCCGTTCCAATAACAAAGCTGCAGTCTGAAGTGCTTCACTTGCTTCTTTTTCACTTCGGGTAAAAATAATGGTCGTCAAGTGCTCTAAGAGGCTATTCAATTGGTAGGCCTTCAATTTATCTTTCTCTTAACTTCCATCCATCGAAATACGAGTGGCGCGCGATCGATTTGTCTTGGCGAGAGTAACTCAAGTTAGGGGTTGCCTGAGCGAATTTTCTCAGGAGCGAGCTTTTGCTTAATATCCACTCTCTGATTCTCCTAATAGCGTAAAAATGTTTGCTCAAGGAGCGTCTGCTTTCAACCCACACCCAAAAACCCTGCCTCATCTACTCCATCCCTTATTCTTAGTTGTGGACAAACAGCCAACATTATCCTTATCCCTGAAGCCTCCTCCTTCTTCTCCTCCTTCGTCTCATCTTTCTTTTTTTTCTTCTACATCTCCTACATATCCTTCATCTCCTTCATCTCCTTCATCCTCGTTTCCTTCAACTCCTTTATCCACTTTTCCTTTTCCTTCATCCTTTTCAAATCCTTCATCTACTTCCCCTTCATTTTATTTATTTCCTTTATTTACATCATTAGCTTCTCATTAATTTACTTGATTTCTTTGATCTTCTTGATCTCCTTCATGAACTTCTCCTCCTCCTTCTCCTTCTCCTTACCCTTCATCCGCTTCTTCATTTTCATGTACTTTTTTAATTCTTATTCATCTACTTAATCTATTTATCCTTCATCCTCTTTAGCTCTTTCATTTCATTCAGCTCCTTAATCTCCTTGATCTTCTTCATCTACTTCTTCTTCGCCTTGATATCCTTCAGCTTCTTCATCTCCTTTAACTCCTAGATCTACTTTATCTCCTTCTCCTTCATCTCCCTTATCTACTTCTTTTCTCCTTGATCTCCTTCATCGCCTTAATCTTTTTCATCTACTTCTGCTTCTAATCTATGTCCTTCTCTTGCATCCCTTTGAGCTTCTTCAACCCCTTCATTTTCTTTATCTAATACATCTTTTTCATCTACTTCATCTCTTTTCTTTCATTGTCTTCAGCTCCTTCATCTCCTTGATGTCCTTAAACTACTTTATATACTTTTCCTTCTCCATCATCTAGTTCTTCTTTATCTATATCTCCTTTACCTTCATCACCTCCATCTCCTTCATCTCATTAATTTTCTCCGTCTACTTCTTCTTCATCTCCTTTATGTACTTTATCTCCTTCTTCTCCTCAATCAATCCTTTATCTACTTCTTCTTCTAATTCAAGCCCTTTATCTTCTTCATCTACTTTTCCTAAATCTCATGTATACACTTCTGCTTTATCTCATTCACCACCTTCATCCACTTCTCCTTTATCTCTTTTATCTCTCTTATCTCCTTTATTTACTTTTCTTTCACATTCATTTCCTTCATAACATTGAGGTAATTCATACCATTCATCTAGTTCATCGCCTTTATCTGCACCATCGCCTTCTCCTTCATATCCGCCTAATTTCTCCCCTTTATCAACTTCTCCTTCTCCGCCATCTACTCCATCTTCTTATTCTTTATCCCTTTATACCATTCATCTACTTTATCTTCTTCTCCTCCATTTTCTTCAGCTCATTCATCTGCTTGCTTTGCTTGATTTTTTTGATATCCTTGATCTCTTTGATCTCAAAACAAGTGAAAAGAGAGCTGGAAACGGCGAGGGGAGCTGACTTCTATTTCTCCTTCTCCGTCACCACATTCGTCTCCTCCATCTGTTTCTCATTTACCTCCTTCATCTCTTTCATCCCCTTCATCGCCTTCATCTACTTTTAATCTCTCCTCTTTATTCCTTCGTCCCCCTCATTGCCTTCATTCCCTTAACCTCTTTCATCTAATTCTCCGTCTCGTCGATCTTTATCCTCTTCATCCGCTTGATTTCCTTCATTCCCTTCATGCCCTTCATTTCCTTCATCTACTTCTTCCTTATTTCATGTTCCTGTAGCTAGTTATTTTTTATCTCCTTCATATCCTTTAAGTACTTCTCTTCTTCTTCTTCTTCTTTTCTCACCTGTTCTTTCATTTTCTTTTTCCCTTTCTCCTTTCCTCCTACTTCTTCGCTCCTTTTCTCTACTGGTTTATTTACAATGTGTCCTTCTTACTTCCTTTTTGCATCGCTCATTACCTAATTGTCTTAATAACTAATCTAACTTCTTCTCTTATTGAATATACATAATTTCTAACTCTTGTAAGTTTAGCGTGCCGGAGCTACCCTTATGCTTGTATGTGACTTCCCTCCATTTCTCTCCCCCTTTACTTAACTCTCATGATTTCCAATCTCTCTCCACTACACTCTCCTATTCTTCTTCTTTGACTCATCTAGCTTCTTCTACCCCCTTCATCAATCCTGCTATTAGTCCTACTTCCCTCTTCTCCTCTCCTTTTATATAACCTCCCCACACATGCTTGCATGTCTCCTCTACTCATTCGCATACTCTGCACTTTCTCTTATCATCCTTCTTCCAATACATTGATTCTTTTACTTTCTTTTCCAGCTACACATATTATAAAGGGCTATGTTTACAGAACAAACTCACCGCCGCGCCCTATATATCATTACGATTATTATCGCAGGATCGTCATTAAGGAAATGAAGGTGATCAATTTGGTCAAGGTGATAAAGGAGCTGAAGAAGATAAAGTAGATGAAGAAGATGAAGGGCAATGAGGAGAAGGAGATGCAGGAGGAAACCTTGTTTCCTCTATCCTCTCCAGTATATCTATTACCTGGCTTTCCCTGTATCTTTTTTCCAATTCTTTATAGTCTACATTTCCTTCTTCTTTTTTTCTCCGATCTTTAAAAAAATGTCTTCTCTTATTAATTTTTTCTTTTCCCCTTCTCCTTTGCTACTTCTCCTTCTCCTTTCCCTTTCCCTTCTTTTCTTTCGCGTTGCACTACATATTATAAAGGGTATTGTTTACAGAACAAACTCACCGCCGCGCCCCATATATCATTACGATTATTATCGCAGGATCGACATTAAAAGCATAGAATGGGAAATTAATAATTTGGCAGAGAAGCAGCTAATAATGCGAATATAAAGGAGAATAATTCATAGAGGAGAGTACATGACCCGTACATATTAATATTGCCAAATGATAATTATCGTTAATTGAATACCGCGCTCGAGATGTCCGGAACGAGCCAATTACACCACCCATAATTTGTAAATTTCAAGTAGATCTACCAAAATGTGTGCATTCGAATGTTGCATAAATTACCGTTGTTTGGAGTTCAGCAAGTCGCAGAATTATTCTGAATTTTTGTTTCATTCGAGAATTTGGTTGATGTTCTTTTCCTTTCGACTGAAAAATGTTTTTTGCTTAAAAATGTAACTCTTCTCTTGAAAATTTATCTTTTTGGTGCAACTAAACTGTTTTTAATTTCAAATTATGTTTTTTTTTGGTTGAAATGTCTACTATTACATTTCTCATTGGAAATTTCTCTTTTTTGTTTGAAAATTAAATTATTCCATTTTTGATTGAAAATTGGTCTGTCTTATTTGCAAAGTCATTTTGTTTAAGATTGATCTTTTTTGGCAGAAAATTATTTTCGACTTTGCGTTCTGCAATCCTGAACATTTCTTCACTAGTAAATTATAAATTTTTAAATAGCAGGAGAACACTCTTTGGTTGAAAATTCGTTTTTGATAGTTGAAAATTCAATTATTGAGTTGAAAATTAATTTTTTTTAGAAATCCTTTTTGGTTGAAAATTTAACGTTATTGCAGTAAATCCGTTTTTTTCACTTGAAAGTTCAAGAATTTGATTGACATTTTTCTTCTCTCTTTAGCGAAAAATGTTTCATGGTTGAAAATTCATCTCTTTTATTTAAAATTTATCTTCTTGGTTGCAATAAACTATTCCTAATTTAAAATTAATTTTGTTGTTGTTAAAATATCAACTATTACATTGTTTTGAAAGAATTTATATTTTTAGTTTGAAAATTAATTTTTTAACGGAAAATTTGACTATTAAATTTTCGGTTGGATATTAAACTTTCTTAGTTGAAAAGCCATTTTGTTAAAAGTTCGTATTCTTAGGACGAAAATTAGGCTTCTTGGTTAAGAATTAACCCAGCAGAACACCCCTTGGGTTAGAATTTATTTTTCCTGGAAAAAAATTTTCATAGTTGAAAATTCAACTTTTTAGTAAAAAAAATCGTCTGATTCAAAAATTCCAGGATTTGGTTAAAATCTTTTTCATCTTGAGTAAAAAATATTTCTTGGTTGAAAATTCATCAGTTTTGTTAGAAATTTGCCTCTTTGGTTAAAATAAGCTGTTTTTGATTTGAATCTATTTTTTTGGCTAAAAAATCAACTATTACATATTTTGTCAAAATTTTATCTTTTTTCTTTAAAAATCATTCTTTTTTTAAGTAAAAATTTAACTATTCTCCATTTTCGGTTGAAAACCGAACTTTGTTGGAGACCGTACATGAATAAAATAACTTTAAATAACTGTGAAGAAGAATAAACTTGAAAATTTTCAATTTCAGTTTCAAATTGAAATATTTGAAAATATTTGATTTGAAAAATGAGGAAATTTTTTTAATCAAGTTTTGTGGTAACCCTGATATAGTATTGTTGTTAGTAATTTATTTTTCTTGTATTTTAATTTCTGTTTCTTTTTTTTTTTTGCAGTTGCTTCCTCCTGAAGATTATCTTTTCAGTTATAAATTTTATTATTTAATAGAAAATTCAACAATTTTGTTGAAAAGTAATACTTTTCGGTTGAAAATTCAACTGTTTTATTAAAAAAATTTCTTTTTTAGTTGGCAATTCAACTATTTTTTTGTTGAAAATTTGTCTTTTTGATTTTAAAATTTAACTTTCTCAGAAGAAATTTTATCCTTCTTGGATGAAAATGCAAATATTTGGTTGAAAATTCAAAAATTTTGTTAAAAAGTCATACTTTTTGGTTGAAAATTCAACTGTTTTTTTTTTTAAATTTGTGTTCTTGGGTTGAAAATTCAAGTGACTTTGTAAAAAATTTAGTTATTGTTTAAAATGAATATTTTCATGTGGAAAATTTAAAATTAAACCTTTTTTGGATGAAAATTCAAATATTTTTTTCACAATTTGTCTTTTTGATTTCACAATTTATCTTTTTTAGTAGAAATTTCATCTTTCTTGGGTAAAAATGCAACTGTTTGGTTGAAAAATAATTTTCTTTTCAAAAAACTATTTTGTTTGCAAATTTTAGTTGAACTACTTGGTTAAAAAGTCATTTTTTTGTTCAAGATTCATATTTTTAGCTGAAAATTTATTTCTTTGGTTGAAAGTTTAACTATTTTGTCAAAAAATGATCTTTTTAAATTTAAAATTCAAATACATGGGTGAAAGTTGAACTACTTTCTTGAAAATTTACTTATTATTTTTTTTAACAATTTAGATTAACTTTTTTTCTTACATGACTAAAAAATATTTAGTTGATAAAACATTCGTCTTTTTGGTTTTAAAATTCATTTGTTTAGAAAGAAACTTCATATTTTCTGATTGTAATATACTACGATTACACTTTTTTGTTTTGAGAACATTTTTTTTGTTGAAAATTAAACTATTTTGTTAAAAATTTTATAATTTTGTTAGAAATTTAATAATTTTGTTGAAAATTTCAGTACTTTGGTCAAAAGTCAAATTTTATGGTATAAAAGTCCTTTTTTGTATAAAATAAATAAATTTGCAAATTTTAAATTGGTATCTGAAATATTGTTTTATTCCGCTCATAAAAGATCTTATCAATGTTCAGGGTAAATGAAAAATTGGTCAAGGAAAAATCAGGAATTTTTTAAAATGAAATTTTCGACCAATGTGTCTAATTTTACCAGCAATAAATAACAAAACAGCAAAATACAATCCATCTGATGTCTTTTTTTCAAAAATTTGTCTTTTCTGATAGAAAAATAGTATTCTTGGCTAAAAATTAATTTTTTTACGCTTTTTCGTTTGTAAAGTCTCAAATTATTCTGTGGCTTCCTTCCTTTACTATTGAACTGATAAATGCGAGATCATCCTGAAAAAACTGGCGCCTTTGTCGTTGAACATAAAACAGCGATTTTGTATAGAAGCGAAAAAAATTCGCTGACGTAATGAGGTTTCCAGCATTTGAGAATACCACCCACGGAATAAATCAGTTTCGGAATAAATAATGGACGCAAATTACTTCCGCTGAAGTGGAAAAGAGGGGGAAGAGGAAGGCTTTACTTTGAATGTGAAACTGTTAACTCTAATGAGGGGAGAAGCAGTATATATTTTGCCAAGTTCGCACAATTTAATTCTTTTCTAGGAATCTGTATTATCATCAGAGAATAATAGGACATTTTTAACGTCTTTTCAGACTAGATGGAGTTATAAATTAAAAATTATTTTTCATTTATCTTTTTCTGAAAAAAGATCTTGTCCTTTCTCTCCCCTGGGAATCGAACCACAGAGCTTCCGATTGCCGGTCGGATGCTTTCCCATTAAGCTACTAGAGAGATCGAACGAAGAAACTATTTTCAAAAAAATACGCGCATTATTTTGCTAGGTGGTACACATCAAATTTTTCAAGGAATCTGTATTATCATCAGAGAATAACAGACAATTCGTAACGTATTTTCAGACCAGAGAAAGTTATGAACTAAAAATTATTTTTAATTGATTTTTTTCTGTCAGGTGCTTTCCCATTAAGGAAAGAAGAAGATCTTTTTTTCAGAAAAACATTTTTTTAAATAATTTTTCTTTGATCGCTCCATCTATTCTGAAAAGACGTTAACAATTTTCCGTTATTCTCTGACGATAATACAGATACCTTAATAAATTGTATTTGTATCACCTAGCAATCGGAAGTTCTGTGGTTCGATTCCCAGCAGAGCGAAAGGAGAACATCTTTTTTCAGAAAAAAATTAATTAAAATTAATTCTTTTCAGTCTTTTTGTTGAAAGTTAGAAAAGAATTCTATTGGTTCAAGAATCATGGTGAAATTCTAAGTGCATAGTTTTTACCATTCAACAAGAATAATAAAATGGAATCAGGAAAAATTTTGCATGGTTAATTTTTTATTGTCACACGCAATTTTTAAATTAAAATATGAAATTAATAGCAATAAAAAAAAGTTGATGAGTTAAACAAATTAATTTTCAACCAAAAAGAGGAATTTTCAACAACATAGTTTTAACCAAACAAATTTCTTTTTTTAACCACAATGATAAATCTTCAACTAAAAAAAATCAACTGAGAAGACGAGTTGTCAACATAAAATTTCAATTTTCAACAACAACAAAATTTGTAACAAAAATAATTTTTAACTAAAAAGGATCATTTCCAACCAAAAATCACATCGTTCAATTTTCAGTTTGAAAAACTAATTTTCAACTACAAAAAAGTTATAATCTAAATTAATTCAAATGAAAAGGAGGAATTTTGAACTAAATATTTAAATCCTCAACCAAAAAGATGAAATTTCAAGAAAATAATTACATTTTAATCATGATTTAAATTTTTAACCAAATAGTTCAATGTCCTACAAGCGTTTTTGTGTTTTGAACCAAAAATAGAAATTTTCACCAAAAAAGTTAATTTATTTTAACCAAATAGTTAATTTTTAATTAAAATGATGTTGCATTTAAAATCAGAAATGATGAATTTTCAACCAAGCATATTAATTTTCTAATAAAAAAGATTAGGTTTCAACAAAATACATGAATTTTCAACCAGAAAATATTCATTTTTAATTCGAAATATCAGTTTGCAACTGAAAATGGAAAAGGTACATTTTCAGTCTAGAAAATTAATTATTAATAAAATGAATCGAATTTTTAGAATTAAATTAAACTGAAATGAATTAAATTGAATAAGTTGAATTTTTAAATAAAGAGATGAATTTCCAATCAAAATGATGAATCTTCCAGGAAAGAAATGAATTTCAAAGAAAAGAATTCAACATTCAACCAAAGAGTTCAGTTTTCAATTAAAAAGTAGATTTTTTAACCAAGCAGATTAGTTTTCTGCAAAAAAATGAATATTCAACAGAATACATGAATTTTTATTCAATTCCTCGAATATTATACTAAAAAACGTGAATTTTCAACAAAACAGTTGTATTTTTCATCAAAAACGATGACTTTAATAAAATAAACAAATTTTTATCCAAATAGTTTAGTTTTCAAGGTAAAAAGTCAAATTTAAAAAAAAATTAAAATTTTTTGTTTAAAGCAGAAAAAAACAGAATTTTCAACAAGATAGTTCATTTTCAATTGAGGAAGATGAACTTTCAACGAAATATTCAAATTTTAAACTGAAAGTGAAGAATTTTTAACCAAAAATGGAATCGTTGAATTAAAAAAAAAAAATTTCAATCAAAATGATGAATATTCAACATACAAGATTAATTTTCTACCCAAATAGATGAATTTTCAACAAAATACATATATTTTTTACTAAATAATTCAATCTTTAATTTATAAAAAAAAATTTTCCAACCACGAATGGAATAGGTAAATTTTCAGGTATACAAAAATCAATTTCACATGCAAAAACGAGTTTTTAAGAAAATAGTTTAATTTTTAAAAAAGTGGTTTAATTTTCATCCAAATAGTTTTATTTTCTAACAGCGTAGTTTTATTATCGAGGAAAATATAAATTTTTAACAAAAAAGTTAATTTATAATGAAATAGTTTAATTTTCTACCGAACTTTTGAATTTTTTACAAAATATTTAAATCTTCAACCAAGCAGTAGAAAAAAATATCAATTTTCAACCCAGTGGGAAAATTTATATATATTTTACACACAGTGCAAATAATTCTGTATAATTTTCCATTATAAATAATTTTTCCGCCTGGGAACCAAAAATGGAATTAGCAAAATAGTTAGATTTTCAAATGAGGTGATAAATTTTTAACTTAAATGTTGAATCTTAAAAAAAATGAATTTTCAAGAAAAGGATTCAACATTCAACCAAAGAGTTGAATTTTCAACTAAAAAGTTCATTTTTTTATCAAGAGTATTAATTTTCCACCAAAAAATGAATTGCATGCAAAATACATGAATTTAAAACCAAGTGCTTGAATTTTCATTAAAAAAAGATGAATTTTCAACCAAATAGTTGGATGCACAATTGAAAACCATACATTTTTATGCGAAAATAGAAAAGTTTAATCTTCTGTGTAAAAAATTAATTCTCAAGAAAAAATTTTAAAAAATTTAACAAGATAATTAAATTATCAATCATAGAAATGTATCTTAAACCGAAAGAATGAATTATTAACAAAATAGTTCAACTTTCAACCAAATAGTAGAATTTTTAACAAAGCGAGATGAATTCCGAAACAAGAACATAATGCTCGACTTAATAAAAATTAACCTTTGACCTGGAATAGTTGGATTTTATTATTAGGTTCTATCAATTCAGTTCAAATTTAAGCAAAAAAACGAGAAAAAGTGGAAGTCGCTTGAAAACAGGGGGAAAAATAAGAATTCTTTAAATAAGGGGAAGAGAATTTATGGAAGGCCTCTAATCTGTTAAATTAATTTGCCGTCTAAGTTAATCTTCAAATTATATCAGTGTTTTTAATTTTCAAAAATCTGAATAAATAAAATTTATTTATCATTTATAAACCACTTCAAAAATGTAATCACGATCAATCAAAACCCGCGGCTTCATCCGACTTTATCAGAACTACATTTGCCTGGAAGTTTGGCCAGTGGAGCGGAAAACTGCAGAAAACCACCTCCCGAGTTCAGACAGTTTTTCGACAGTCGATTTTGAAGATTCATTTCAAAATATTCGTCCCTACCCATCACACGCTTCCTGAGTATTGACAGTTACGTATGATAAAAGCGCAAGTTTCAATATGTTTGCAAACCTTATTCCATTTTTCTATCTTGAATATCTCCAATATGTCTCAAGATATTTGCTCGTTTTGCATAAATTGTATTTTTTCTGAATACACTTGTTGTTGATCTTGACGCCGTAGCGAAGCAAAAAGGGGGAAAAGGGAAAAGTGGGGAAAAGGGGAAAGGGGAAACATGTTTGTCGCACACGGTGAGAAAAACAGCTCCTGAGGGTTTCATCCCTTTTCTGTCCACGCAATAACGAAATGCCATTGAGTCTTTTTTGCTCTTACACTGTGGTCGAAATGAAAGTTACGAGTTTACGCTTTGATTTGATTCCCCCACGCGGTGGTGGTGGTGGTACCAAAAGGGAATTCTACCGTTAGAGAGAAATTAAATCCAAGTCTTTGACAGAAATGCTACAAGGGATAGGAATTGGCATGCTGGGAATTTGCTGGTGCTAAAAAGTCCCTTCAAGCCGGGAATTCCTCGAGAAACGATTGCTGACAAATAATCAAGTATAGGTGTTACGTAACTTACGTAGTTGCGAATAAGTTTCCTTAACTGGTTATTACATTTTTTTCAAATTGACATCTAAATTTATTCAGGCTTTCGTGTTTTCATTATACTTAGAGAAAACAGCACGCGCGAGAATAATTGCTTTCTCATAGAGGGAGTATTTGTTCGCGTCCTCGAGACACATCACTCAACCTATTGTTGAACCATTTATGACCAACCAGTCCCGATTTATCAAGTTGCAAAAAAAATAGTTTATTCTCTTTAACTGAGAAAAACTTGTTTGATATTCAAAATAAAACAATAAAATATTTAGTAAATTTGTTCGCCTTTTTGAGACGCATCGATCGACCTATTGCTGAACTTCTTGTGACCCACAAGTACCGATTTATAAAGTTAGAAGAAACTTGTTTATTCTGTTTAGATGAGAAAAACCAGTTTGATATCCAAAATACAACAATACAATATCTAGCGTATTTGTTCGCGTCCTTGAGATGCATCGATCAACCTAACTTTTGAAGCAATTATGATCAACCAGTACCGATTTATGATGTTAAAAAAAATGGTTTATTCTCTTTATATGAGAAAAACTTTTTTGATATTCAAAATACAACAATACGATATTTTCTGTATTTGTTCGCGTCTTTGAGATGCATCGTTCGACCTATTGCGGAACATCTTGTGACCCACCAGTACCGATTTATAAAGTTAAAAGAAAATTGTTTATTTTGTTTAGATGAGAAAAACTAGTTTGATATCCAAAATACAACAATACAATATCTAGCGTATTTGTTCGCGTCCTTAAGATGCATCGATCAACCTAACTTTTGAAGCACTTATGATCAACCAGTACCGCTTTATGAATTATCAAACAAATTGTTTATTCTTTTTATGTGAGAAAAACTTCTTTGATATTCCAAGTACAACAGTACGATATGTGGTTTATTTGTTCGCATCTTCAAGACGCATCGACTGACCTATCATTGAACCTTTTGTGACCTACCAGTACTGATTTATGAAGTTTCAAACAAAAATTCTATTCTGTTTACACGCAAAAAATTTGTGTTGATATTCAAAACACAACAATCACTATCCAGCGTATTTGTTTGCGTCTTTGAGATGCATCGATCGACTCATCGTTAAACCATTCATGACCAACCAGTACCGATCTCTTTATATGAGCAAAACTTGTTTGATATTAAAAAAAAAATTGTCCATATTAGGAATAATACAGTACTGTATTTGCCATGTTTGTTCGCGTCTTCGAGATACGTCGAATGACCAATTAATGAACCTTCTATGACCTCTCAGGATCTAGTAATACCGATTTATAAATTTGAAAAATATACCGTTTATCTTGTAGATATCAGAAAAAGTTTATTGATATTCGAAATACAACAGTAATGCATATGATATATTTGTTCGCGTCTTCAAGACTTATCAATCGCCCACATTGAAAACCTTTCATGACCTACTACAATCTACCAATATCGTTTTTATTTTTTTTTTCAACAAAATTATGTTCCTCGTTTTTAAGAGGATTTTTTATATTGGGAATATAACAGTACTGCATTTGATTTGATTGTTCGCGTCTTCGAGACGTCTGGATTGATCTATTGACGAACTTTCGATGACCATTCTTGATAAATCAATAGCGACTCAGAACAAAAAATTACATTATTACTATGAAGAAAACTTTGGTTTTGATTTGTAATGTAACAATACACAAAATTAGATAACATAAGCTTGAAAAATATTTAAAAATAAATTTTTTTTCTTTTTTAGAGAAAAACCTCTCTCTATGAGGAAGCGAATTCAGTTGATACTAATGAGAAACCAAAATGCTCGTAAAACATGATACAATAATTAAAAATAATAAAAAGTAATAGAAATTAAAAGCAAGGAGAATATGTTTTTGAATTGACGAGAATTGATATAATATTGATGTAATATTGTTACAAAATATACAGACAATTAAACCATTCAATTGTTGCTTCAAAATACCAATTTCCGATGAAAAATACTGAAATAACTTAAAGTTGTTCAAATTGTAAATTAAGGTTTTGAAGTCAAATTATTTTTTTTCTAAATAACAGATTTCCGATAAAAAATACGAAACATACAATGTTATAGTTCAAATATTGTATATATTGTTCAAAATATAATAATTTTCCATCAAACTAGCAACTTTAAACGAAAAAGACTAAGATAACATAACAATAACCTGACAATAACCTGACAATAACATGACAATAACATGACAATAACATGACAATAACATGACAATAACATGACAATAACATGACAATAACATGACAATATCATGACAATAACATAACAATAACATAACAATAACATAACAATAACATAACAATAACATAACAATAACATAACAATAACATAACAATAACATAACAATAACATAACAATAACATATCAATAACATAGCAATAACATAGCAATAACATAACAATAACATAGCAATAACATAACAATAACCTAAAAATAACCTAACAATAACATGACAATAACATGACAATAACATAACAATAACATAACAATAACATAACAACAACATAACAATAACATAACAATAACATAACAATAATATAACAATAACATAACAATAACATAACATATTGTTTAAGATTCGAAATCCTCTTTTAAACCTAATGTTTTTTGTTCAAAATAACTTATTTCCAGTGTGACCATAAGCTAACATTGTTTCAAAATTGTAAAAAACCATTTTTTTTATAAAATGCTATCGTAGCCTAAAATTTTTCAAAAAAATTATGGACCTTCAAGATTCAATCATTTTTGCTTTAAAATGTCGATGTTGGCTCAAAAACGACAACAAAACCAAATGACGTAAATTTTTGAAAAATTTTCAATCTTTGGAATCTAAAAATTTGGTAATAAAAATGCTCATTTTTCGTGTAAAAAGCTATAATAACCTCATGAAAATGGAATTCGTATGATTTTGTTTTGTTTTAAAATACTAATTTCTGTTTAAAAAAACAACAGAACCTAAAAATTTCAGAAATTTTAAGTAAAAATACAGTCGAATCTGGATTTAGTGTCGGTTTTCGGGCTGACCTTGACATTAAATCCAGATTCTCGGAATGTAAATAGTCAGGGGCGTATGAACTGTTACCGGTGGATTTTACTGCGTGGTGAAAAATATTTTCAAAATTATTTTTCTAATCCGGAGACAAGGGTGAGCTAAATATTTAACGGAAATGAGGAAGAAAGTTTGCACGTTAAAATAAATTTGTTTCCTGCTTGCGTACTTAAAACGTCTGCCGGCTGTTGAGCATCTCGTTAAGAAGGAGTGCTTTCTTTTGAATAATCGATCCAGCTACTGAATCATCTCTGTCTTTTGCTTGCTCAAACCATTCAAAAACAGCAGTATCCAAAAACACATGACTATTTCCAACAAAACACCGCACGTCAACACTTCAAGTGGGAAGTACGCACTTTTTCCTGTTGCGCATGATGCGCATAACGCAGTTTCATAACCAGGCATACGAAGAAGTTATTTAACAGAAAATCACTTACTTTTATTAATATTAGATTAACTGTAAATAGACAGGGGCGTATGAACCGTTACCGGTGGATTTTACTGCGTTGTAAAAAATATTTTGGAAATTGTTTTTTAATCCGGAGACAAGTGTGAGCTAAATATTTAACGTAAATGAGAAAGAAAGTTTGCTGTTACATAATAAAATAAATGTGTTTCCTGCTCACGTACTCAAAATGTTTAACGGCCGTTGAGCATTTAGTTTAGTTTTAGTTTAGAGTTTATTAAAGCCATGGGACAAGTCCCCTAGAGGCAAAAAGATATTTACATGAATTACATGCTTTCTCTTGAATAATCGATCCAGATACTGAATGATCTCTGTCTCTTGCTTGCTTAAACCATTCAAAAACAGCAGTATCCAAAAACACGTGACTATTTTCAACAAAACACCGCACGTCAACACTTCAAGTGGGAAGTACGCACTTTTTCCTGTAGCGCATGATGCGCATAACGCAGTTTCATAACCAGGCATACCAAGAAGTTATTTAACAGAAAATCACTTACTTTTATGAATATTAGATTAACTGTAAATAGTCAGGGGCGTATGAACCGTTACCGGTGGATTTTACTGTGTGATAAAAAATATTTTGAAAATTGTTTTTCTAATACGGAGAGTTTAGTTTTGGTTTAGAGTTTATTAAAGCCACTGGACAAGTCCCCTACAGGCAAAAAAAAAAAAATTCATTTACATGAATTACATGCTTTCTCTTCAATAATCGATCCAGATACTGAATGATCTTTGTCTCTTGCTCGCTCAAACCATTCGAAGACAGAAGTATCCAAAACACATGACTATTTTCAACAAAACACCGCACGTCAACACTTCAAGTGGGAAGTACGCACTTTTGCCTGTAGCGCATGATGCGCATAACGCAGTTTCAACAACACGTTTCCGTCAACACTTTACAGTTTGACATCATAAAACACTACAGTGGGACGTAGTTGAAGTGAGAAGAAAGGAGGAAATGTGGTGTTCTTGAAGTGAGGGGTAATGAGTAGAAGTAAGGGAGGACAAGTGTGTGTGAGTGAGAAGCAGTAGGGGAAATTATTATAAATGAGGTTGACTGGAAAAAGAAAGTGAGTGCTGGTGTAGAAGAGTGTGAATGGCAGGTTTGAGCAATTCAATTAAAGTCTTAATCGGCTACGAAACCCTGTTTTGTAGGCGCGCGGCACCTACATTCACTAATGTTTTTTTATTTGGGATAAATTAAATTTTTCATTCAATCCAACGAAAATTAAATACGTCTCCAGAGGTCTAATGTCAGAACCAAATTGATGAAATCCGTAAAAATTTTGTTGTGCTTTCTTTGGCATTCTGAATATTTCACGAACGCGCTGAGACAGTCGCATGTGAGCTTACCTATGCACATTTATACCGTCTGAGAGGTCCTTGATGACGTTATTTTCTGGGGTTGTAATAGTGTTTCTATGGCATTTTCGCGTGTTTGATGGCATGCGCTAGCGAGACTAAGCTCACCACCCCCGCCCCTATTTTGTCCTTTCGTCCGAGTTTGAAAAGCTCTTTAGAGGCACGCAAGCTTCAAACTTCCCTTGCCGTACCCTTATACTTGAATCAAATATTTAACTTCTGATGGTCTTACAAAGTATGACAAAGCAGCCCTAAAGGGTTCTTTCCAGCGCTGTGTATAATTTGGCTTAATGTCACTTTCGCCTACCGCAAGAATTAACTGACTGTGCTAACTTAATTCTCGATTCTGTTCTGTTGAAAAAAATACGAGTAACAATGAGCACTAAAAAAGTATACCAGTTTTTACAAAACCTGAATGCATTACCTAGATGTTTTGCAGATTTTTCAAAAAAATGTAGCAATTTCTGAATGTGTATTA
>CAKNYM010052382.1:34780-60175 GCA_932195095.1 Andricus curvator
GAGGAACCTAATTAAAAAGGAAAGTATTTTACGTTTTCCATGACGTAACATACAACCTTTTTATGGTGCATCGGCCGGGAAACCAAACAAAAGAGAGCCAATATATAATTTATTTTTAATAAATTTATTTTATACACATTTTTAAGCACAAAGAACTTGAACGAAGACGGGAAACTTACAACATTTACATTTTATATATTATTACTGAGAAATATGTCCGAATATAAGTATAATCAATGCCGGATAAAAAATCTGTAGAATTAGGGAATATTCAAAAAACAATCACTAGGAATCTTGCAAAGAAAAACCCTCAATTAGCTGAGCAAGTAGAATTAAACAAGAACGGGCTTGATAGTGATAGGAAAAATAAAATTAATATTGATAAAGAATTAGAAAAACTAGACTTGGAATTTGGTAGTGATAATTCAGAAAACAATAATTTTGACTGTTCGGCATTTATTGATCCCGAAAATAGTGCCTTAATTAACACAAATTCAAGTTTGATCAGTGGTTCTATAGATCAGAATAAAACTCTAACTATCGATGACGTGATTGATTATCAGACTAATGTAAAATCATTATTAAGTTCAACGCTCTCGCAACAAATTAGTAAGGAAGTAATAAAAGAAAACTCATTTCATGATTTGAATCGCGAATCAATAATAAGTGAGCACGATAGTGACGACGTATCAAGTGACGAAGACTCGACAAAACAGGAAAAAATGTCACTGCCAGCCAATCAACAAGTTTCTCTCCGCGACGCGCTCGAAATAATCCCTATTTTTGACGGTAGTAACATCCCTTTAGCCCACTTTATAGAGGGATGTACAGAAGCAAAAGCCATAATTCCTACGCAAGCACATGAGAATCTTGCTAGATTAGTAAGAAGTAAGTTGACCGGAGAAGCACGAAAGTGCATATTTGGAAATACGTTTCGCACGCTAGATGAATTAATAGAAAAATTAAAAAAAGTTTATGCCCCCGCGAAAAGCGTATACCAGTTGCAAGGAGAACTAGGTAATATATTTATGTGGGATAAGGAAAATGTAATATCATACGCTGCGCGAATAAAAGAATTAGCAGATAGGATCGAAGACGCGCATAAATTAGGCAATGATGGTGCCACAGATGACACATTTAAAGCAAATTTAGAAAGTGATGTAATTAAATGTTTCAAAAGGGGATTGCGTTCGGAATTAGAGATAAGATTGAAAGATAACGCGGATGATACTTTTAAAAGTCTTATTAATGAGGCACTAGAAATTGAAAGAAAATTGAATGCATGTTCAGAATTACGAAAAAATAAGCCAATTAAATCCTCAGAAGAAGAATCAGAATCGCGAATTATTACAAAGAATAATAAATTCAATGTTGCTCAGGACACTAAAATAGCGTGTTTAATTTGCGGAAGACCAGGACATGCGACCGAAAAGTGTTACCACCTCGAAAACTTTCGACAAAAAATTTTTTCTGAAAATCCTGTTGTTTCAAATTCAATCCAAAACCAATTTTTACCAAATAAACCTCAAGGAAATTTTAATAATCACAATAGATGGAATTCTGCACAAAATCCAAATTTTAGACCTGGACAAAATTCATATTTTAGACCTGAACTGAGTCAAAACTTTGTACCTAGACAAAATCAAAATTTTGGATACTCACAAAATCAAAGCTTCAATAACCGACAAAATAAAAATTTTGGATATAGACAAAATCAAAATTTTAGTAACCGACAAAATCAAAATTTTGGAAACCAACAAAATCAAAATTTCGGATATGGACAAAATCAAAATTTTAGAACCAGACAGAATCAAAATTTTGAGCCTGGACAAAACCAAAAGGGAAACAATCCTGAAAATACGAATAATCAGCAGACCCGCCCGTATCCCACCCAAGGATCCAAAATTATTTGCAATTTTTGTAATTTCCCTGGTCACATCGCTAAGGATTGTTATAAAAAGAGTAGATATTTACAAAATCGAAATGGACAACAAAGCCCTCAAAATTATACGCAGAACCAGGAAAACTCCAACGCTATTCCCCCAATGGGTGCTGGGAGGAAGGCGCCAACCCATTAAATAAAGCACCTATAGAAATTACAAGTGAAGAAAATGATATCAAAATTCATATCAGTAGGAATAATATAATTCCTTCGATCATGGTATCTGCCGTTGGTCTAAAAAGCCCGGCACGTATGATGATCGACACTGGTGCTGGTCGAAATTTAATTAAAAGAAGTGCGATTGACCCCGAAATAAAAATAAATAAAAATGAAGTGTTGAGACTAACAGGTATTAATGATCTACCTGTCTATACTCTAGGTCAAATTAAGGTTGTAATACTTGGATTTTTAACTACACTAAATATAATCCCTGATGATGTACCAGTAGATGAAGATGGAGTCTTGGGCTCTGAATTTTTTCTCAATAATAAAGTAAATATAAATTACACATATAAATGTATTGAAATTAACAATGCAACATATCCTTTTGAACAAACTGGCGTTATCACAATCCCAGCACGAACAATTTTTGATTATTATGTAAAAATAGAAAATACGGAAAAAAGTGAAGGTTATATACCCCAATTATCAATTGGAGAAGGAATTTTTGTAGGTCAAGCCATTGTAAAAAATTGTGGAGGCAAAGCCTACGTCAAATATGCAAACATAAATGAACAACCTGTAAAAATATCAATTCCTTGTGTTCAATTACAAGATTTTGAACAATGCGAAGTCAACAATTCAACAAATCAATCTAATTTTTCAGAAAATGAAAATGATGAAAATTTGCCTAATTTAATATTAAATAGTTTTTTGAAATCCGATGAAAAGTCTAACCATTTCTGCAAATTTTACAAGATCACAGGCGAAGAAAGAGTAGAAATTATTAAAAAACTGCTACGGTTAGATCATTTAAATATGGAAGAATATGAACATGTTGAAAAATTAATTATTAAAAATGCAGATTGCTTCCACATTCCGGGAGAATACTTAGAACCTACAAACATTCTTCAACACTCAATACCGACAACAGATGATTGTCCTATTTTTTCGCGACAATATCGATTTCCTCCAGTTCATAAGGAAGAAATCATCCGCCAAGTAGATGAATTATTAAAAAACAATGTAATAAAACCTTCCCAATCACCTTACAATACACCAGTTTGGATTGTTCCAAAAAAACAAGACTCACAAGGAAAAAAGAAATGGCGAATGGTACTTGATTTTAGAAAATTGAATGAAAAGACAATTGGTGATTCATATCCTCTACCAAACATTCACGACATTTTAGACCAGTTAGGATCTGCTCGCTATTTCTCTGTTTTCGATTTAGCAACGGGTTTCCATCATATAAAAATGGATCCCAAAGATGCACACAAAACTGCGTTTTCAACCCCTTATGGACATTATGAGTTTGACAGAATGCCTTTTGGTTTAAAAAACGCACCAGCAACCTTTCAAAGACTAATGGATTTAGTTCTAACGGGACTTCAGGGAACGGAACTTTTTGTTTATCTAGATGACATTGTGATTTACGCAAATACTTTAGAAGAACATGAATCAAAATTTACTGAACTAATGAGCCGATTACGAAATGCAAATCTTCATTTACAACCCGACAAGTGCGAATTTCTACGACACGAAGTAGGATATTTGGGACATATAATAGATAAGGACGGAGTTCGACCTGATCCGAAGAAAATAATGGCAGTAAAAGACTTCCCAACTCCTAAAAATCAAAAGCATATTAAACAATTCTTAGGTTTAGCAGGATATTACCGTAGATTTATAGAAAATTTTGCTAAGATAGCAGCCCCAATAAATCAGCTCCTTAAAAAAGATATATCATTTAATTGGACGGAAAAGCAGCAACAAGCTTTCAATATTTTAAAAGATAAATTGTGTCAAGAACCACTTTTGATTCGACCTGATTTTTCAAAACCTTTCATTGTAACTACAGATGCATCAGGTTATGCCATAGGCGGAATACTTTCGCAAGGTAAAATAGGTAAAGACCAACCAATTGCGTATGTTTCAAGATCATTAACCGATACTGAACGTAAATACGATACGTATGAAAAAGAAGCTTTAGCGATAGTCTACTCTGTAATATATTTTCGCCCTTATTTGTACGGACGAAAATTCACCCTCGTTACAGACCATAAGCCCCTTGTTTGGTTCAAAAATTCTAAAGATCCGTGTTCTCGAGTTTCAAGATGGCGATTAAAACTCGCCGAATATGATTATGACGTCGTCTATAAAGCAGGAAAATCAAATGTTAATGCAGATGCGCTTTCGAGGAATCCCGTTCTAGAAAACGATGAAACCGTAGGAATTAATATAATTTCCGAGAATGACTCAACATTTGAGGAAGAAAATCCTCTCAATTCTATGGAATTCTTGAACTTTGAGAATCATAAAAATTCAGATTCCGAAGAAAATATCAAAATAAATAGCGAATCTTTGAAGGAAAAAATTCCTGAAATGCTTCATAATTTAATAAGTGAAGAATCTCTGAATGAAATACAAAATGAACTTTTTGATAGTCCAATACAGAAACTTCTCTATCTTTCAATGTTACTTTTATTTCCAAAAATTATAAAGAAAAACGAACTTCTCTGTCAATCTTGGAATACTGTGGTTACAAGAGGACAGAAACAAAAATACGAAGAGCAAGCACAAATTAATGAACAAATTGAAAATCAAGCTAAGTCACATAAAGATAGTGAGGAAGAATACTTACCTCCCTCGCCTGTTGTTAAAAAAGCACGAGGTAGGCCCAAGAAAGCTGTGCTCACAAATGCAAGCAACCCGCAAGCCTTGAAAAAAAGAGGCAGACCGAGAAAAGAGGCAACTACTGGTGGGTCTCTGAATTTAAAACAGCAAACGCACATAAACTTTGAAGATGAATCTGATTCAGATACAGAATATTTTGATAATTCAAGAAAACAAGTTAAAAAGTAGAAGAAGAAAAATTACCAAAAATCCAAGGCAAAGCCTGTTGCACAACAAGAAGAGAAGGAAAATGAAGAAGATAATCTCTCATTTTCGGAAGATGAAGTCCTAAATGACGAAAATTTTCAAAATTTTTCAGATGAAGAAAACTTTGTTGATGAAGAAAATATGCAAGAACTTTCGGAACCAGAAGATTTTATAAAAGTTCCAAAAGAAAGAAATGTGAAAAATCCCGAAATTTTTCAAGAAGTAAATGAAGAGAAATTAGAAGAAAGTAAACCTCCTCCAGAGCCCCCTCCTTTGAATACCCAAGCACATACACACCAAAATGTTGTTGAGTGTCGTGATCAATTAACGATGCGTAAAGATAATTACGCTTATTTTATTGCTACTGACGGTTCCCCACGTGATAATGGATCAAGAGCTTTGTCTAAACGTGGTATTCTACCTAAATTCAGCCAACTTGAGAAAGGTCTTGTTAAAGAAATAAAGAAAGGACAGCAGTATCATTTAGCCCTTCCCATTGAAGCTGATTCTAAAGAAAATTTGTCAGACACTTTAAGCAGTATTAAACTTTCAATACTATCTTTGCATTCAATATCAGTGACACTAAATTTACGATCTATTAGTATCGCAAAAACTTCACAAGTTAATCACATAGGTTGGAAAGAAATACGTGAAATTCTAATTTCAACTTTTTCGGATTCTTCTACCAAAATTATCATATGTACGGGAATAGTTCAATATCCAACGAAAGAAAAGCGAACTCAATTACTTGAAGAGGCACATTCTTCAGCTTTAGGAGGTCATAAAGGTGTTACAAAAACTTATCATCGAATTCGTCAGAATTATTATTGGGAGAATATGAAAATTGATATTCAGAAATATATTCAGCAGTGCTTGCAATGTCAAATCAAAAAATTAGTTCGCGTAAAAACTAAAAATCCCATGATAATAACGGACACGCCTGGAACTGCATTCGAAAAAATTTCAATGGACATAGTTGGTCCACTTCCACAAACAACATCAGGCAACGTAAATATCTTAACTATTCAAGATAATTTTACAAAATATGCTTTAGCTCTAGCAATTCCAGATGCGAAAGCTTCAACAGTAGCCGATATTTTTGTTAAAAAATTTATATGCATTTACGGTTCCCCAAAAGCAGTTTTGACTGACCAAGGTTCAAATTTTTTAAGCAATTTAATGAGAAGAATGGCAAAACGTTTTCGAATTAAGCAATTTAAAACAACAGCATTCCATCCACAATCAAATGGGTCTCTTGAAAGATCACATCACGTGTTAGCTGAATACCTCAAACAATTTGTTTCAAAAAATTCCGAATGGGACGATTGGCTTGAATTAGCCATGTTTTCTTATAATACAAGTGTCCACGAAGGTACAAAATGTACGCCCTATGAATTAGTTTTCGGTAAATTAGCTCGTCAACCATCAAATGAACCACTATCAAAGCAAGAAAAATTGCAAACTTATGACGATTACCTAACGAATTTTATAACAAAATTATATGAAATGAGAACTCAAGCGAGACAAAATTTAATTGCGGCTAAAGAAAAGTCAAAAATATATCATGATCGAAAAGTTCATCCATTAGAAATCAACACTGGAGACAACGTCTTTTTATTAATTGGAAAAGAACCTAAGAAAAAATTTGATGATCAATATAAAGGGCCTTACGAAGTCCTAGAAATATTAGGAAAAGGAAACGTCAAAATTGACATAAAAGGCAAACCTGCAGTAGTACACGTCAATAGACTTAAACGTTCACACATAAAATGTCAAACCGTTAATAATTAAACGACAAGCCCTTATCATTTTAATTTCAGATGGATCCCATCCACTGTCAGCGTATAGACTCTCTTATCGTCGTTTTTATGCATCAAATTGATCTGCTCATGTTATGGCCATATTTATTTCATACTGAAATTTTCGAAAGAAATGACATTGATATTCCTAAATGGGCACAAAACCTTAGAAGCATACACACAACTAGGGATATAATGCTCAAAATTAAAACCATCTTGTGCACTAACTTTTGTTTTCTTTTTACAGGCTTTCGAGAAGCACAATGAACTAAAAACTACAAATTTCACCGGGTATCTTTTTGATATTATTCCTAGTAACCCCATCTGATGCGACAACCTCGTACATCGATTCTCTTTTCTCGCACTCATTAGGCGTTTATCTTGAGCCTATTATTGATATTCAAATCCTTTCAGATGAATATCATTTTTCGTCTTATTCAGACACGTTTGTCTTATATAATTTCAAGCATCAAATAATAGAGAACTATAACAAAATCATCACAAGATGTAAGAAGAGATCTGACATTTGCAATGGAAGTAGTCACAACATTGATACCAAATCACTAAACTTATTTTCTTGAAGAAATTTCGCTAATTTCTATTCAAACATATAATATTTACAGTTCTTCAGCAACAAAACATGATCCATTTTTACAAAAAGTTTCAAACACATTTGAGAAATTATAAGAAACTCAAGAAGCTTCTCTTTATTTACTCGAAGATAATTTATTTTCTATCCCTAATTTGATCTTTCGAAAAATTATAAATCTTTTTAAAATCATCTCAAAGACTTCAACAAATTACTATTGACTCCTATACCTCTCTTTAACGGCACCTTTTAGAAGCCCTCACGCATACAGTTACAAATGCATGGCACCCTCTAGTCTTTCCCGATTCTTTCCTTAATTTTAAACTAAACCTCTCTACTTCTTTTTTCTTTAAAATTCTTCCATTTTCAAAAATTAAACATTTTACAGTGAAAAACTGTTTAATTTTTATGTTAACTATTACTGCACCTGGTCTATCTTAAATGTTTAAGCACCTAGACTCAGTTTTATAACCCTTCCTGTAGAAAATCCATCCTAGACCACACTACGTATTCGTTTTTTTTCTTGTAGCCCTCAATAGGCAATTTTGTTTACCTACCTATAAAAACTTCTGACCAAGTTTTTTTTCTCATCTCTCTTTATACTATTAGAAGAATGGTTCTTGCGAAATAATCACTTTTTGTCAATGTAAAAATTATTTCTCTAATAGAAAGCTATATAATTCTTCTCCTGCTTCTTCATAAGTAGTTATTTACACTATACTATGTAAATCCAATTTTACAATTTTAATATTTAACCTCGCAAATACATATGTATCTCTTTTATGATGTTTACGTAAAATTGGATGATCCTTTTTAAATTTTGTAGAATAATAATTCCGAAAGACGATTCGGATGCTGACACTGAAATTCTTGAAAATAATGATTGAAAATACATAGATGTTCTCATATTTTTTTATTTTACCATTATTGTTACCAACTAAAGTGCAATTGTATTAAAAATTACACTCCGCGAAATTTCATTACGTATATACCATGATTATAATCACAGTAAAAATTAGCTTTTCACCTGGTTTTCTTTCTTCAAGTACATTTCAATAAAGTTGCACGATTTGTCATATTTTTGTAAATTTACAGGTTATGTATCTCTTCATCTCTTAATTTTTGTATCGAAAATATTTGTCCGCGTTTTAATTTCTTTTAATGATAAACAGTAATAAATTATATATTTTAAATTAGCAAGATATGTCCGATATGTTTGTAAAAAGATGCCAATTAGTAATAACAAAACATTCAAAAATTCGAATTTCGCGCCAAAATTTTGTTAGTTATGGCCCAAAGTAAGGCTATCATCCAAAGTAAAATTTGTCAAATACAATTGTGAATAAAACTCAATTTCATTGTGACAACACTGCATATGTAATTAAATCTTACTTTAAAATCTACTACGTCATATTAAAAAAAAAAAAAAAATAATAATACATTTTTTTTTTGCTAAAATAAACACCATATATTATATAATGTCATATAGTTTAACTGAATTCCCAATGCCATGTTATCTACAAATCAAAATATTGCTGTTTCTCTTCTACAGATAACATGGCAATGGAAAGAAACCTCTCGAAATCCTCAGCAGTACAAACCCTTAACGAAATAAGTATCGAATACGATTTTTCGAAACCTATTTTTATTGTAAAGACACTAGGTCATAACGCCGAATTACCACCATTTGAGGCTAAATGCATAATGCATAAAAATAATGTAAAATATTTATATGAAGGTGAGCCTGCATCTACAAAAAAGGCTGCGAGACAAAATGCTGCTCGCCATATGTTAGAAGCGTTAGCAGAAAAATTTATGTTTTGCGAAGAAAATTATACTAATTAAAGAATCAATGTTCACAAGAATGTAAATGTGCACATAATTTCAGATG
This sequence comes from Andricus curvator, assembly GCA_932195095.1. NCBI lineage: Eukaryota > Metazoa > Arthropoda > Insecta > Hymenoptera > Cynipidae > Andricus > Andricus curvator. Next base: position 44,044 of record CAKNYM010052382.1, read on the forward strand.
CACAAGTTAGAACAAATAAAATAAAACTTTATAAATGGTTAAACGCATGCGAAAGATGCTATGAGACAGGACATGTAGCTCCACATTGTTTTCGTCCACGTAGAAACTATAAGTACAATATGTAATCCCTGATCTCAAAACATGTTTAATATCGCACATATATATATATATATATATATATTTTTTTTGTATACTTTTATATGTTCTTTTCACGAATATAAACTGATATATGAGAAGTAATTGTATCTATTTTCTTAATCTAGTATTTATGACGACCCTTCTACCATACGTTCGAACGCGGACGTTCGCTCCATGTGGGACTCTGAAGCCCCACCTGAATGCTTCACCCCGCGTTCGACTTAGGGGGGAGGTGTCACGTCCCGTGACGTATATATATGTTAATATATTTATTTATATATTTATCTATTTGCATGCTTACACTAATAAATACTCAATAAATATAGAGCGAATATTGAACGCTGTAGAGTGTAGCTATATATGTATATCAGCACGTTGTACGCTGTAGAATATAACTATATATATTGAGCACGAGAGTAAAGGTATAGAGTATAGACTATAGTAAGAACATTGTAATCCGTAGCGTACACTGTCTAGCTAGCCATAGCTAGACATAGACTATAGAGCATGAAAGCACGTGGAGGCTGGAGGACATAGCTATAGATATACTGAAAACATTGTAAGCCGTATAGTATATCTATATATACTCGTGACGTCCGCGTATACACCGACGTCCAAGCATGCAGGGACGTCGCCTTAGGCCCTATAAAAACTCGTTGGACCTGCTTGTGTCAGTCTTTAGTCTTAAGTCTTCAGTCATTAGCAACGTGATAAGTTAGAAGTTATAGTTCACCTCTTCTCTATTTTTCTACGGTTTTCTCCGATTCGACTGTCCAGTGTCTAGTGTGTCAAACCGGTATCTCTCGCGTGTTAGTGTGTGTACCCTTGTGACAGTGTTGTGCACTGGAAAACCCGCATCTGGGAATTCCCATCTTTGGAATACTTCGAACCAATTTCAACCTGAATTGGACCCACTATTATCAATCATTGGAACACTTTGAATACCATTCAAGGAACTACCAAAATCTTGGATATCCAATTCATAATAAGTGCACAACCCCTTCTTCCACACCATTACACAGACCATCTAGATAACATTTGATTCTTCAATCGAATCAATAACCGGTAAGTCCTCATATCAATAATTCTAATTTCATTTATCTAACTCCTTTGGCCCATAATATATGAGTATCCTTTATTTTAAAGGTCCTGCCCAAGGATTAGAAACAAGTCTACAAGTCTTCCTTCAGCTTCTTGTGCTAAACTCTTTTATTCAATAAATTTTAATTGTAATTATTCATAATAAATTGTTGAACTTATCTATAATTTATTTATTGGCTTCTCTTTCCTCTTCCCTGTGCGAGATCTTCGATCTCAACTAAAACGAGGAACCTAATTAAAAAGGAAAATATTTTACGTTTTCCATGACGTAACACATATAGCAACCGGCTGGACTTCTTCTTAATTTTCGCATGGTCGAAATTCAGCGCATTCCATAGGATCCAACACAAATTCAGAGGATCGTATTCTTCAATAATTCAGATATAGAGAACAATTATTATCTTCTGAATGAATGAATGCAAGAGTTCAATTAATTCGGTCCAGGTGGCAATTTTCTTTAGTGATCGCTTCAGATGATAAACATTGAACAAGGTTGCTAAATTACGAACAGCAATAAAATAATGATGGACCTGCGACAAAAGATGATTCAAATAGCAGTTTAAATATACAAAAGATCTTCCGCGGAACTGAATTCCACGCCAGGTGAAGAAATCAATTGTATCGAAAGGCACCAGCCATACAAATGAAGTTTCACAATTATCCAAAACAACGCTTCAGGAGAAGCCTAAAAAGTATTTTTGGTAACATCTAGCTCTAGCCAAAGGTTCTTTTTCGTATATTTGTGTTCTCAAAAGATCAGGCTACCAATTTTCTAATAAATTAATGATTCGTCAAATCTTGAAATACCGTGCTGCTATAAGTCGTTTTAGAAAAGTGCTCTACAACTGAACTCGGAATCACACAAAACGAGTTTTATAATCACAAAGCGACCGTGCAGTTTCACGTGTCAGAAAAAAGTGTGCATTCTAGCTTGCACAAGTAGGATAAGTGGTGGTTGCTTTCGCAGGTGGCTTTTCAGTTTTAACGGTTTAATAATTAGCTCGACTCACTCGAGAAAGGAAAAGGAAAATGTAGGTATAACTATATAAAGCTGAGGGACACAAAATGAGTAGACTGTATAGGGGTGAAATAAGGGAGGGAAGACAAGGACTGTTTGCACCCTTGGCGTCAACGTAATATGCGCACTTTGGGGCGCAGATGCAAACGTTCAGGACAACTTGTCTGTCCGTCCATCCGTATAGCATACACAGTACGAGTACATGTTATGTCTCCTCCGACACCATACATATGCAATCGTTTCTGTCTGTCCTCCATAGGATCCACCGTATCAAACGGGTGTTTCGGGTCCTTTGTCTCACCAGCTTCGTTGTGTCACACATGCATGTGTGAGAATGTATTGTGTACAGGTGAGGGTGAACATAAACATCAGAGACATCTCGTGATAGCAATAAGGCAGTGATACCAGCCAACGTGTGCCAGCGACACCAATGACAACAAAACGACTCGGCTGACTCTATGCTATTACTGAGCTCGTGGATGTGACTTTGTGAAAGTGTCATAGTTTGCTATAGTTTGCGAACTTTCTCCTTCTATTGTTTCGATACATCTGATTTAACGCAAGGTAGAACTACGGAGGTACATTGGCTGCGTTGTTGGTAGCTACTAAATAGAAATGCATAGAACCTAGAAGATTGTCAATTTAGTCCTATCTATTATGAATATTGAATATATGTATTCATAGAAAGCGTTATTGCGTTGGTAAAGTTGGTAATAGAGTACATGTAATGGAATTTCTTCGAGAGTTCTCAAATGTGAGATGATGGTAAGAGATCGAATCAATCTTGAGGAACATAGATGTTGGTTAATATGGATATAATTTTATATTATCTCAATTGCATACAGAGGTGTGCCTAAAAAGTTCTCAATGTAGTCCTATCTACTAAGAATATCAAGTTTATGCATTCATAGAACATGTATTTTTTATGAGATTTCTTCGAGAGTTCTAAAATTTGAGATCATGATAATCAAATAAATTTTAAGAACATCGCTAATTCTATTACAGAAAGGGTGTTAATTGTTGGTCAATATGGTAGAACCATTTTTTTTATCAAAAACTTGGAACCCCTTAAGCTTTTATATTATTCTCTTCAGAAATTTATTTTTGTTAATCCATTTTATTATTTACTATTTGACTTTATAAGACCATGAGTGATTTCTGTGTTCACTATGCATTAGGGCAGTCCAAAATCGAATAAAAAAATTTTTGTTTTGACTAGCATGCGCGCTTTTTTCTGAATTTCTCAATTTGTTTACAACTTTTATATTATATCAATGAAATAATTAATTGGAACTAACAAAAATAATTACTCAAACAACTTATTATTGTTTATAACGTTATCTTAGAATAATACTAAATACTTGCAGCTTTTTCTTAAATTTTAAACAATATTTTGGCTTTTTAGTTATCAGCAAATGAAAAATAAATATCAGCCTAAAATATAAATTTCGGGCTATACACTTTTTATTTAAAAACACCTCCTCCACCCCATTCCCTAGAAAAAACAAGTTCTCATCGATGATAATATACATATATGAAGAAATTAGAAAGGTCTTAATCAAATGATTAATCGCTATAAGGTCAAGCATGAAGAAAAAGCCCAATAAATAATTTTTGAGTTCTTATTTCAGAAAAAAAAACTCAAATCAATTGTTTAACGAATTATTATCGTTCACTTTGATTAAATATTCTTGATGAAAACTTCAAGAAAGGTTGGAAATTTAAGAAAAAATGCAACTTTCTAGCATGATTCTAAGAGAATATTGTTATAAATGATAATAAATTGTTCAAAAAATTAATTTGATTAACCTCAATTAATTATTTCCTGCTCTAACTGACAAATTAAAAAGAAGGAGAAATTTCAGAAAAAAACGCGACTTTTTACCTTGATTCTAAAGAGCAAGTTTCTATGAACAATGATCAATTGTTTAAACAATTTCTTGAAACATCTGAATATTAGTAGAAAAAAAACTTTTAGGAACAAATCGATTCGCCTAATATTGACAATTCTGTCTAAAGTGTACACAAACGTTTTTTTTTCTTATGGGAAATACCTGTTAAACCTTATGATTTTGGCGGAGGAACCCCTGAGTATCAGTTCTTCTTAAAACAAGAAAATACATGCTTATTTTTGTGAATTCAAACAAATTTGGTGTTTGAAAGCATGAAGATTAAAAAAAAAATTACAATATGTTTTTGGACTACCCCAGCACTAAGCATGCTTAAGTAGAACAAGTCGCGTGTAGTTAGACATAAGTAGAAAATCAGGGTTTGGTCAGACAACATGATTCCCTAACCTCGTCAGGCGCGTACGTGATACACAAAGGTGCGTGTTACAAGTTCTTCACTTGAAACGAGATCTCTATTGCCGAGAACAGAAAATTTCAAATTTATATATTAACTTAAAAAATTGTTATTAACTTGCACCAATGACAAATTTGTCATCCGTGAAAAATGTTTTGATACCTGTAGTATATTCTGAGAGAAAATTTATCTTCAAACAAAAGTATCGTACTGAGACAAAAACAAAATTTCGTGCGGCTAATTGCAAAAACCGTTAAAAAACTGAACATAACCTGGAATTTTCAAATTACGAAAAAAACTTTGAAAAACCTTGAACCTTGGAAAACGGTCCTTGCTGGAACGGAAAATGAGCGCTAGTTTTTCAAGACCGGAAAAACCCAGGAAATGACAGTGAATTTTTTTTATCAAGAATTTTACAAATTTTTTAAAGAAAAATTTATCCAACAGTTTTTTGTTTAATTAAACAATTGAAAATTGATTGCGTTTAAAAGTAAAATTAATTTTACAAAAAACGTTTAAAGTTGATCAACTATAAATATAAATTTTTAATGATTCTTAAAATTGAACTGTAATTTGAATATCAAAAATTAAACAGAAATTTATCTTACAGGCCGATCCTGAATGTGTTCAAAATTTAAAAAATGACAGATCCGATTGAAAATTTTTAGAAGCTTTTCTTAACTTAAAGATAATTTCAAAATAATTGATTTATAATCAATCGCTTGTATTCAATTTCAAATCATATTCAAATATTGTTTTAGTCTCAAAAATTCAATTTTTAAAACATTCAAACTGAAATTTTTTAACTAAAGGAAATAATGATTCCGCAATACTAAGTAGTGTTTGACGATTTATTTAAAATGAACAATTATAAATCAAATAATCAAAACCAAGCAATTTGAAAATGAATGGTTTGAGACAGAAATCCTTGAATCGCTAAAATTTCAGAGAGCTGAATTATTATTTTTTTATTTGTAAGTGAATTTGTTAAACTTTTATGTATAAATAACAGCTGAACAATTATTTATTTAATAAAAATTCAAGTAAGCTCTGGGGACGTTTAGCAGTTTTGAAAAGACTCAAACCTAATTAAAAATTTGAAAAGATTTCAAATAAATTTTTTAAAGAGTTTAGATTTTTGAAGATTTCGAAATAAAATTTTGAAGCTTTTTAAGGATTTTGAAAGGTTTTAAGATAATGCAAATTTTTTTAAAGATTTATGAGAAAATTGAAAATCATTTTTTATCTTAAAAAAATTAATTTCAAGGGATGATTTAAAAAAAAATTTTTAATTTCCAGAATTATAAAAAAAGTCATCTGGAAGATTTCAAGCCAGTTTCATTAACTTTGCAGGATTTATTGAAAGTTTTGGAAAAAAATCAAATCATTTCAGAAGAGAAGATTTTGAAATAAAATTTTGAACCCCTTTAAGGAGTTTTAAAGATTTCAAGATCATAACAACTTTGCTACATAAAAAGATATATTTTTTATTAATGGCATGAATAACAATTGAACAATTATTAATTTCAAACTTAAAAAACTTTAACTTTAACTTTAAAGTCTAATTTAAAAAATTGTGTCTTTTAATTTTCAAAGCTTCTGACTTAAAATGGCTTAAAATGAGATATTAAAAATTTACAAATTTTGTTAATTTATTTTTCTACTTAGAGCACTGAAAATGATAGTGGGTCTATCTTTAAAATTGATTTAAGTTTCTTTTAAAGGATTTTCTTTGAAAAAAATGGTTTCAACATTTAATTTAATATTTTTGATTATAAAAAGCAATGAAGATGAAATTTCTGTTTTCTTAAATGAAATTGATTCTGTCACTCAAATATTAGTAGAGTAGTACTAGCCCTTGTGTGGTGGGTGACACGTTATTTACCCTTTTATGACTGGACCTCATTGTATGAGTCGCAAGCAGTGCACGAGTAAAATAGAAAGACCTTCTTTATCTCCTTTCACAAGTTAATGGATTTTCGAACCTCAAGAAAAAGTCAATTTCTGTTCTGGGAAAGAGCCCCACCACATCTAAGGGAGTTCATGGAGTCCATTTATCAAGAAATTTTTTTTTTTCTAGATAGTAAAAAATTATTCTAAAGAATAAAAATTCATGTATTGTCGCATTCTTTATTGCACTCATGAGCCAGGAAAAAAAAGAAAGCGGAAATTCAAAGAAAATTTACTTTAATCAAAGAAAAATATTCATCGACTCTCAGTTTCACTCAATTTCACCTCAAGTTTTTTTCAATTTTAAGAAATTTCTTTTGATTTAGGGACATTTTTTTCGATTAAAAGAAATTTCTTTTTGTTGATTTATCAGTTGATATTTTATATAAAAAGATTTTTATTTTGTATCAGAAACAGTTTATTTTCTATTGATTTTATTTTTTTCATCATATAATTGAATTTGCAAATAAAGAAGAAAAATATCCAACAAAAATAAAATATTTGAATTTTTAGTTTAAATAATTAATTTTCAACAACAAAAAAACGAATTTGCAACAAAGTAATAATATTTTTTGAATAAGGGCGATTTTCAAATAAAATGATGAAATTTAAATTGGACTAGATACATTTTTTCCACCAAAAAGATGAATTTTAAACTGAAAAGTAATTTTTCTACCAAAAAAAGACGAACTTTTGACGAAATAAATTCGTTTTCAACCAAAAAGTTGAAGTTTCAACTTAAAAAGATTAATTTTTCTCCAAATACATAAATTTCAACTAAAAAAGTTGATTTTTCAACGAAAAATAAATGTTAAGTTATCAGTTATGAAACCTAATTTCCAAACAATAAAAACGACGCTACAACAACACAGTTAAATTTTCAATCAAAGTGACGAATTTCTAAATAAAATGATGAATCTAGAAGAAAAAATATTAATTCTCAACTAAAGAGTTCAACTTTCATCCAAACAATATGCATTTTAAACTTGAAAAGATTAAATTGTCAACCACAAAAAATTAAACTTTTAATTAATTCTGGACTACCCTAGCACTAAGAATACTTAAGTAGAACAAGTCGCGTGTAGTTAGACATTAGTAGAAAATCAGTTTTTGGTCAAAGATCAAATTTAAGTTGGATGATGATGATTTATTGAAATTACAACAAAATTATACAATACGTTTCTGGACTACCCTAGCACTAAGCATGCTTAAATAGTTGAATTCTTAACTAAAAAGAATAAGTTTCTCATCAAAAATGGAATTGTTTAATTTGCAGTTCAGATAAATACTTTTGAAAGAAATACAAATTCTCAACAAAATAGTTCCTATATTTCCGCTACTTCCCCACGCATCAGTACCCCTACTTCCTGCCCCCTATTTCTCCAAAATTTCCGTACACCTCTCTCATTATTTCCCTAAACTTCCCATGCTTCAGCTCTTTACATTTTCCCTACTTCTCTCAATTCCCCTCCCTTAATTTTCCCTCAGTAAACCTCCTCTTTTTACCATCACTTCCCCCTAGTTTCTTTCCTATCCTTTCCCTCACTTCCCCTAACCCCTTCTTTCTCCACTCATAATTTTGCACACTTACACAAACCTCATTTCTCCTCACCTCTCCGAATTCTCTCATTTCCCCTCCCCTCATTTCCGCTCACTTCCCTTGCTACAACAAACGAAACTTCCACTCTTCTTATTTCCACCACTGCCCACCAATCACTATCCCTACTCCCTCGCCCCGACTATTCTTAATTTCCCGTATTTCTTCTCTTATTATTTCCCCTTACTTTCCCTACTATCACTTCTTACATTTTCCCTACATCTCCCAATTCTCGTTCCCTCACTTTCACTAATTCATTTCACATTCTTTCCCCTTACTCGATCTGTCCTTTTTTACCATCACTTCCCCTACTTCCTTTCCTATCCTTCTTCCTCACTTCTTCTACCCCCTTCTTTCTTCTGCTATCATTTCATATACTTACACAAACCTCATTTCTCCGAACGTCCCCGATTTCCCTTCTCATTACCCCACCCCTTGTTTCCCTCACTCCCCTTGCTTCCACACACCTCAATTCCACTCCTCTTCTTTCCGCTACCTCCCCAACCATCACTACTCATACTTTGTCTCGCCTATTTTTCTTCATTTTCCATACTTCCTCTTGCAATATTTCTCCTCACTTTCCGTACTGTCGCTCCTTACATTTTCTCTACTTCTCCCAATTCTCCTCTCATAATTTTCCCTCATTTAACTGCCCCTCTTTTACGATCACTTTTCCAACTTTCCTTCCTACCTTTCCTCCTAACTTTCTCTACTTCCGCTCCTGACATTTTCCCTACTATCCCTTACTTCTCATAATTCCACCTCACTTAACTTCCCTTTTTTTTATCATCACTTCCCTCTACTAATTTTCCTATTCTTTCCCCTCACTCCCTTTAACCCCTTTTCCCGCGACCTATAATTTTGCATACTTACACAAACCTCATTTCTTCTCACCATTCCGGCTTCTCTCCTCATTTTCCCTACCCTTTCTCCCCATCACGCTCCTTACCTACACACACTTCACTTCCACTAACCTCATTTCCGCTACGTCCCCACCCATCACTAACCCTACTTCCTCTTCCTTAATTCTCCTCATTTTCCGTACTCCACCTCTCATTATTACCCCTAACTTCCCCGACTTTAGCTCATTACATTTTCTCTTCTTCTTCGAATTCCCCTTCCATAATTTTCCCTCACTCAACCACCCCTCTTTTACCCTCATTTCCCTTACTTTCCTTCCTATCCTTCCTTCTTACTTTCCCTACTTCCGCTCCTCACATTTTCCCTACTTTCCCTCAGTTTCACTAATTCCTTTCCCATCATTTCCCCTCACCAAACTTGCTTCCTTCTCTTTTTCCCTTACTTTTCCACTTTTCGTCCTTCTACTTTTCGCCACTTCCCTTGCTTCTCTTTTTATAATTTCCCCTCACTTTCCTACTTCTTTTTGCTTCCTCATAGAGGAAGCTTTTTAATGGTAATATTTTCAAAATTTTTTAAATTCATTTAATTAAACCTTCCTCAATTTAAAAATGCCTGATACAATGTTCTAAGCAATTGTCCGGATGTGTGTGTGTGGATGTGTGTGTGGAAATGAAACTGACCGATGGATTTTGAAATATATTTATTGCATTTTTTTTGGCACTCAATAATATTTTAAAAATCGGTTTTTGATAGTAAAACTTTTGTCATTGATATAATTCAAAGTTGATGCAGGAACAGAAAAGATGTGTTGATTCGAGACGAATCGATTGACCTACAATATTAATACATTTTATTGAAGAGTGAGGAAGCTATGGAGAGGCATAATATTTGGAAATTCGGTTTTTTATGGTAAAACTTTTTTCCTCAACATAATTCAAAGTTGATGCAACAATATCAAAGATTCCTTGGTTCGAGGCGAATCGATTGACCTTCAATATTAATACACTTTATTGAAGAGAAGGGAAGTTATGGTAATTTATATATTTTTAAAAACGATTTTTATGGTAAAAATTTGCTCATTCTTATAATTTAAAGTTGATGCGAGAATAGAAAAGTTGTATTGATTCAAGAAGAATCGATTGACCTATAATATTGATACATTTTTTGAAGAGTAAGGAAGCTATATGCATAATATTTGAAAACGCGGTTTTTTATAGTAAACCTTTTTTCACTAACATAATTAAAAATTTATGCAAGAACGGAAAAGATTCCTTGATTCGAGGCAAATCGAATGGTCTATAATATTCATACACTTTTTATAACACATGCATGATTTCAGTCCTTTTCGACGTCTATGAAGCGGGGCTAAAGCTCTACTTTTTACTCCCTAGGGACTGAAAAGTGACGTTTGAGGTGAATAATTAAAATTAAACATCTATGAGCTGTGAGGACATTTTGGTTGCAAATAATATAATTTTGCGGTTATTTATGGAAAGTTATCCTATATAACTGATAAAATTACCATAAATTACCGTAAATTACCGAGAATTTTCATAAATTTCCGGAAATTTATAGAAATTTTCAAAAATGCATATTGGGTAATTTATGGTAAGTTATCATATTTACCTGTAAAATTATCATAAATTATCGAAACTTTTCATAAATTGCCGTTAATTTTCAAAAATGAATATTGGGTACATTATGGTAAATTACCATATTTACCGGTGAAATTACCATAAATGACCGAAAATTTTCATAAATTTCCGGAATTTATGGAAATTTTTAAAAATAAATTTTGGGTAATTTATGTTAAGTTACCATATTCACTTGTGAAATTTCCATAAATGACCAAAAATTTACAGTGATATCCGCAAATTTATAAATTTTTTAATTTAATTTTGGGCAATTTATGGTAAATTACCATAAATTAGGAATAAGTTAACATAAATTTCATGCTTCTTCAATCAAAATCTCATTTGGACTAAAATCATGACTGTATTTCGATAAATGTCTAAAATCATCCATTTGTTATAAAAAATATCATCTGTTTCAAACAGAAAAACTTTTTTCATTGACATAATTCAAAGTTGATACATGAATAGAGAAGCCTTTTTGATCATAAATTTTCAAAAAGAATAATTCTGAAAATTTTTGTAAAGAAATCGTAAAGCTGGGAAAGGGATAGGGTGCGACATAACTTTTCCGTTCCCTTTTCCAGCTCGAAAAATTATCATTCCGAATACAAAGTTTTATTTGTCTGATTTGTCTTTCTATTTCAAAAATTGTTTGTATTATTTTGTAATTTTGTATTTTTTGTAAATTTCTATTTTTAAATTGATCAAAATGAAGACTTTGGTTTGTCTATTATTGAAAAAAAAACTAATGCTTCTTCTATGAGGAAGCAAATACATTTGCTAACGGGAAGCACAACTGCATCACTTGTTTGTAACAGATATTTCCAGAAAACATTTGATATTAATTAATTTCCCCTGCTTAATGAAATATTCAGTGTACCAAATTGGCACTCGAGAAGCAAATAAATAGTAAATGAATCATCGAGCGTTCAATTTTTGAAGAGACTACGATAAGTTAATAATAAGCTAGTCCTAATATAACGAAGTTGTAGCAATTAGGTTCAGGCTGACGTTTATTTCATTAGGTTACTTTACAGTTAATTGGTGGCAGAAACGTATGAAGCGGTAGGGAGGCAGGACAGTTTGTCCCGTAATGCGAAAACATTGTTTCCTCCCTCGACGAGGGAGGGAAGTCACGTAAAGTCCCTTAGGACTCCCAAACCGCAGGATAGTCTCAGTCCTCACTTACTTACCTAATACCTATAGCGACTGGATTCTCCTCGATATTGGACTCTGTAATCTTTTAATCCGACCTCCACCCCGGGAAATAGGAGATCCGCGGATTTCTGATACTCTATATATATATTATATCACTGAGAAAAAAGATTACTTGGATCCAAGGAATGTAGTACTGAATACGTCCAATCAAATCTTTTTTTGATTCAAAGAAAAATTTTCTTATAACGAGAACAATTTCTTTACTTAACAGAAATTATTGGGAGCCTCCACATATTATGTGAAGCTACCCTAGTGGAAAAAATTTGCACAAGAAAGTACAACATTTCTGCTACTGTATTTTTTTTAACATGTACTTTCTTGTAAACAAATCTACAAAATTTTACAAAAAAATACAGTTAAATATAAATATTTTTAAATTAAATTTATTCAGAAAAAAGATCTTCTTTCGCTCCGCTGGGATTCGAACGCCAGGTCAACTGATTGCCGGTCAGGTGCTCTAACCACTAAGCTACTAGAGAGATCGGAAGAAGAATCCTTTTTCTGAAACACGCTTTATTTTGTAAGGTCTTGTGTATTAATATAAGTCAATTTGTACTAGGAATCTGTATCATCGTCCAAGATGGTAACGATTAATCAGAAGAGAAATCTTTTCGCACACTGTGAAAATGGAAATCTACAATATCGATCAAAGTTATCTCCTCTAATACAGAAAATCTTTAACGTCTTCTCAGACTAGAGGAAGCTATAGGTTTAAAAAAATTTTAATTGAATTTATTCAGAAAAAAGATTTTCTACTTTTTCTCCGCTGGGATTCGAACGCCAGGTCAACTAATTGCCGGTCAGGTTCTCTAGTCAATAAGCTACTAGAGAGATCGAAGAAGAATCTTTTTTCTGAAACACGCATTCTTTTTCAAGATGTTATGTTTAAATACATGTCAATTTTACTATGAATCTGTAAAATTTAGATTTATTAAATAATTTATTATTTATATTTATTATATAATTTATTTAATAAATTTAGATTCCTAGTAAATATAAATAGCTAATTTTTGTCTTGTATTTTCTTGTAGGAAAGTAAAAAAATTAACAATAAAGTATAAGTTTCTACAATTCAAAAATTTATATAACTTTTTATTGTTACTTTCTTTAATTATGTTGTAAAGATCTAAAAGGTATTACAGAAAACTACAAGATTTTTAATTTTTTAATTCAGATGTTGGACGTGATTAAAGCACTTTTAAGTTTACGTAAAATATTGTAGAAAATTACAAATCTTTACGAAAAAATACGAGATTTCACAAAAGCTGAAATATTGGAAACGGTACTTAAAATTATGTTTTCTATACTGGTACTTTATTGTAGAAATGTACAAATTTAATCCTAATTATGAAATCATTAAAAAAATTAGACGCTCTTGTTAAATTCCAAATCCTATTCAAATATTTTTTCAATTTAAAATATTTAATTTTTAACCCATTTAATTTAAAATTTTTTAATTAAGAAAGACATTTTTTGAATATTTAGCAAAATTTTAATTTTCATTTAAAATAAACAATTATAAACAAATATTAGAAGCTGAACAATTTTAAACTGAATTATTTAAAATAGAAAGCTTTGAATCTTTAATATTTCAGAGCGTTAAATTAAAATTTTGAATTTAATAACCTTAATTTTTCTATTCAACAAATTTTCAATATAAGCGTGAAATTATTAAATTTTGATGCATAAAGAACAATAAATTTAACAATTATCAAGAAAAAATTCAAGTTAGATCAAGAGACATTTACAAGTTTTGAGAAGATCTAAACTTAATTGGAAACTGGAGAAGATTTCGAAAAATAAAAACCTAAATTTAGATTTTCGAAGATTTCGAAATAAAATTTTGAAGCTTTCTAAGGATCTTTAAAGGTTTTACGAAAATAAAAAAATTGTCCTCAGCTTTCTGGGAAAATTTAAAATGATTTTCTATTTTGAAAAATTAATTTTAAGAGAATATTTAAAAAGATTTGAAAAATAATTTTAATAATAAATCGCAAATGAACAATTATTAATTTGAAAAATAATCAAGTAAGCTGTATAATCAAAGAATCTGGATGATTTTGAGGTAATTTTTTTACTTTTGCAGTATTTAAAAAAAATTTTAGGAAAAATTCGAGTTCCAAGATAATAAAATTATTATTAGGTTCCTGGAAAATTTTTAAATGATTTTTTTTAAGATGGATTTTTCCACAGAGAAGATTAATGTTTTACCAGAAAAATTGAATTACGAATAAAATGCATCAATATTTAACAAAGTTGTTGAATTTTGAAAAGAAAAAAGTGAATTATCTACAAAAAAGTTGAATTTGCAAGAAGAAAAGCTGCATTTTCATCCCCAAAAGTTGAATTTCCATAAAAAAAATTTCATTTTCAACTGAAAAAGATGAATTTTCTACAAAAAATTCTACTATTTCGTGGAAAATTCATCTTTGTTGATTAAAAATTAACATTCTTGTTAAAACTTCTTCTTTTATAATTTAAAAGTCAACTTTTATCTAAAATATTTGACTTTATAGTTTAAAAACTCAATTAGTTTGTTCAAAATTCCTCAATTTATGTGAAAAATCATTCTTATTTGTAGAAAATTCATCTGTTTGTTTGAAGATTCAACTACTTTCTGAAAAATTCACCCTTCTTCTTTGTGTTCAACTGGTTGATAATTAGATTTCAATTTTCATAAAAATTAGTTTTTTTCACTGAAAATTCAACTATTCAATTTTTGGTTAAAAACATATCTTTTGAAGTTGAATTTTTTCTTTTGAATCAAAATATATTTTATAGTAGAAAAATCATTTTTTCTTGATTTTTCCCCAGTCTTTTGATTGAGAATGAAGATTCTGTCGAAAATTCAACTTTCATTTCATTTGGTTTAAATAAACTGTTTTTTTCTTTAGAATTAATTATTTTTTTGTTCAAAAATTAACTAATTTATTTAAATTTAAACTATGTTTAAAAACATTCATTTGTTTAGAATGAAGGTTCATCATTTTGGTTGAAAAATAAACTATTTGGTCGTAAATTAACTTTTTATGGTAGGATGCATGTTAACCGGTCGGTTCTGCCTCACTTTACCCTATTCTTTTTTTGTCAGTATATAGTACGTATATACCAGAGAAAACCTTGAGTACTCTCTACTGTCTCGCGCTCGTAAATATAGGCAACACAGTAAGTAGTAAGAGTTTCAATCGGAGTGAATCGAAGCGTTAAGGGGATTACTCGTTACATTTTATTACGTCTTTTACTTCCTTTCCATTTGCTCCTTCTTTGTAGATTATCCCAACTTAATCCTCCATACTAATACTTTGATGTCTCTTTTTGGATTTTTCTATTTTGAATAAGAAAATGTCCACGGGTTTTTTTTCTGAATATTTTTTTTTATTTTCTTTCTCTGCACTGCTTCATATTGAATAATGGTGGAATTTTGAGAGATGAACAAACAATGCAAGATGATCGAACAGTGACAGATGATCGAAGAATAAGAGATGAACCAAGATTAAGAGATGACCCAACAATGAGAGATGATTCAACAATGATATGCGATCAAACAATGATGGCTGCTCGAACAATTAGAGGTCACTGAATAATGAGAGATGATCTAACAATGGGAGTTGATAAAACAGTAACAGATGATGGAATAATGAAAGATGATCCAGCGATGATGGCTGATCAAATGAAGAGATAAGATCGAGCGTTGTGAGATGATAGAACAATGATAAATGTTTCAACAATGAGAGATGATCCCATAATGAGAGATTATTTAACAATGAGAGATGATCAAACAATAAAAAATATTTGAACGATAAGAGATGATTGAACGATAAGAGCTGATCGAACAATACGAAATGATTGAAGAATTAGAGATGATTGAATAATAACTGATGATCGAAAAATGAGAGATGATCAAACCATGACAGACAATCGAACGATGAAAAATGACCGAACAATGAGATATGATCTAACAATGAGAGAGGATCCAACAATAAGAGATGATCGAAGGATGAGAGATAATTAAACAATAAGAGATGGTCGAATTGTGAGAGCTAATCGAAGCATGAGAGCTGATCGAAGCATGAGAGCTGATCGAAGCATGAGAGCTGATCAAACAATGAAAGATGATTGAACAAAGAAAGATGCTCAAACAATGAGAGATGATCCAACAATGAGAGATGATCCAGCAATAAGGGATGGTCGAAGAATAAGAGATAATCGAACAATAAGAGATATTTGAATTGTGAGAGATGCCAGAAGTAGAGCTGATCGAAGAATGACAGCTGATTGAAGGATGAGAGCTGATCAAACAATGATAGATGC
>CAKNYM010052382.1:64957-79467 GCA_932195095.1 Andricus curvator
GATCAAACGATGAGAGTTGATTGAACAATGAGAGATGATCAAACAATGAAAGATGATCCAACAATGAGAAATGAACCAACAATGAGAGATCATCGAATGATGAAAGATGATAGAATAATGAGAGCTAATAAAACGATGAGAGCTGATCGAACAATGAGAGATGATTGAACAAAGAGAGATGATGGAACAAAAAGAGATGATAAAAAAATAAAAGATGATCCAACAATGAGAGATGATCCAACAATAATAGATGATCGAGGGATGAGAGATGATAGAAAAATTACAGCTAATCAAACGATGGGAGCTGATCGAACAATGAGACATTATTGAACGAAGAGAGATGATCAAAAAATTAAAGATGATCCAACAATGACAGATTATCCAACAATTAGAGATGATCGAAATATGAGAAATTATCGAACGATGAGAGATGATCGAGCAATGAGAGCTGATGGAACGATGAGAGCTGATCGAACAATGAGAGATGATTGAACAACTAATAGTATCAGGCAAAATCTAGAAGTTACATTTTCAAATAAATAGTTGCATTTTCATGGCAAAAATACGAGTTTTTTAGAAGGCAGTTGAATCTTCAACTCGAAAAGTTGAATTTTCACGAAAAAGTTCATTTTCAGCAAAAAAAAAAAATGAATTTTTAACAAAACAGTTAAAATATTGACCAAAAAAGATGACAAAGTAATAGTTAAATCTTCAACAACATAATGAAAGTTTCCACAGAAAATTGAAAATTTTTAGCAAATAGCTGAATTTTCTACCTATGTTTATAACCAAAGATAAAATAGGTAAATTCTCAGAAAAAAAAAAATTTCCAACAACAAAAAAATTAATCATAAACCTGTTAAAATCGACGGAAAAAGTGGATTTTTCAACAAAATAGTTGAATTCTCAACTAAATAAATGAATTTTCAGCAACCGAAATTAATTTTTTACACAAACAGACAAATTTTCAACAAATTAGCTTTTTCAAGCTAAAAATTGGAAGAAGAAAAATGATTCAAAAGAAAGATGATTTTTAATGAAATAGTTGAATTCTCAAGAAAGTAAGATAAATCTTTAACCAAAGATGGAATCGTTAGATTTTCAGTTAAAAAAAAAAAAAATTTACAATAAAAAAAATTCAACCAGTTGAATTCAACTAACAAAGGAGAATTTTGAACAAAATTGTTATATTCTCAAAAAAGGTGATGAAATTTCAACAAAGAAAATGAATTTTATATCCAAATAGACAAATTTTCAAAAAAATACATAAATTTTCTACCAAATAGTTCAATTTTCAACTTATGAAGAAAAAATTGTCAACAAAAAATGGAATACTAACATTTTGAAATGAATAAATTGATTAAAAGAAGATTCAACAGGATAGTTCAAATTGGTTGAGCCAAAAATATGAATTTTCAATCAAAAAGTTCATTTTCAACTAAATAGTTTTATTTTCTACCGAATTGTTGAATTTTGAAGCCAATATGATCAATTTTCTACAAAACAATTAAACTTTCAATCAGAAAAAATATGAATTTTCAAAAAAAAAGTTAATCTATGACCAAGTAGTTGAATTTCAACTAAAATGCTGAATCTTCAACCAACAAAAAAAATTGTCACCAAGTAGTTCCACTTTAAACCAAATAATTTATGTTCGAACCCAAAAATGTAATTCTCTACAAAACATTTAATAGGTATTGCGTTCAAAAAAAAATTGTTTATTTTTAATCCTGAAAAGTTTAAGTAAACCAAAAAATACGAATTATTAACCAAATAGTTCCATCCTGAAAAAAAACGAATAATTTTTAACCAAGCAGTTGAATTTTATCACAAAATTTGCAAAAAAATTTTTTTCATTCATTATTTCCGATTTGAGAAAAAAAAATTCCGCAAAGTTACGGATATATGAATCTTGACCTTCATTTTTCAAAAATTAACAATTTTGGCATTAAAATTCTACAGTTTTTGATTAATTAAGATATTTGAATTTTCTTCATTGATTCTGTTGAGATTTACTGATAGAATGCCTTCCTTGTATTAGCAGATTTTTTTTTATATTGCAAAAGATATAAAGGGTGGTGTTTTGCAGAAAACCTTCCCTATTTTTTCGTATAATTGTGAAAATATGAAAAATTCAATTTTTGCTCGTAAACGATGCAAGATATCATCAAACCGCAATAGGCATTTTTTGCAGAACCTTTTTAAATGCTAAAACTTATTTCTTAAAACTGCCTTGTGAAAATCTTTCGTTGTTTCAAAGTAAAATACAAGAATTGGATTTTATTAAGAAAATTCTCCTAACGAAAAAAATGACAACAAGTGGTCTTTGATCCTGACAAAAATGTATTACCTAATTGGATGACTGAACAATAAGAGATGATCGAAGGATAAGAGATGATCATTTTTAGAGCATTTCGATACGTGAAGCCTGTCATCAATAAAGTTGAAAACATGTTGGAAATGTCCGAAATTTGAAATATTTAGAAATATCTGTTTTGGGACTTATCTTGTTTATAATATACGTCACTACTCTTAAGCTTTTCCTTAAGCTTGTTGAATACATCCATTAATGCTGACGACCTACAAATATATATTCATTGTGCTCCTTCTAAAGTATTGATTAACGTTTCTGAGACAAGGGTCATGATCCTGGGTAGTCCTGCCTATCTTAGAAGCATCACTTCAGTTTTACATCCACTAATGTTAAATGATTTTATCATCCAATATACTAACTCTGCTCACAATTTGGGTATCATCTTCAACCCCTTGCTTAACTGGCAGGAATATTTTTTTCATATAGACAATAAAATCGATAGAACATGGTATTTTCTCAAAACTAATAGGAAAATATTAGATGAGTCCCTGCGAATCAAATTAGTATCTACGCTTATCATCCCTCTTCTGGACTACTGCTTCCTTGTTCACGATGATATATCCCTTGAACTCGATGTCAAACTAGAGAGAGCACTAAATGCATGTGTGCGATTTATCTAAGACCTGCCAATATTCACATCCATATCGCAGTATATCAATTCTCCTAATTGGTTGAGAGTGAAAAATCGGCGAAAATATTTCATCACCATCAACCTTTATTGTTTCCTTAGTTTAGGCAACTTTCCGTTGTAGTAGAACTTTGGTATATTTCAATCCTTTCTCTCTTCTGATATCTTCCGGAATTCTCTGCCTATAACTAATATAAAATAAGCTGATTGCCTAGCTAAGTTCAAAATCAAATTTTTTTACAATCTAATGTTCGAACAAATGCCTCCTTTATGGGACAGCTTAGGTTTGATGGTGCATAAAGAAAAATAGATGTTCACACTTAACATCTAGATGTTTTCGATTAACAGATATAATATACAATTACAGGAGAGGCATCTAGATGTTAAGGATTCGTTTCTGTGGAGATTAAAGATATGCAATGCAGAGCGTTCTTATCTCGAATAATTTGTTGAAGGAGAAACAGCTGTTGCATCAACTATTTTGCTATTATCTAAAGGAAATAATTTTGCAGTAGCTTCCTCTGAAATCCGGAAAGGAGAAATGATCAATAATTTAAAATCCACAATATATACCCTTCCACCCGAAAAAGCGAATGACATACGGCGTAGGACGGCCAACATCTTACGCCAAGCCTCCTCAAACTTAACAAAACAAGAAAAAACAGCAATTAAAGAACTCAATCGGAATGAAGACATTATAATAGCACCCGCAGAAAAAGGCAACACAACAGTAATAATGAATAAAGAAGACTATAACACCAAACTCATGGACCTTCTAACTGACGATACATATAAAAAACTTTAAAAAACCCAACAAAGACAATGGTCAGCCAAACAAAAACCCTTCTGAAAGACTCAAAACTTGTCCGCAAAACAATGCTTAAATTAATACCTACTAATCCCATCTCTCCAAAACTTTATGGACTCCCAAAAATCCACAAAAACAACATTCCACTCAGATTGATCGTCAGCGCTATAAATTTGCCAACTTACTACCTAGAACGCTTCCTTGCAAACAACTGAATCTTTTCAAAGGAAACTCTATCACACACGTTCAAAACACTTTTGAATTCATCAAAACGATACAACAGATTGACATTAAACCCCAAGATATCCTAGTGAGTTTCGACGTAGTATCTCTCTTCACGAAAGTACCAATCTCTGATACAATCGATATTAATAAATCCTTTGCAAATACCCCCCCCCCCCCCCGATGTCATACCTTTGATAGAACACTGTCTTCTTATTCTACGAACAAGCCTCGGAAGCAGCAATTGAATCTCCAATCTCACCTGTAATAGCCAACATCTTTATGGAACATCTAGGAACTAAAATCTTTAACGAATACAAACTTAAACCCGAATTTTTGTGCCGTTACGTTGACGACACTTTTGTCATCTGGAAACATGGACTAGATAAACTACACAAGTTTTGCGATTTCATCAATTGATTACACCCTAATATCTAGTTCACCATGGAAATTGAACAAGATGGAAAATTGCCTTTTTTGGACGTACGAGCTTACGAAAGATCTGATAACATATTATACAGAGCTGTCTACATAACAGATAAAGATAACTTACAAAAGGAATTACAAAACGTTAAACAAATCCTGATACAGAACGATTACACAAACAGATTGATAAAGCAAAAAAAAAATACACAAAAAAAACAAGTCAAGATAACCTACTAAAGAAAGAGAGCGAAAAACAACCACCATCCTACCCTACGTCCAAGGTATCACAGAACAAATAGGAAGAACTCTCAACAAACACAGCATCCAAACCATATTTAAACCACCTGAGAAAATAGGACAACATCTAAACAAACCTAAAGATAAAAAGGCACCTCTCAGTGATCCGGAAGTATTTAAAATCTCTTGCTCTAATGGCAAAGTCTATATTGGAAGCCCCGGGAGAGCGGTGAGCCAACGTGTGAGGGAACATCAGAGTAAAGTCAGGCTAAAAAATTTCACGTAGTCAGCACTAGCTGAACATCGTATGGAAACAGGAAATAGCAGTTCCAAACAACCGTCATCGCAAAAACATACGATAATTGTCCAAGAAAACATAGAGAAGCAATCGAAATCTTAAAACACCCTAATAACATCAATAGGGACAATGGATATAATACCATTCCGATTTGGCTTTCCGTCCTCCGAGGTTTTTAAAAAAGACTTGATCGGCCAATCAAGTTGGACGAGTTCACGGTGGGGCGCTCTGGCCAATCACAGGCATCGTAGAGAGTATATATAAGAACAACATAACCTGAAACTTAATTTTCAGGTTACCCCTGAAGAAGTGAACTGCAATGTTCACGAAATGTTGTCAAGATTCGCAGTTTTGCACACGATTGAAAACTGAAACACCTTCTTTCATCATTTCATCATATCCAAATAATTTGCAGCATTGTTATTAATATATGTCAACGGAATATTATTATTCACCATTTTTCCACAAGTTCACATACGACACGGAATGACATCGAACAACATTAACTATATGCTTCATCAAGCGGCCGACAGAGGCCTGGCGTGTTTTCCAGAACGAGTTTAACATTTTTGATGTTCCAGTTCAACATAATAACATATATAATTCTAATGTCTCAAAAAGATAGTAGATGTTACTTGTTGATATCTGTATGTTGGGTGGTACTATCTCATACTTCGAACATTTATTATTGAAGATCCATTCATCTCCGTGCGAACCATCTTCTTTTTCGTAATCCTATTGTCATAGAGCTTGAATAACTCTAATCTAGTCTAAAAGAACCCACTACTGAAGCGTGCGATCACATTTTTCTTTAGATTCAAGAAAATTTGGGGCGTAAGAGCATGAAAATTAAAACGAAACATCAATGCGTTTTTGGATCACCGTAATGTACAAGTATACAGTAATCGCAAAGGGCGCGCAGTCAAGCGACCATCTCAAAGGTCGTATAGTAGCTGGGTAAAGCGAATAAGGAGGAGATGTGGAGGATGCTGTCGGGATCAGTAGCTCGTTTATCAAGCAGGGGATCGCAGACGTCTGTCCTGCGTCCTGCTGGATGAATTTATCGGTTTTATAATTAAGCGTACCTCGCAATACCCGGCTTTAGTAACTCCGCTCATTTTAATTTATATCTCTCGTTTCAGCTCAGCATGTTTACGCAGAGGTTTACGCAACGAAGCGCGAACGATAGACTTTAGGTATTGCACATATAAACTCGCATGCATTTTCCATTTCCCACCTAACTTTTCTACCTGAGCTCGTTTCGTTCAATCTCGAGCCAGAGTTTCCGCCGTTGCCTCGCGAGTTTATTTGTTCGGCTTTAAACTTCAGTTTGTAAATTCGATAAAAACTCATGCTTGATAGAGAGTTCAGCATCCAGATATATTTAATCAGATCAGATTAAAAAAACTTGTAGCTGCGAAACCTACATTAATGCTTGTAACAGCTTAACGTCTTGCTGAAAACAAAGTTATGTAGGAAGATCCTTGGATTAGCATATGTGATTATCTTTGGACTTATTGGACCATTTTCCTTAGGTATACCAATGATATGATCATATAGTACAGATACATTATAGGTATGGCTAGAGTCTTTAAAGGAAGATCCTGTATCTACTGGTGATTCTAGGCTAATAGGTCGGATTTACTCAGCTTTCACACAGAACTGTCAAGAAGGATCCTCATCCTTTACCTGAGTCAAAGTGCCTCAAAGAGGTGCGTCTTGCACAGCAGAAAAAAATGAGGCCCTCGAGGTTGAGGCTTATGAAGAACCCTTCCAACTAAGATTTTCTTTGAATGGGTCATAAATTTGCGCGCAGTTTCCCGAAAAAAAAAAAACTGGAAGATCCTGAAAACGCCCAGTTGATCCTGGGTCAGATGTGGAGACCTCTGAGCTAAAATAGAGACATTGAGAATAGGTGTCTGAAGGAATGATCAGAGCAGCACCGGAGCATCACGGGATCATCGAAATAAAATGTTCAGAATTCATTTCTTTTATTTTAAAATTCGACTATTTAGTTAAAGATTGAAAATTTTGTTCTAAATTCAGCTCGATCGTCTTCTTCATTGAAAATTAAACTACATGGTTCAAAATTGAACGACTTTGTTAGAAATTCATTTTATGAGCTGAAGATCCATCCCTTTGATTGGAAGTCTAACTATTTTGTTTACTGTGTGGTCTAAAAAATTTTGTTTGAAAAGAGTATAATTTGAAACAAAAAAGTTCATTTTCAACCAAGATAGCTGAATTTTTAACAAAGAAAAATGACTTTTCTACTATAAAAGATAAATTTTTATCCAAAACGACAAGTTTTTCAATACAATGGATAAAATGGTTAAATTTTCGACCAAATGGTTGAATTTTGAAATTAAATTGATTAAAATGAAACAAAAGAGTTTGATTTTCGAAAAAAAAGTTAATTTTCAACCAAGAAAAATGAATTTTCAACTAAGAAAAATTACTTTTTTACCATAAAAGATAAATTTTCAACCTCAAAGGATGAATTTTTCAAAAGGAGAGTTGCATTTTTGACCAAAAAATTTGAATAACAAACTAGTTTAATTTTCAACCTACAGTTATTTTTACAAGTATGTTTACAAATATTTTGAACCACATGGTCGAATTTTCAAACTAGAAATATTGAAAGTCAACCAAGAACAGTTGCATTTTTAAGCCAACTGGAGGAATTGTTTAAAGGACAGTTGAATTTTGAACCCAAAAAGTTAAAACTTTTTTTTAAAAGTCCATTTCAAACCAAAAAAAAAATTAATTTTTAGGCATGAAAAATGACTTTTCTTCCACAAAAGATGAATCTTAAATCCTAAAGGACAAATTTTTTAACAGAACAGTTGAATTTTTGAGAAAAAAATTTAACAAAATAATAGAATTTTCAAGAAAATAATTAAAATTTCAAGAAGATGTTTCGTTTTTTAACCAAATAGTTGAATTTTAAACCTACGAAGATGAATTTGAATAAAAAAAATTAATTTTCTACAAAAAAGACTATGCTTCAACAAAATCGTGAAATTTCTACAAAATAGTTCAATTTTCAACTTGTAAAGGACACATTTTCAAAAAAAAATGAGACAGTAACATGTTCAAGTAAATACTTCAATTTTTCTAAAAAAATACAATTTTTTATAAAATAGTTGATTTTTGAACTAAAAAATATGAATTCTGAACGAACAATGTAATAGTTGATATTTAAACGAAAAATATATTTATATTTTAAATAAAAAAAAGTTGGAATAAAAAAAAAATTTAATTAAAGTCTTAACTGCAACAGATTAATTTTCAACCAAAAAGCTGTATATTTAACCGAAGAGAATGAGCTTTTAACCAAAAAGATTAATTTTCTATCAATAAGATGAATATTTAATAAAATATATGAATTTTCAAACAAATATTTCAAATTTTAACTGAAGAAATCAATTTATAATTAAAAGTATCATTTTTCAACCAAAAATGGGAGAGATAATTTTCATATAAACAATTAATTTTTTACGAAATAAAAAAGATTTAGGAAAAGAGTTGAATTTTTAATAATTAGCTTGATTTTTAACCAAATACTTGAATTTTCTACAAAAATAGTTGAATTTCAACCAAAAAGACGAATTTTCAACAAAATACGTGAATTTTTAAACAAATAATAGAAATATTTACTCAAAAAGTCAATTTATAATTAAATGTATCAATTTCTAACCAAAAATGGGATAGTTAAACTTTCATATAAACAATTAATTTTTTACCAACAAAAAAAAACGAATTTTTTATCAAAAAAGTTACATTTTTTACAAACTGGTTAAACTTTGAACGAAATGTTTGATTTACAAATCAAAAAACATGAATTCTTAACAAAAAATGTAATATTTTATATATTCATGAAAAAATATTGTAATTTTAAATGAAACCCAGTTGAAATAAAAAAGAACTCGAATTTTAATAAAAAATATGAATTTTCAAACAAAAAAGATCATTTTTTAATCAAGAAGATTAACTTTCTGCCAAAATGATGTCTTTTTAACAAATTATTTCCATTTTCAATAAGAAGAGAACAAAATTTTTTTTTAAACAGAGAAATAAAAAATTCTTAAAAAAGGGGAAATAGTGTGAAGTCAGAAATATATTTCTATTGATTAAATATTTTCCAAGTATACAATTTTAATGAGAAATTATTCAATTTTTACTAAATGATTTTTTCTGAAAAAAGATCTCCTTTCGCTCCGCTGGAAATCGAACCACAGATCTAATGATTTCCGTTCAGGTGCTTTCCCATTAAGCTACTAGAGAGATCAAGAGAAGAATCTTTTTTCAGAAATACACTTACCATTTTGCTAGATGGTACAAATAAAAATTTTCAAGTAATCAGTATTCTCATTAGAGAATAACAGGAAATATTTAACGTCTTTTCAGACTAGATGGAGCTATGAAAGAAAAATTATTTTCAATAATTTTTTTCTGAAAAAAGATCTTCTTCTTTCGCTCCGCTGGGAATCGAACCACACAACAACTTATTTCCGGCCATGTGCTTTCCCATTAGGCTACTAGAGAGATCGAGAGAAGAATCTTTTTTCAGAAATACACTCACTATTTTGCTAAATGGTACAAATAAAAATTTTCAAGGAATCTGTATTCTCATTAGAGAATAACAGAAAATATTTAACTTCTTTTCAGACTAAATGGAGCTATGAAAGAAAAATTATTTAAAATAATTTTTTTCTGAAAAAGATCTTCTCGTTTCGCTCCGCTGGAAATCGAACCACAGTTCTACTGACCGGAAATCATACATCGTCCCAAACTTTAGCCAATGCTCGCCCATGACTGGCGGCCAATCTTGCGCCATTATTGGCCCAAGCGCGGCCCAGTGGTAAATTTTCCACTCGGTGAGAAATACATGTAAAACCTTATGGTCTTTGATTCGTTTTCACGGATCCTCGATTCCAGGGTCTTGCATTAACCCAAGCGTGTAATTGGATTCGAGACTGGACCTAATCACGATAATAATGACTGCGTCAACGACTAATTATAAGGTGGCGCTAGCCTGGCGCCCGCATCAACGACGGTGGTCGATAATCGATTAGGTCTCGCAACTATTTACTTTGTTTTGCTCTTATTTTAATTTTTTTCTTTCTTCTTTCAAAAAATAGTTTTAATGGAATGTATAATTAGATGGCAGTCTGCTCAGCAGATTTTTCCAACAACTTCGGATATTACCCTTTTTTAATTTGAAACTTCAATTTTACCGTTCTGATATCTATAAAAAGTGAATTTTTTGTTTATAAAATTAAATTTATTCAGAAAAAAGATCTTCTTTCGCTCCACTGGGATTCGTTGCCAGTCAACTGATTGCCGGTCAGGTGCTCTAACCACTAAGCTACTAGAGAGATCGGAAGAAGAATCCTTTTTCTGAAACACCCTTTATTTTGCATGATGTTATGTTTTAATACAAGTCAATATTTCTAGAAATCTGTATTATCATCAGAGATGATAACGATCAATCAGGAAAGAAATCTTTTCACACACTGTGAAAATGGAAATCTACAATATCGATCAAAGTTACCTTCTCTAATACAGAAAATCTTTCGCGTCTTCTCAGACTAGATGGAGCTATAAATTTAAAAAAATGGTAATTAAATTCATTCAGAAAAAAGATCTTCTCCTTTCGCTCCGCTGGGATTCGAACGCCAGGTCAACTGATTGCCGGTCAGGTGCTCTTGCCATTAAGCTACTAGAGAGATCGAAAGAAGAATCCATAATATAATCCAAAATATCATAAATAGCCTTAAACATTGAAGGAGTAGTTGGAAAAATCCTTTTTTCGTTTTAGGGTGGACACTCAAATTAAAAAAAAAAATCGAGGCACTTCAAATCAAAATATATTGGATTTTCAACAAAATAATAGAATTTTTAACAAAATAGTGAGATTTTTTACCAAATAGTACAAGTTTCAACCAAAAGGGATATTAATATTCTGAACGCAAAATACAATAGTGGACTTTTCAAATAGAAAGAATTAACTTGTAACCGAATTTTCAAAAAAATTTGTTGAATTCTTAAACAAAGAAATGCAATTCGTTGAATTTTCAACCCAAAAGATGAATTTTATGTAAAAAGAAGAAAAATTTTCAACAAAATAAATTAATTTTCAGCTAAAAAAGATAAATTTTAAAAGACAAAAAATATAATTGTTTAATTTCAAGTTAGAAAAATAAGTTTTTCAACAAATTAAATGAAA
Source organism: Andricus curvator (assembly GCA_932195095.1). NCBI lineage: Eukaryota > Metazoa > Arthropoda > Insecta > Hymenoptera > Cynipidae > Andricus > Andricus curvator. Next base: position 76,183 of record CAKNYM010052382.1, read on the forward strand.
CGCTAACGAAATAGTTGAATTTTCAACCTGACAAATGAATTTTCAACCGAAAAGATGTAATTTGTATAAAAAGAAAATTTGACAAAAAATGGATTAGTTAAATTTTTAGTTGAAAAAATTAATTTTTAATTTGAAAAAACTAATTTTCTATAAAATAAATGAAATTTTAGCCAAAAAGATTAATGTTCTACCAAAAAAGAATAATTTTTGAAAAAATTCATGCATTTTACACCAAAAATTTTTATTTCAATGGAATTTTCAACGTAATAGTTGCTTCTTGAACCAAAAAGGTTAATTTCCAACAAAATTAATAAATTTTCAATTCAAAAATATAAATTTGTAACAAAGAATACAATAGTTTAATTTTCAGTCCGAGAAATAACTTTTGAAGCAAATAAAATAAATTGTCAGCAAATGAATTTTTAACCAAAAAGGTTAACTTTCAACCTAAAAAAGATCAATTTTCCACAAAAAATAGAATACTTTGATTTTGAGATACAGAAATAAGTTTTTAAGCAAGCAACTTACATTTTTATAGAAATAGTTAAATTTTCAAGGAAACAAAAGAATTTGCTACTGAAAAGCTCGAATGTCTATAAAAAAATTTTCAAAACAAAAATTTAGTTATCTTTTTAGTTAAAAAAATTTGTTTTCAATAAAAAAAAATTGATTTTCAACCAAAAGAAAGAATTGTAAGTATGTGGAAAAAATTGTCATTCATATTGAATTTATGAGAATTTTTTCGCTATAATAAGGAAACTTTTGTAAATCATATGCAACATTCTCAAAATATATACGATTTTCTGTAAAATCCATAAAAAAATATTGGAAAATAAAACGGGCTTTTTCTGGAGAAAGGGTTAATTTTCAATAAAAAAAATATGTCTTTTCTATCAAGAGATGAATTTTCAATTCGAAAGGACAGACTTTATATTAAAAAAGACGAATTTTTAACAAAGCAAGATGTCTTTTCTATGAAAGATGAATTTTCAATCCAAAAGAACATATTTTATATCCAAAAAGACGAATCTTAGAAAGAAAATAGTTGAATTCTTAAAAAAAAAAAAATTAAGATTTTTTAACAAAATATTCAAATTGTAGGATTTTTCACTGAATAGTAGAATTTTTAACCAAAAGAGATGAATTCTGAACCCAAAATATGAAAGGGCAGTTTTTAAATAAAAATACGTAACTTTCAACAAAAAAAGATAACCTTTTAAAAAAATAGTTAAATTTTTAACAAAATAATTGAATTTTCAATTGAATAGAATTTTTCAATACGAAAAAACAAATCTGAACTAGAAATGTGATAGTAGACTTTTTAATTAAAAACAATTAATTTTCGAAAAGATGAATTTTAAAAAGAAAATAGTTTAATTTTTTACGAAAAATTATGATTTTTTTAAGAAAATAGTTGAATTTTCAACAAAATAATTAGATTTTCCAACAAATAGTAGAATTCTTAACCAAAGGAGATGAATTCTGAACCAAATATGAAAAAGTAGAGTTTTTAAATGAAAATAATTAACTTGCAACCAAAAAAGATGACTTCAATAAAATAGGTTAATTTTCAAACAATTACATTTTTAATTAAATAGTAGAATTTTCAACTGAACCATAAAATATAAATTTTCAATTCAAAAGGACGGATTTTCTGTAAAAAAAACGAACGTTTAACAAAACAGTTGAATTTGCAGCCAAAAGTAATAATTAACAAAAAATAGTTAAATTTTTAACTAAATGCTATAATTTTTAACCAAGAGAGATCAATTCTGGACTACAAATATGACAGAAGACTTTTCAAATAAAAATAATTAACCTTAAAAAAAAAGATGACCTATTAGAAAAATAGTTGAATTTTTAATTAAATAATTTAGCTTTTAACTAAACGGTAGAATTTTTAACTAAGAAAAACAAAGTCTGGATTAAAAATACGATAGGAGATTTTTTAATTGAGAAGAATTAATATTCAACCCAAAAAGATAAATTTTCAAGAAAATAGTTGAATTTTCAACAAATTAATTGAATATTTAATCAAATAGCAGAATTTTTATAAAAGAAAAATAAATTCTGGACCAAAAATATGATAGATTTTTTCCTTATAAATTTTCTATAATGTGTATAAAAAATATGAAAATTTGAGTGACATGACAATTCAAAATTAAAAAAAATTTAATTATCAAAATTTACATTAGTAGCCTTGGTTTTTTTTACATTCGGTTATAATAAAAACATTTTAAATACCAACGATTTTCTCTTTATGCACTATTTTTTTTATTTTTAAAATACATGCACTTTCGAAATATTCAACCTTTTATTTTCTACTTTGAACAAAAATAAAAATTTATGCACGACTGGATGCTCACAGCGTGTCGGAAAAACATGATGTAAAAGCATAAAAAAAACGCTAAAAATGGAATTTTATTTTATGTCTATAAAGCACTTTCAATAACTTTTTCGTGATTTTCCAGCTTGACAAAGAAAGGGAACAGAAGCGACAATCGAAATCGATTTAAAGCAAAATCGAGTTGTCAGACACAGCAGTAATATAAAAGGAGTTGAGCTTTAGACTTGACGATGGCCCTTTTTATTTTTTATTTGTTTATATTTTTTTTCACGTTTTTCTCAAGAATTCGGATGTTTTATGGTTAACAATAATGGAAAATTCGAAGTAAACAGTTCTACAAAAAAAAAAAAAATGTGACTCCACTGGGAGTCGAACTACAGATCTTCTGATTTCCGGTCAGGTGCTTTCCCAATAAGCTACTAGAGAGATTAAGAGGAGAAACCTTTTTCAGCAATACACGCATTATTGTGCTAGATGGTACAAATCAAATTTTTCAAGGAATCTGTATTATCATTAGAGAATAACAGAAACTTTTACCGTCTTTTTCAGACTAGATGGAGCTATGAATTGAAATTATTTCACTTAATTTTTTCTGAAAAAGATCTCCTTTCGCTCCGCTGGGAGTCGAACCACAGAACTTCTGATTTTCGACCAGGTGTTTTCCCATTAAGCTACTAGAGAGAACGAAAGAAGAAACCTTTTTCAGAAATACACGCATTATTATTCTAGATGGTACAAACCAACTTCAAGGAATCTGTATTATCATTAGAGAATAACAGAAATTCTTAACGTCTTTTTCAGAAATGATTTTTATATTTAAAATTTTAATAATAAGAATAATTTTTAATAATAATTTTTCAGAATAATGCGTGTATTTCTGAAAAAGGTGTGTTCTCTCGATCTCTCTAGTAGCTTAATGGGAAAGCACCTGACCGGAA
>CAKNYM010052382.1:90180-126426 GCA_932195095.1 Andricus curvator
TTTTTTTTTTTTTTTTTTTTTTTTTTTTTTTTAATTTGGAAAAGAGTTATATATAGATATATATTAAACCTTCTCCTGCTTGAAATATTAAAATAGTTATAATAATTGAACTGCAATATTATAATTTTTGGGAAGAATTTAAAATGTATTTAGGAGTCTTTAAAAAAAAACGCGTCAAGGGAAAAAATTAATTAATAACGTCGTATTTTAAAGTTAACCGTTCAAAATATTGAGTGCTTTAAAAGGATTTTTCTGAGATATTCTCGATATTCTCTATATACTTGAAAATCTTTGAAACACCGTGAAATCTCTCATAAAGTATCATAAAATGCTGCGAAAATTTCATGGAATTCTATATTTCCTGAACTTTCAAATTTAAAAAGCCCCAAGATCCCTTAAAAATATCTTGAAATTATTTTAAATCATTGAATTCAATTGAAATAAAAAGTCAGATTTTCCATTAAATTATTCCAATTGAAGAAAAATTAAATTGGTCCCTGGAAACTGTCAAAAAGCCCTAATATTTCAGGATTTTTAAAAGAATAAAAATTATGAAATTCCTTTGAAACTTATTAAAATCAATTGAGAATTCCCTCGAATACACCAAAATAATTTCAAATCACTATGAATGAATATCTTTAAATACCTGAAACAGAAAACAAATTATAAAATTCTATGAAGCAACTCTGTTTTCCTGAATGAATTTGTTGAAATTTGATAAAGAATGATGTATACATATATGAAGCTTTTCCTGCTGGAAATATTGAAGTAAGAATAATTAAAATAATTCAATTGAAAAAATAGGTTTTAGTGAAAAATATATAAACATATCAAGCCCACCCTTTTTTTTAATTATATTTTTTTGGTTGAAATGTCCTTTTTCCAAATTTTAGGAAAAATTCAAGTAAGTTTAATTGACTTTTAGCACTTTTGTAGAAAATTCGGTTGAAAATTCGTCTTTTTAGTTTCAAAATCCATTTTTTTGGCCGAGGATTTTACTAATTTTTCTAAAAAGGCATCTATTTTGGTTAAATTCAACTGTTTTTTTTTTTTCATTAAAATTTTTGTTTTGTTGAAATGTCTTTTCTTCAAATTTAAGGAAAAATTCAAGTAAGTTTAAAAGATTTTTAGCAATTTTGGAAATTGAGAATTCGTCTTTTCAGGTTCGAAATTCATCTCTTTTGGTTGAGGATTTGACTCATTTATTTAGAAATGCATCTTATCTGGTTGAATTCAACTGTTTTTTTTTAATTAAAATTTTTTTTGGTTGAAATATCTTTTTTCCAAACTTTAGGAAAAATTCGAATAACTTTAAAAGATTTTTAGTAATTTTGTTGGAAATTTCGTTGAACTTTCGTCTTTTTATTTTGAAAATTCCTCTTCTTTGGCTGAGGATTTAACTAATTTGCTTGAAAATGCATCGATTTTTGTTGAATTCAACTGTTTTTTTAAATTAAAATTTTGTTTGGTTGAAATTTTTTTTCTTCAAGTTTAAAAAAAAATTCGCGTAAGTTGAAAAGATTTTTAGCAAATTTGTTGAAAATTTTGTTGAAAATTCGTCTATTCAATTTCAAAATTCACCTCTTCTGGTTGAGAATTTAACTAATTTGTTTAAAAATGCATCTATTTTGGTTGAATTCCACTGTTTTTTTTTGTGTTGAAATGTCTTTTTCCCAAATTTTAGGAAAAATTCGAGTACATTTGAAGACATTCAGCAATTTTAGAAGCTTTGAAGATCTCAAAAATATTCAAATACTGAAAAATATTCCCGAACATTCATAAAAAAAATTTAATTTCTTCAGAACTTCTAATTTTCTAAATTTGTTCTAATTTGCCGTAAAATCAAAAACTGTCCTCTAAAGTTTGTAGATTCTTTTCGAACATATTTGGAATCTTCAAAAATTTCTTAAAATTTGTTTCAAGAATCTTGAGAAAATTATGTATATATATACTTACAAACAATTTGATATTAATACGTGACTACAAACTTTTAAGAAATAAATTTTTTTTTTAATTTTGCATTTTTTTGCAGAAATCTTTTTTTGCCCTAATCGGGTGCTAGCTAGCCCATTATGACTAGACAATTTTTAAGGGCCTCAGAAGAAACATTTTTTGTACATTTCCAAAAAGATCTAGGTTGTTTAAAAGTATTAAAAACGAAAAATGACCTCTAAAAAAATTAATTTTTTTCATCATATAGTCAGTCTTTTCGGGCACTAATCGGATGCTGGCTAACTTATCAGGACTTGAAATTTATCTACCTTTTGAATCTATATATTTTTTTGCACATTTTCCAAAATATGGAGGGTGCTTAAAAGTATAAAAAATCTGCCATAAAAGATCAATTTTCAATCTAAAAGGACGAATTTTCAACAATAAATATGACTTTAACGAAATAGTTGAATTTTCCACAAAATAATTAAACTTTAACAGAACAGTTCAACATTTTACCAAATCGTGGAATTTTCAACCTGAAAAGAGGAATTTTCAGTATTTCCCCCCATATTTATGCACAGACCTTTTAAAATTAAAGGTCGAGGCATCGACAACTGTAATGTTGTGATTGTAAATTCTCTTTTGTTAAAGCTCCTTCGCCTTTAACGAACACATTCTCATCACGTGTTTCGTGCTCCGCACTCGATTTTGTCAAACATTCGAATTTTTCTACATTATGTTTAACACTGTTATATCAAATGTATATTAAATTTTTTTCTGTACCTCGGCCTGGGATTGCTTATTCAGATATTTCAATAGAAAGTACAAATTTTATCTATCATGATAAATAAATAAATCCGCCCTAACAAATTCTGAAAAATTGCTTTCAGTCATTATACATTCATAGGTATACATTATGGAATAAAAAAAAAAAATTCGCTGTGGACAGGATTCGAACCTGCGCGGGCATGGCCCATTGGATTTCAAGTCCAACTCCTTAACCACTCGGACACCGCAGCTGTTTTTTTTCTGTACCTCAAATTTGTTTATTAACTTTTAAATATTTACAGAGATTACATTATATGTGTAGTTGCATCATAAACCAATGACTAAGCTACATGCGGACTCACTGAAACACACACACTGCGCTTGAAATTACAAACTCAATGTTAATTTTAATGTTTAGATAAGACATAAGTAGCGTATATATGACAGTAATTGATAAGACCTATTTCTAATATGTACATTTTCGACGATTTTTGACGAAGCCTGATTTAGGTCTGAGGCCGCTCTAGGCCGCCCTAAAATTTGCCGCCCTTTTTCAATTTGCGTTTCTTGTTTTTTTTTTTTAATTCGAATTGAAAAAATGAACAATGTTTTTTATACTCAATTTTGAGAGAAAAAATCTGGGCACATTCTCATGGCGCGGTTCGCTTTGCTCGCAAGTTTGAGTGCGCTTAGGTCGCGCGTCTGTTGAATCGCGCGCTTCGCGCTCGATAACTTATTTGCCTCGCGCTGTGCGCTCGGTCTTTGTACCTTCCCCACATTTGTAGACAGACCTTTTAAAACTAAAGGTCAAAACGTCGACAAATATAATTGGGTGATTGTGAATTCTCTTTAGTTAAAGCTCCTTTGGCTTTAACGAACACATTCTCACCCCGTGGCTCGCTTCACTCGCAAGTTTGAGCGCGCCTGGGGCGCGCATCTGTTGTATCTCACGCTTTGCGCTCGATAATGTATTTAACTCGCGCGGTGCGCTCGGTCTTTGTACCTTCCTCACACTTGTATTCAGACCTTTTAAAGTTGAAGGTCAAAACGTCGACAAATATAATTTGTTGATTGTGAATTCTCTTTAGTTAAAGTTCCTTTGGCTTTAACTAACACATTCGCATTACGTGTCTCGTGTGTTTTCATTGTTTTGTTTTTATAATTAATATAATTGATGTAGTTTGTCTAAAAATTCAATTTTTCTATTTTTAATTCAGTTCTTTACGAATGAAACAAAAACTATGCGTTCTATCAAAAAGTGATTGTAACAAATTTGTAAGATCTTTGTTGAATACTTATTTTTTGTCAAATTATCTTTTTTCGTATCTCGTATAGTTTGAGCACAAAATGGAACTTTTGATTCTTCATTATTTTTTTGTCGGTCGAAATTTCAATTTTTGATTTTTCAGAAAAATTTGAAAAATTGTTATGACAATCTTATAAGGTGTTGAAAATGCAACGTTTTTCTTCTCGCGACTTTTTTTTATATCGTGCGTTGTTTGGCTTAAAATTTTAATTTTCTTTTTTTTTAATTTTATAAAAGTTATAACACTGGTAATTTGTTTTTTATCGAAAAAAGTCATGAAATAAATTGTTTGCCTTTTTGAATAATACGAGCAGCTGTACATACAATTTTTCCAATTCTAAAAAAAGTGGTCTCAAACATTTTGAAAATGCTCTAACTTTTTGAATTTTTATTCAAAATGTAAAATGATTAGCATTTTTAACCAAAATTCAAAATGTTGAATTTTCAAGTCAAATATATGAATTTTCAACAAAAAAGTTAATTTTCAATTAAAAAAAAAAGACAAATCTTGAAAATAAAAGATGAATTTTAAACCAAAAGGCATGAATGATTAACCAAACTGAAGACTTCTCAATCAAGAACCTTAATTTTTGACCAAAAAAGACGAATTTTTAACAAAATAGATGAACTTTCAACCAAATAGTTGAAAATTGAACTATTTGATAAATTCAACCATTGAGTTCAAAATTCGCCTTTTTGGTTAAAAAATGTACTTATTTTGAAGGAAAATTTAACTATTAATTTGAAAATCCTCTTTCTGGATGAAAATTGATATTTTAGGGTTTAAAATTCAACATTATGATAACAAATTTGTTTTCTTATCTTTTGGTCAAGGATTGAACTAATTTGTTTGATAATGGATCTATTTTGGTTAAGTTTAACTGTTTTTTAATTAAAATCAAAAACTTTTGGGTTTAATGTCTTTTTTTCTCAATTTTGGGAAAAATTCGAGTAAGTTTATATGATTTTTAGCATTTTTAGAGGCTTTGAGGATCATACAAATATTTAGATAAATGAAATATGTTTCCGAATATTTATGAAATATTGTTAACTTTCTTCAAAACTTCTAATTTTCTAATACTATGCAATTTCCCGTAAAATACAAGACTCCTTTAAAGTTTCCAGATTCGTTTTGAACATATTTAGAATCTTCATAAATGTTTAAAAATTTTTTCAAGAATCTTCGAAAAATTATGTAGGGGAGAATGGTCCTAAGTCGGCACAGTAATAATTTTTGTCGAAAAAAGAGGAAAAACCGGGTTTAATGGCGCTCTAATGTCTTTGGTCAGATACCACAATCCTTCATCTACAATTTTATGTCGTTAGATTTTTTCTATTTCTCAAAATAGTGGTCCTAAGCCGGCACCACCTGGTCCTAAGTCGTTATATAATATTATCTGCTAAAATTCAAGAAAAAGGGCAGTTTTAGGAGGAAATGGACACATTCAAATTATTTACAATGAAAAAACATGAAGAAAATAAAATCAGCGAAAGATCAATGAGAAAACACAGCAAATAAAAGGACACCTACCAGAGACAAGCAACACGCAGTCAAAACACAACCAAACTAAAAAAAAATAAGGGACGAGTGGCATTGAATTGAAACACAACGAAATCAAATAACACACAAATAACAACAAAAGCAAAAAAAGAAGGTGCCGAGTCAGGAACACCTCTATGGTGCCGACGCAGGATCATTACGAATGTTCACACATTTGATACTATTATGCAAGCGAAACAGATCCGAATGGAAAATCGATTTTATCAGGCGAAAGCACAGTGACAGTTGTCAGCGTATATCACGTCTATGTCTATCAGCCTGTCATACGACAAAATAGTTAGGCCGACACGTTCGCCATCTCTGAGAAACGCGAGGGTGCCGACTTAACCCATAGTGCCGAGTTAGGACCACAATGCCGACTTAGGACCACAGTGCTGAATTAGGACCACAGTTTCGACTTAGGACCACAGTGCCGACTAAGGACCACAGTGCCGACTTAGGACCACGGTGCCGACTTAGGATCCCTCTCCCCTATATATAAACTTAAAAAAAATATGATAAAACGTGACTACAACCTTCTGAGGAAGTACAAATTATTTCTTTTCGCATTGTTTTTTGCAGTAATGGACTTTAAAAAAAAAAGCATTTCACTTGGCAATCTTACGCCATGCCAATAAAAGTACACACCCATGACGCTTCAGACGAATATGTGATCATAATTACGCAAATGTTTACTACCAGTCAACTCATAAATGATATTTTTTCTTGCCTTCATTTCTTGACTATCACGTGATATTTTCATGTCTACGTGTTTTCGTAGAGAACAGAAATTTACAACATTGGCTTTATCACTCGGCCTTCATGCATAGTAAACTTGAATTATTACGAAATATTATATACCTGATAAAGGAGAGTATATATAGCGGTCAATAAATTCCAAATTCTTCAGTTGAGCTCACGAAATCTATCCAATAATGAGAGAACAAATGGAAAGATCTAGCATTTTTTCTCTTATTATTAGATAGATTTCGTGAACGCGACTAAGAAATTTGGAATTTGCTTACTGCTAATACTAACCCAACCTGACTGAAGATCGGTTTTTCTTGATTTTTTTTGGTAAGTGTAACTAGGGTGAAAACTTACTTTTTCTTATTCCATTTTTGTAGCTTGCGACTTTTGTACTACGGGTTTTTGACTTTCTCCGGGTTTTTAAAAAATAATTTTTTACTTTTTTAATAAAATAATATAGGGTCAGGGTCAGATTCATAAACATTAACCAATTAGTTAGGTAAATCGAGGACTTTACTGCATTTAGGAACAGTTCAACCTTTAAGGTGCTTCAAACGAGTCGGTTTTTAGAATAATACAAAATACAGCTACAAGGATGAATTTTGTGATGTAATATTTTTACAACATAATCTGAAGACTCATACAAGTGCATGACTAGAGCCCTTTTTGAAAAATGGTCTTGTTGTTTTTTTTTGTCAATTGAAAATGTGCTGAATTTTTTGCGCCTGTAAACTGGCAATGCGCTACTGGCAGTCTACCCATGGTGAACCGGAAACAGGCGTTCACCCTTTCAAATTGTGTTTCTCTTAGCAAAAAAAAAAAGAACGAGACCATTTTTCGAAATCAGAAAAAAACACTCTTGTAGCCGTATTTTGTATTATTCTAAAAAACGACTCGTTTGAAGCACCTTAAGGCCATCTGATGAGTGGGTCACGTGACCAATCCCTACCTTACCGGCACTTTTTTATTTTCTTACTTATTTTCACACGAAGCGCCACATCGAATTGAAAATTTAGGATACTAAATAAGAAGCACCAAGCAAGGTGGGTCTCGTCCCTCATTTTCATAATTATGAAAAAAAATTGTTTGTAAATAATTTTGTTTTGCTTTTTTCATGATTATTAAAATGTAGGTCCAGACCCACCTTTCTTAGTGCTTCTCATTTATTATCCCAAATTTTCAATTCTATGTGGCTATTCTTGTGAAAATAAGTTAGAAAATAAAAAAAGCGTCGGTAAGGTAGGAATCCGGTCACGTGACCAACTCGTGACATGGCCTTAAGGCGCTTGAAATGAGTCAGTTTCGCTTTATCCACTATACGTCTAAAAATATGAATTGTTGGAGGTAATATTTTCATTACATGATCTAAAGTCAATTATACTGTTTATGACAGAGAGCTTTTTCAGGAAAATGTTCTTGTTTTTTTTTTTGTTTTTTGTAATTGAAAATTTGTTTTTTGCGCCTGAAGCTGGCAACTCTGATTATTGTGTACGCTGGGCTGTCGTTTTTAGGCGCGACAAAAAATTTCAATTACAATTATCACCGTTATTCGTTATTCTAATACACAAAAAATGAATCCACTTTTTTTTCTTGAAAAAAAAAAAAATGATATTTAGAGGTGGTTCCCCATGAAGTTTGACACGTATTTCCCACAAGAAAAGAGACGTTTTTGTAAATTTTATTAAAAATCCTCAATATTAGCTGAATCGAATTGAAACTCAACATTTCTCTTCACAATTATCCAGAGAATTCTAATAAAATATTAGTCTCTGAATATCAACCCCATATGTCTCTTTTATAGGGTGCCATAAAAACCCCATGAGTGGAAAATGGGTTTTCCGAGTTTTTGTCGCTACTTATAATTTTTTGCGTTTTTTTTAACACAAATAGTTTCTAACACATAAAGTACTACTTTATACTAATAATTAAATGTTTACACGAATTGTTTAAACAATTTATTATTGTTTTTAGCAATTTTCTCTTAGAATAGTATTAGAAAGTCGCGGTTTTTTCAACCATATTCCACTTTTTATTCAGTTTTCAATTAAAGCTAACAGATAATTATTATTCAATTTTGACAAAAATAGTTGTTTAAACAATTTTTTAACATTTTTAATAATATTCTCTAAGAATAAGGCTAGAAAATTGCAATTTTTTCAAAAAATTTTCCACTTTTTGTCCAATTTCCAATCAGAGTGAGGTTAATAATAATTAAAGTTAACGAAATTAATTTAGCGAAAGAAAATATTTAAACAAATTCTGATTGTTTATAACTATCTTAACCTTCATTAATAATAGAAAGGTGCGGTTTTTTCTGAAGTTTTTTATTTTTTACCCACTTTTCACTTAGTAAAGTAATAAATAATGCAAGTTAACATAGTTTTTAGGATAATTTATTAATGTTTATAACTATCTTCTCTTGGATGAGTGCTGAAAAGTTGCGGTTTTTTTTAACTCTTAAACTTTTCGTCCACTTTTCACTTAATGAGGTAATAATTAATGCAAGTTAACAAACATGATTATTTAAACAATTGCTTATCATTCTTAACTATCTTTTTTCGGATTAATGCTAGAGAGTTGCTTTTTTTTGGAAATATTTCGTTTTGCTATTATTCACAGGAAGAGCGATTGAAAATTAAAAGCCTAATCTTTCTTTTGAATGTTAAAAATTCTAAATTAAAAAGTGCCTCTTTTAATGAAAAAAATTGAACAAAAGAATTTTTTCCTTAAACTCAAAAAAAATGTTAAAAATCAAACATTATCCTTCTTCCAATTCATAAAATATTTAAAACTGAAATTTCCTTGTTCCAAACTCAATGAAAATGTTAAAAAAGAATTTGTCCGCCTTCAACTCAATAAAAATGTAAAAAAATTCCCTCTTCAAATTTGGAAAAAAATTAAATAATGAAATTTCTTTACTTGAAAATTCTACTATTTGTTTAAAAATTCATCTCTTAAGAAAAATTACATTCTTTTTCAAAATAATTCTCTGAAGGTTTTTAATTCAACCATTTTCTTCAGCTATCGTTTTTGGTCGAAAATTTAACTATTTTGTTACAAAGTCGTCCTTTGGATTAATAATTCATCCTTTATGGTAGAAAACCATCTTTCTTGGTTAAAAATTAATTTTTTCTCTCTTTTTGATTTTAAATTTAAATTTTGTTTCGTTGAAATACAAAATATTAAACCTTTTGTTGAGAATAAGATAATTATAAGATAATGATAATTACGGAAATGTTTTCTTGTACCAAAATAATAAATTATATTTTTGCTATCACAAGATCTGAGTACATAGAACATTTTTATTCATTACGAAATATTAGAAATCTGATGAAGATTCGTAAATATTGCAGTAAATAAATTCCAAATTTCTTATTTGTCATTCACGAAATCTAACTTACAATAAGAGGAAAAATGAAGATGGCTAGCTTCATTCTAATTTTTACATTTTCGGTTCATCTGGATTTGGTTGGTAAGAGTAATTAGGGTGACCATTATAGCTTTTGCCGAGCAGGAAATAGTCGATAGTGAGCAAAAATTTACTCCGGGCCAGGATTCGAACCCAGGCCGCTGGCGTTTCTACGCCAGCACGCTCTCCACTGCGCCACGGAGCCTGACAGAAACTAAAATCACAGTAATTGTAGACGCTTACATTTTTTCTCACTATCAACTCTTTTCTTCTTTTACGACCAGGGGCGGTGGAGCCATAGGGGAAACAGGGGGCTATGCCCCCCCCCAGAAATCGACCAGGGTGGGGCAAAGTATTGATTTGCTCCCCCTCTGAAATCGAATGATTAAATTCATCAGATCGTTTGAAATTTTCCAAAAATCTACCTGAAATCTTTTAAATCTATCCGAAATCTTTGAATCTTTGAACAATCATTGAAATATTTCTGAAATCTTTAAAAATATTTGGTAATATTTGTGAAATTACTGAAATCTTTTAAATCTTTCTGAAATGTCTGAAAATATCTGAAATATTTGGTTATATTTGTGAAATTGTTGAACTCTTTGTGAAATCTTTGAAAAATCATTAAAATCTTTTTGAAATCTTTGAGAATACTTGAAATATTTGGCAATATTTGTGAAATCATTTAAATCTTTCGAAAATCATTGAAGACTTTGTGAAATCTTTTTAATCCATCCGAAATCATTGCGAAGTCTTTAAAATCTTTTAGAAATCTTTGGGAAATCATAGAAATCTTTGTAAAGTCTTTCTGAAATCTTTGAAAATATTTGATATATTTTGTGATATTTGTGCAATTATTGAAATCTTTGAACAATCTTTCAAATCTTTCTGGAATCTTCAAAAACATCTGAAATATTTGGTAATATTTGTGAAATTGTTGAACTCTTTGTGAAATCTTTGAAAACTCATAAAAATATTTTTGAAATCTTTGAGAATATTTGAAATTTTTGGTAATATTTGTGAAATTATTGAAATCTTTAGAAAATCATTGAAGTCTTCGTGAAATCTTTCTAATCCATCCGAAATCATTGCGAAATCTTTAAAACCTTTTAGAAATCTTTGGGAAATCATAGAAATCTTTGTAAAATTTTTCAGAAATCTTCGAACATATTTGAAATATTTGGCACCATTTGTGAAGTTATTGAAATCTTCAGAAAATCATTGAAATCTTTCTGAAATCTTAGAGAATATTTGAAATATTTGTTAATATTTGTAAAATTATTGAAATCCTTAGAGAATCATTGAAGTCTTTGTGAAATATTTTTATTCTAACCGAAATCATTGGGAAATCTTTAAAATCTTTGGGAAATCACGGAAATATTTGAAATATTTGATAATATTGGTGAAATTATTGAAATTTTTTTGAAATCTTTGAAAAATCATTGAAATCTTTCCGAAATATTTGAAAATATTTAAAATATTTGGTAATATTTGTAAAATTATTGAAATCCTTCCAAAATCATTGAAGACTTTGTGAAATATTTTTAATCTTTTCGAAATCATTTCGAAATCTTTAGAATCTTTTAGAAATCTTTGGGAAATCACAGAAATCTTTGTAAAATCTTTCTGAAATCTTTGAAAATATTTAAAAATATTTGATAATATTTTTGAAATTATTGAAATCTTTGAAAATATTTAAAATATTTGGCACCATTTGTGAAATTATTGAAATCTTTGAAAAATCATTGAAATCATTGCGAAATCTTTAAAATCTTTTAGAAATCTTTGAAAAATCACAGAAATCTTTGTAAAATCTTTCTGAAATATTTTATAATATTTGTGAAATTATTGAATAATTTTTGAAATCTTTGAAAATATTTGAAATATTTGATAATATTTGTGAACTTATTGAAATCTTTTTGAAATCTTTGAAAATATTTAGAATATTTGGTACCATTTGTGAAATCTTTGAAAAATCATTGTAATCTTTCTGAAATGTTTGAAAATATTTGGTAATATTTGTGAAATTATTAAAATCTTTGTGAAATATATGCGAAATCTTTCAGGAAGCTTTATGAAAGCTTTGGAGATCTGTGAAAAATACTGAAAACATACGGTAATATTGGGTAAATTAATTAAATCTGTGTGAAATCTTTGAAAAATCATTGAGAAATCATTGAAAACGTTTTTAAATCTTCGAAAATATTTGAAATATTTGCTAATATTTGGGAAATTGTTAAAATCTTTCTGAAATCTTTAAAAATATTTGAAACCTTTTGGAAATTATTGAAATCTTTGTGAAATGTTCGGAAATCTTTGCCCAATGTTTGAAATAATTTTGAACTATTTGATAATATTTGTGAAATCATTGGAATATTTGTGAAATCTTTCTAAAAGCATCGGAAATCTTTGCGAAATATTTCAATTATTTGGTGAGATTTGTGAAAGTAATGAAATCTGTGTGAAATCTTTCAAAAATCATTGAGACCTCATTGAAAAAGTTTTGAAATTATTGAAAATATTTGCTAATATTTGTGAAATTATTGTAATCTTTTTGAAATCTTTGAAAATATTTGGAATATTTGGTAGTATTTTTGAAATCTTTGTGAAATCTTTGAAATCTTCGTAAAATCTTTCTGAAATCTTTGCGAAATATTTAAAATTCTTGTGAAATATTTGAAACCTTTTGTGAAATCATTGAAATCTTTGTGAAATGTTTGAAAAATCATTGAGACCTCATTGATTTTTTGAAATTTTTAAATCTTTATGAAATCTTCAAAAACTCAATGAAAAATTTTTGGAATCTTTGCAAATATTTGAAATATTTCCTAATATTTGTGAAATTGTTGAAATCTTTGTGAAATCTTTGAAAAATCATTGAGGCCTCATTGAAAACTTTTTGAAATCTTTGAAAATATTTGAAATATTTGCTAATATTTGTGAAATTACTGAGATCTTTCTGAAATCATTGAAAATATTTTCAATATTTGGTAACATTTTTGAAATTGTTAAGATTTTTGTGAAATCTTTGAAAACTCATTGAAATCTTTTTGAAATGTTTGAAAATATTTGAAATATTTCGTAATGTTTGTGAAATTTTTAAATCGTGTAGAAATCTTTGAGAAATCATTGAAATCTTTGAAATTGTCATGAAATATTTAAAACCTTTGTGAAAATATTGAAATCTTTGTGAAATGTTTGGAAAACTTTGCCAAATGTTTGAAATCATTTTGAAATATTTGATAATATTTGAAATATTTGGTAGTATTTTCGAAATTGTTGAAATCTTCGTGAAATCTTTGAAAACTCATTGAAATCTTTTCGAAATGTTTGAAAATATTTGAAATATTTCGTAATGTATGTGAAATTTTTAAAATCTTTTAGAAATCTTTGGGAAATCATTGAAATCTTTGTGAAATTTTTCTGAAATCTTTGCGAGATATTTGAAATTCTTGTGAAATATTGGAATCCTTTGGCAAATTATTGAAATCTTTGTAAAATGTTTGGAAATCTTTGAAATAATTTTGAAATATTTCATAATATTTGTGAAATCATTGAAATATTTGTGAAATCTTTTTGTAATCTTCCTGAAATTTTTCTAAAAGCTTCGGAAATTTTTGCGGAATATTTGAAATCTTTGGAAATCTTTGCGAAATATTTGAGAATATTTATTAAATTATTAAAATTTTTGTGAAATCTTTGAGAAATCATAAACAACCAAATAAATGAACTTTTAAGAAAATGAAACGAATTTTCAAAAAAATAGTTTAAATTTTCATCAAACTTTGAAGCTAAAAAAACGATTTTTTAACAAAATAGATGAGTTTTGTACCAAATAATCGGATTTTCAAACAAAACAGATTATAATTCAACAATTGAATTTTCAAGCCAAATAGGTGAATTTTTTAGAAAGTAATTGAACGTTTAACATAAAATGTTGAATTTTCTACAAAAATGTTTGTGTTCAACCAAAAAACATTACTTTCTTTACCATAAAAAATGAATTTTAAACCAGTGGAATTAAGGAAAAATCTTGAAAAGGTACTTGAACTCTGAATCAAAAAAATGAAATTTTAATTAGGAAAGCCTCAATTAAAAAGATGAATTCTCAACAAACAAGATTAGTTTTCTAACCAAAAATACCATTTTTCAACAAAATACAAATTTTCCAAGAAAAAGTTAAAATTTCGATAAAAGGGGCGCATCGAAAAAAATTAATTTTGAAAAAATGATTTCAACTTTTAATAATTGATGTTATTTTGTCGACCAGGGTAATTAATTATTTAATTTCTTATGTTAGATATTGCAAATTACTGGTCAAATAATTTTCTGGTGAAACCGAAAAATATTTTCCTCAGCCCGAATTTGAATTGGGACTACTGGCGTTACCGGTTCAAATCCGGGCCGAGGCAGATATTTCCCGTTCCTCCAGAAAATTATTTGACCAGTAATCGGCAATATGTAATATCAGAAATTAATTTCAACCCAATAGTTGAATTTCCAACCAAAAAGATAAATTCTTATCGAAAAATGTTATAGTTGATATTGTGAATAAAAAAGATTTTAATTTAAAATTAAAAACTCTCGAATTTTCAAATAAGAAGGATAATGGTTTTTACCCGAAAATAAAAAAGAAAATTTTTCAATGAAAAAAGTAATTTTCAACTGTAATATTCAACTCTACAATTTTTTTATTAATCACTTTTTGATAGGACGCGTAGTTTTTGTTTCCATTGTAAAAAATAAGATTAAAAATAAAAAATTGTGAAAAAAGGACACAAGGTACGAAAAAAAAATTAATAGACAAAAGTTTTGCACCCAAAAAAGAGATAAAAATTTGCTATTAATCACTTTTTGATAGGACGCGTAACTTTTTTTATTTTTATTACTTTATTATTATTATGTTTTTACTTTTTTATTTTGGAAACTTAATTTCAAAAGAATATTAAAAAAGATTTAGAAAGACATCCAAAATCATCAACAAATATTTTGGAACATTTAAGGAGATTTTTTAAAATTTTCCAGGATTTGAACATTTGAAAAATTTGAAAACATTCCAAACATTTTAAAACAAAATGTACATTTTTCAACATGTTGAAACAAAGTTTTGAAGCTGTTTAAGGATTTTAAGAGGTTTCAAGACAATACAAAAATTTTCTTAAGATTCCTGAAAAAGTTTCAAATGATTTTTTATTTTAGAAAGTAATAATTTTAAGAGAATATTCAAAATAGATTTCAAAACAATTTTTGATTCATGAATAACAATTGAACAATTATAAATCTGCAAAGACCTAAAATTAAAATAATTTAACTTCTGATTTAAAAGTTGTTCAGTTCAAAAAATGTAATCTTTCAATTATTAATGTTTCTAAATTAAAATTGCTTAAAAAGATATAATTTTGTAAATCTCTAAATTCTATGATTCATTCTTCAATTTAGAGAATTGAAAATGATGGCGTGTATTTAGATATTTTTTTAAGTCTTTGAATTGCACAATTTATAAGAGTTTAACTATTATTTATTTATTAAGCGTTTAAATTAAAAAAATAGGCTTTTGGGTCCGTTAAGGTGAAAAATAAATAAATAATTTGATTTTACTTCTTATAAATAAATGATTGCTTTTAAATTCAAATAAAGGGATACCCTAAGTGTAACTACTTTGTTATAAATTCATGTTTTTTATTAATATTTCATCATTTTAGTTAAAGTATCTTTTTTTTCAAATTTCAACTATTTTCTTAACATTTTTTTAAATTGTTTTTTCAACTGAAAATTTAACTATTCCATGTTTATTTGAATATTTATCTTCTTCAGTTAAAAATTCAACTATTTGGTTGAAAATTCATGTACTTTATTAACAATTATTCTTTTTTGGTAGAAAATTAATTTTTTGGTTCAAAATTAGTTTTTTTTTTTTAATTATATACAAATTATATTTGGTTGAAAATTCATGTATTTGGTCAAAGATTATGCTTTTTTGGTAGAAAAATTATCTTTTTTTTATTGAAAATTAATTTTTCTTTGGCTGAGAATTAGTGTTTTTATTGAAAATAAATTTTTTTAACTAATAATTTAACTTAATTATTTGTCGAAATTTTTTTTCATAGACATTCAATCTTTTTGGTAGAAAATTCATTTGTTTGGTTGAAAATTCAATTATTTCGCTGTAAATATATATTATTTGTTTAAAAATTTATTCCTTCAACTGAAAATTAAACCATTCCACTTTTTGTTGAAAATTGATCCTTTTTAATTGAAAATTCATCTATTTTGTTGAAAATTGGTCTTTTTTTGGTAGAAAATTTGCATTTTTGGTTACAAATTTTATTGAAAATTAAAATATTTATTTGAAAATTCGTTTTTTTTTCTTGAAAATGAATTTTTTAGAATATAAATGTAGCTATTTCATTTTTGCTGAAAAGTTGATCTTTTTCAGTTGAAAATCCACTTATTTTGTTGAAAACTCGTCTCTTTAAGTCGAAAATTCAATTATATTTGTAAAAAATGCATATTTTCACGTTGTGAATTCAACTTTTCTTCAAAAATTCGTCTTTATAACTTAAAAACTCAACATTTTATATGAGATTTTTTTTTCTTTATTGACATAAAAATCTTTCTTGGATGAAAATGTAATTCTTCTATTGAAAATTTCTATTTTTTGGTTTCATTTAACAGTTTTTTCTTTTTCTTGAATGAGAATTAATTATTCTTACTGAAAATGCAATAATAAAATTCTAAATTAATGAATCTTAATCAACTGAAACTGAAATTCTTAATTAGGTGTGTAAATTTGGCAACATTTTTCTTCGAGTTTTTCAAATTACCAATCGGCCTTGAGGAAAAGCGACAATAATGCTCTCGATATTTTCGTGACACACCTATTTTTTAAAGAAAGATTTATGATATTCTTTGTACTTAATAATCATTATATATTGTGAAAAATTGGTTTCCATATTCAATCATTTCAAATAAGCGCGCGATCAACGACCGTTGAGGCTGCTGGCAGTGCTCCCAATTTGGCTCCCCAACGGCACTGCGCATGCGTCGCACCAGCAGACTCATTCGATGTTGATCGCGCGCTTATTTGAAATGATTGAATATGCAAATCAGTTTTTCACAATATATAATAATCATAAAGTACACAACAATATTTTGAATGATTTAAAATTCAGATTGGTAAAAAAAGGCATACCTTCTTCTGAATTTAAAATCAATAATTTATTTTTAAAGAGTACAATAAAATAATTATTTCACCTTGCACTCTAAAAGGCTATTTTGTGATCTGAAAATTAATTTTTGTTATTCCCACAATGATGATTTATTATGAAAAATGTATTTACGCATGGGATAGTTTTAAAAAAGCGCGCCATTTACAGCCAATGAGACTGCTGATGCAACGCATGCGCAGTGCAGTTGGGGAGCCGAATTGGCATCACTGGCTGCTGGTGCTACTAGAGATTCGACCCGAAAAATACGGCAGTGAATTTTTGAGATACCCGGACGCGAGTTTTCATATTGGATCTTCTGATGCAAACTGTTGAACCTCGACCCATAAATTTTGAGTCGGGTCCGGGTCTTGCATATCTCTGCTTTTTCTACGTGATGGTTTTCTGTTTCTTTTAAGCATGAAGTTGCAAGCAATTCTAACAATACTCCCTGTGTATTATTTTAGTTCGCTAGTACGTACCACTTTTCAATCTGAAGTTAGCAAAGGAAAATAGTAGGAACGATGGCTTCAAAATAAGACGATTTGGATTCTTGGAACTTTTTTCAGAAACATTTTCCGGACGCCTTAGTCACCATTGCATGCACTGTATTTTTCGAAACTCTTCTAAAAGTTGGACTTTCGTTTCTAATGTGGACTGGGTCAAGAAGCCATAGAAAGGCATGCAACAAAACATTTCGAGCACAACTCATTCCTCCAGCAGAACTTTTATCAAAGTTATCAAAAGTTACCTGTAAATTATCATGAATTTTAAAAATTTCCAAAATGTCCCTAAGGATGCTTTCCATCCAGCGTCCTTGATATTTCAGTCCGCCACTGTCGTCAAGCACTTTATTGCCGCTATCACTCACTCTACATACACAGTGAATTTTATTAATTACGAAAGATTAGTAATCTGATAAAGGTTAGAATATATTGCAGTAAATAGATTCCGAATCACTCAGTTTGAATTCACGAAACCTATCTAATAATAAGAGAAGAAATGAAGATCGCTAGCTGCATTCTAATTCTCACATTTTTGCTTCATCTGGATTTTGACGGTAAGTGCAATTAGGGTGACTATACTTAAAAATTTTCTTCTGGTCCACTCTATGAGGCTTCCGACTTTTGTCCTTTGATATTTTAAACATTTTCCGTGTTTTTGCAAATATCACTTGTTCGTTGTTTTAATAGAAACAAGATTGCGCCAGAGTGAAATGTAATCCTTTTCTCTAAATTTGTTTCCAAATGAAAAATATTTGTATATACCATCCAGGAGTATGAAGACACCTAAGAAACTAGCAATTAAAAACATCGACTTACTTTTCGCACGATATTTTTGAAACGAAACAACATAAAATAATGTCGAAAATTGTTAGAAAGCTTATTATATTTCGCGTCGAATAAGTCCTATTTAAAGTATTTTTGACAAATAGCGACTGAGTTAGCGAGGAAGAAAGACCGGTCTAATTTATGATTTTTGCCAATTTTCAAGATTCAACTTCAACTACTGGCAAAATCTAGGAAAATAATGACAAAACTTTGAAAGTCACGCTTCCAAAAGCCTTTTGAGATATTTTTTTATTTTGTTTTGTTCCGAAAACATCAACATCATTGCAGCAAATATTCTCTTCTTATTATTTCAGTATTAAGAAATTAAATTCAGAGTTACTCAAGCTCTAAATTCCCCCTTTAACTTAGGCATTAATTTAATATTACTTCTTTTTTATGATGCTTCAAATCATGGTAATCTAATTAGCTTTGCTTGCTGCAAATTAAAAGCTTTTTGTCATTTAACGGATATCAAAAGGTGTAATTTTTTATTCTACAGGTCCATGTGTTTATTGAAAGTATAAATCTTTTGTTCCCTAATGAAGAACCTCTTTATTACATAAGATTTAGGAACAATCTAGAGCCGTAGAACAAACAATTTTTGCATCTTCTTACTAAATATTTTCGCGGTTGAGAAATTTAGCTGTCGCTCTTCTTTACAAACAGATATTTTGACAGTGTACCCAAATTGATAAATGTCTATTTTTTCTTACAAAATTAGGTGCAATGTCACATCTACTTGACCAGATTTTTGTTCCTGATGATAGCATCGTTTTTGTACAAATGCCAGGTGATCGTGTTGTTACTGGAACTCTACGCAAATCCTTGTTCAAAGATGGTGTTCCCAGCTGGATGAAATTACGAACTACCCGCCGTAAGCAATTAAAGACAAATGAGCGTCTTTTTCTATACACGCCTGCTATCCAGTTTAAATATTTAAAAGCAACTATCGAAACAGTTTTGCATCAGAAAAATAATACCAATGTTCAAGGATACAAATGCTTCGTAAAAACAGAATACGCTGTTTTAAAAGCAGATCTTCTTGAACTACCTCTAGGTGAAGAAACACCTTGGCCTACGACTGCACACGTTTATGTACGATTACCAGGATACAACATCATTTATGCGGGGGAACTACAATATCTTGCAAGGCAGAACAAACCTATCTGGATTCATTGAAAAAATTAGATAGAAAGACTCCTACTGTAGATATTAAAAAATTGAAAATTACCACACAACGAATAGATATTATCGCATGGCATCTCTTGTTTGTTAATTAATAGAACAGAATAGTTTAGTTCAATTTAGTTTAGTATTATCAAGTTCGTTAGGGACTCCTCTTGAACAATGTGGCATATGTGCATTCATAAATATAAGAAATATGTAATGATAGCACAAATAAAAAAAATTAATAAATGTACAGTACAAAAAATAATGATATTCACATACATGAATGCACATTAAGGTAGTAAATAAACTAAAACGTTATACAACTAAACATATAGCATCATAAATAATGATTAGAATAGAATAATTAAATTTAATCTTTTATTGACTCGAGAAGATATCGATGTACCCAGTCTTGAAGATACCGATTGACGTAGTGTATGCGACGAGTTCCACAATTTTGCCGCAGCAATACTAAAAGACTTCTTGTAGCTGACATGTTGCGTTTGTGGTTTGTAAATAAAGTGTGGTGCCCGTCCGCGTCGATCGTTGATATTTCGGAAGCGTAAACAAACAGCTTTCGTAAATAATCGGGAACACCTGTGTTTAAGACAGTATACTGTACGAGAGTGTCACCATAAAGTAGTTGTGTCTTAAATCGATCGTGAGCCATCCAAGAGTACTTTTGTACGGGCTAGTATGATCAATCCTATTTAGATCTTAAATGAATCTGATGCCAGAGTTGATAGCCACCTGTAATTTATGATATAGTTCCTGTTTCAAATCACCGTTGATGATGCAAGGATTATTCATTTGTAGAAAAATTAAAGACATAACTATTTTTGGACAGCCTCAGGCTGTTGGGCTTATTCTATCTATCAATAAATTCGAAGAGCCTTCTTGTTGGACTTGAGGGGTTCTAATATGGTGTAGATATTCCTGATGATTCGCGGTACTTGTTCTATCCAAGTGAAATGTAGGATTGAGACACCATTCATATTAACATTCATCTGATATTTATGATATGAACTGCCAAGAATCATTGCTAAAGTCTTCGTAATATTATTAGCATGTCCAAGATCACAAGCTCAATTTTTGATAGAATAGAAATATTACCATTTAGCCTAGGAATCATACAGGGTATTTTTTTGTTTGACGTTGTCAAATGCCTTGCTAAAATCAAACAGCGCAAGTAATGTAATTCTTTTATCGTTCATGGCATTTAATAACATTACCTACTCTTAGAAGACCCTATGAGTACTAAAGCCCTTTCTGAAACCTGATTGATAGCCATTCAGTACACCATTTCGGGTTCAATATGTTGGGAGTTGTCTGTGAACGATTCGTCTAATGCTTTGGACAACGAGCTGATTAATAAAATATAGGTGTGAGATTATGAGGCTCGTATGGATTTTTCACATTTGGCAATGATTCAATAATTGTTTTCCATTAAAATATCCATGCCATGACAAACATCTATTCAGCATGATGTTTCCTAAGCCATGTTTCAAAAACACAGATAATATCATATTTATGAGATATTAACTCTGAATTTAAATTAAAGTTAAAATACAAGAATTTTAAATTAGATTAAAATCAAATTCAAAATCCTATTCAACGTCCAATACTTCAATTGATGTATAGAATTCCTGAAAATAGAAACAAGAATCCAACGACCAAATTTGGACAACCACCATAAAATGCTCCTATTGTAATTTGAAGAAAAAAAAAATGTTTCTGAAAAATTTTATTTTTTTTTTTTGGACAAAAATAAAAAAGAGGAGAGAAAAATGAGAAGGCAACCAACCAAATCCTCTTCCTTCTCTTTTTTTATTTCTTCCGTATTTTTTATTTTTATTATTATCACACCACAACACAAAATTATTCATAATATTTAAATATCTAATATTAATAATTAATAATAATTAATTAATATTTAATATTTATTCATATTCTTCTTTCCTCTTTTTTATTTTTGTCGAAAGAAAAAAAAAAAAATTTTAATACATTTTTTTTTTTAATTAGAATATGAGCATTTTATAAAATGATGTTGTTATATATTAATATTTATGTCACATTACTAATTCATATCCAAGTGCCATAAAATATTATGTGTTTTCATCAGTATCGTGCCGCAACAAAATTCTTAGTTATGAAGAAAAAACGTTACGATGGAAATTATGCATTATGACAAAATAAAAACATTATTGGCTTAGGGATCATCGTCAGTTCCATATTCCCCTTTTTTGCCCTATTTTTTTCAAAATTTCCTATAATCCCTTTCAATTTTACTGAAACACAATTGAAAGGCACTATAGATGAACAATTAAAATAATTGAATGTGAAGCAATTTCAGAAGATTTCGGAAAAAAGGAAAGATATTAAAAATTTGAAAGTACATTAAAAAAAAAGTCAAATTGTGCAACCAGATTTCACAAGAAGGCCTAAAAAGAAGTATGTTCAAAAAAAGACATTTTTTAGAAACGAAGTCAAATTAACTTTCTTGATTATTTTTTTTAACGGTTTTTTTTAATACACTTCTTTTTAAGCCTTCTGGTGCAATTTTGTTGTACAATTTGACTTTAGGCGGTCTCTCAAAATGTTTCGGGTTTGAAAAATATATATATTCAAAAATAGTTTTTATTGTTTTATTCTATTATTCATGTAATTTTTATTATTTTATTTATTTATTTTTTCTGATGAAAGTTACTTCGTTGAAAATTAGCATTCATTTGAGTTGCAAATAAATACTTTAAAATACAAATATACCATTTTTGTTTACAAATTTTCATTTTTAAGTTGGAAATTATACGATTTTGTTGAAAATTCATGTATTTTGTTGAAAACTCGTCTTTTTGGTATGAAATTAATCTTCTTGGTTGGAAGCTCATATTTTAAGATAGTAATTTAACTATGTGATTAAAACTTTAGTTATTTTATTAAAAACTTAATACTTTTTTAAGAAGTCATCCTTTTTGTTTGAAAATTCAACTGCTTTGCTGAAAATTTAAATTTTCGGTTAAAAATTCTTTTTTTTTTAGAAAATTATTGCTCTTGGTTAAAAATTGATCTTTTTGGTTGAAAATGTAACTTTTTTCTCGAAATATTAAATATTCTGTAATAGTTCGTCTTTTTTGTGAAATTTGAACAGTTTTTATTCTAAATTAAAATTTTTCTTGGCTAAAATATCAACTATTACATTTTTTGTTAGTAATTCAGTTTTTTTGGTTTTAGCTCATAATTAACATTTTTGACAAAAATTCATATTTTCGATGTGAAAATTGAACTGCTTTAAAAAATTTATCTTTTTAAGTTGAAAACTTAACAATTTTGTGGAAATTGTTTTTATTTATTGATATAAAAATCTGTTTTTGTTGAAAATTTCATTTTTTTTTATACAATGTAACTTTCTGGTTCAAAATTAATTCATTTTGTTTGAAGATTCACCTAATCTTCAGTTCAATGTCGTTTTATTTTTTGGTTGAAAATTATTATTTTAAACTGAAAATTTATTTTTTCCACTTTTTTTACATATTATTTTTTAGAATTAATGTTTTTTAGTTTAAAAATTAAATTGCTTGGTTGAAAGTTTAACTAATGTATTGAGAATTAAGTTTTGTAGTTAAGGATCTATCTTAAGGATCTGTCTTTGCTGGTTCAATTGAAATATTTTTTTATTTGAAATTAAAACCTTTTTGTTTGAAATATTAATATAAATATAAATTCAACTACTCGCTTGGCATTTGAACTAATTTGTTAAAAAATAATCAATTTTTTTGAAAATTCATTTCTTGTGTTAAAAATATAATCATTTTGTTGAAAATTCGTTTTTTATTCCTTGCAAATTAATGCTTTGAACTAAGAATGTAAGCATTTCATTTTTGGTTTAAAATTGTTATTTTTAGTTGAAAATTCAACTCTTGAGGCAAATTGATGATCTATATTTTATATTAATTAATTTCATATTTTATATCAAATTCATGTTTGTTGTTGAGAATTTGTCTTTTTGGCAGAAAGTTAATCTTCTTGGTTGAAAATTTATATTTTTGATTAAAAATGCAACTATTTAGGTGAAAATTTAATATTTTAGTAAAAATTGAAAAATTTTGTTAAAAATTCATATATTTTGTCACGCAGCTGTGATAATAATGACATAAATGTTTACTGATAGTGACACTTAAGATTTAGGACCAGCACTTTATTGCCTCTATCACTCAGTCTATACAAATAATAAATTTGAATAATGCTGGAAGATGCCTAATCTGATAAAGTTTTGTATATATAACAGTAAATAAATTCCAAATTTCTCAGTCGGCGTTCACAAAATCTATCTAATAATAAAAAAATAAAAAAAATGATGATCACTCGCTGCATTCTATTTTTTACATTTTCTCTTCATCTGGATCTTTTTGGTAAGTCTCATTAGGGTGAATATACTTATAATTTTTGCTCTTGTCCACTTTTTGAGGGGGTAGAAATAGAAAAAAAATCCATTTATTAATTAATAATAAATTGAAGTAAAAAAGTGATATCCTAATAATGTATAAAAATGGTCAGGGCTTCTGGAAAAAAAAAATTGAAAAGTTAGGGAAGTTGTGTAAGAAGCAGTTTAATTGAGATAAAGACACTATTGTCAATTTTTCAAATAAAAATTTTACTTGGGTCACTTTTCTTGCAAAAAATTAACCCAGTGGTTAAACACTAATTAATTCAGGTCATCAAAAGATTTGAGAAGTTTTAAGGGATTTTAAAATATTTGTAAGGATTTGAAATATTTACGAGTATTCACAAAAATTCCCGAAGAATTTTCAATCGATTTCGAAGAATTTCAAATATTCTAGGGTATCTAAAACTATTTAAAAGAATTCTCAATCGATTTCAATAAATTAAAGTGATTTCAAAGGATTGTAGGAAATTAAAAAAATAGAAGGTATTTTGAAGAACTTTAAACTTTTAACTTTATTTACAAAAATTCCCGCAGAATCTTCAATCGATTTCAATAATTTCAAGTGATTTCGAAGGATTTTAGAATATTTTCAAAACCTGCAAGGAATTTTCAAGAACTTCAATTATTTTTAAGAAACTGCAAAATATTTCAAAGGATTTGAAATATTTACAAGTATTTACAAAAATTCGCGAAGAATTTTCAATCGATTTCAAAGGATTTCAAATATTTTATGGTACTTAAAAATATTCCGAAGAATTCTCAATCGATTTCAATAAGCTGAAGTGATTTCAAAGGATTTTCGGGTATTTGAAAAAATCGAAGGTATTTTGAACAACTTTAAACTTTTAACTTTATTTACAAACATTCCCAAGGAATTTGCAATCGATTTATTAATTCGAAGATTTATTGAAGAATTTTAGAATATTTCATGAACATCCAATGAATTTTCAAGAACTTTAAAAATTTTCAAGAAATTTCAAATATTTGGAAGGATTTGAAATATTAACGAGTATTTAAAAAAAAATCCCGAAGAATTTTCAATCGATTTCAATAATCTGAAGTGATTTCAAAGGATTTTAGAGTATTTTCAAAACTTCAAAGGAATTTTCAAGAACTTCAATTATTTTCAAGGAATTGCAAAAGATTCCAAAAGATTTGAAATATTTACGAATATTTACAAAAATTACTGAAGAATTTTCAATCGATTTCAAAGTATTTCAAATATTTTAGCGTATTTTAAAATATTCCGAAGAATTCTCAATCGATTTCAATAAATTGAAGTGATTTCAAAGGATTTTAGAGTATTTTCAAACGACCAAGGAATTTTTAAGAACTTCAATTATTTTCAAGGAATTGCAAACGATTTCAAAGGATTTGAAATATTTACGAGTATTTAAAAAAATTCGCGAAGAATTTTCAATCGATTTCAAAGGATTTCAAATATTTTAGGGTACTTAAAAATATTCCGAAGAATTCTCAATCGATTTCAATAAGCTGAAGTGATTTCAAAGGATTTTCGGGTATTTGAAAAAATCGATGGTATTTTGAAGAACTTTAAACTTTTTACTTTATTTACGAAAATTTCCAAAGAATTTTCAGTCGATTTATTAATTCGAAGATTCATTGAAGGATTTTAGAATATTTCATAAACATCCAAGGAATTTTCAAAAGCTTGAAAAAGTTTCAAGGAATTTCAAATATTTGAAAGGATTTGAAATATTTAACAAAAATTCCCGAAGAATTTTCAATCGATTTCAATAATTTCAAGTGATTTCAAAGGATTTTAGAATATTTTCAAAACGTCCAAGCAATTTCCAAGAACATCAATTATTTTCAAGGAATTGCAAAAGATTACAAAGGATTTGAAATATTAACGAGAATTTACCAAAATTACTGAAGAATTTTCAATCGATTTCAAAGGATTTCAAATATTTTAGGGTATTTAAAAATATTCTGAAGAATTCTCAATCGATTTCAATAAATTAAAGTGATTTCAAAGGATTTTAGGGTATTTAAAAAAATCGAAGGTATTTTGAAGAACTTTAAACTTTTAACTTTATGTACAAAAATTCCCAAAGAATTTTCAATCGATTTATTAATTCGAAGATTTATTGAAGGATTTTAGAATATTTCATGAACATCCAAGGAATTTTCAAGAGCTTTAAAAATTTTCAAGGAATTTCAAATATTTGAAAGGATTTAAAATATTTACAAGTATTTAACAAAAATTCCCGAAGAATTTTCAATCGATTTCAATAATCTGAAGTGCAAGAGATTTCAAAAGATTTGATATATTTACGAGAATTCACAAAAATTACCGAAGAATTTTCAATCGATTTCAAATATTTTAACGTATTTTAAAATATATCCGAAGAATTCTTAATCGATTTCAATACATTGACGTGATTTTAAAGGATTTTGGGGCATTTAAAAAAATCGAAGGTATTTTGAAGAACCTTAAACTTTTAACTTTATTAACAAAAATTCCCGAAGAATTTTCAATCGATTTCAATAATTTGAAGTGATTTCAAAGGATTTTAGTGTATTTAAAAAAATCGAAGGTATTTTGAAGAGCTTTGAACTTTTAACTTTATTTACAAAAATTCCCAAAGAATCTTCAATCGATTTCAATAATTTCAAGTAATTTCAAATGATTTTAGAGAATTTTCAAAACGTCCAAGGAATTTTCAAGAACTTCAATTATTTTCAAGGAATTTCAAAAGATTTCAAAGGATTTGATATTTTACGAGAATTTACAAAAATTACCGAAGAATTTTCAATCGATTTCGAAGGATTTCAAATATTTCAGGGTATTTGAAAATATTTTGAAGAATTCTCAATCGATTTCAATAAATTGAAGGTATTTTTAAGAACTTTAAACTTTTAACTTTATTTTCAAAAATTTCCGAAGAATCTTCAATCGATTTCAATAATCTGTAAAGATTTCAAAGGATTTTAGAGTATTTTCAAAACTTTAAATGAATTTTCAAGAACTTCAATTATTTTCAAGGAATTGCAAAAGATTTCAAAGGATTTGAAATATTTACGAGAATTTACAGAAATTACCGAAGAATTTTCAATCGATTTAAAATATTTTAGCGTATTTTAAAATATTCCGAATAATTCTTAATCGATTTCAATAAATTGAAGTGATTTCAAAGGATTTTAGGGTATTTAAAAAAATCGAAGGTATTTCGAAGAACTTTGAACTTTTAACTTTAGTTACGATAATTCGCCAATAATTTTCAATCAATTTCATTAATTCGAAGATTCATTGAAGGATTTGAGAATATTTGATGAACATCCAAGGAATTTTCAATAGCTTTACAAATTTTCAAGGAATTTCAAATATTTGAAAGGGTGTTTGAAAAGCTTTTGAAAAATTATTAATCGATTTAATGGGTTTAAAGGGATTTCGAAGGATTTTAGGGTATGCTTAAAACATCCAAGCAATTTTCAAGGGCCTAAAAAAGTTTCAAAGGGTTTCAAGAGATTTCAAATGTTTTGAAATATTTTTGGGCATTTTGAAAAATTCTAAAAATTTATCAATCGATTTAATTGGTTTGAAGGGATTTCAAAGGATTTTTGGGTATGTTTAGAACATCCAGGCAATTTTTAAGGGTTTTGAGAACATTTAAGGTACTTGAAAAGATTTCTAAGTATTTGAAATATTTCAGGGTATTTAAAAATATTCCAAAGAATTTTCAATCGATTTCAATAATTCAAAGTGATTTCAAAGGCTTTTTGGGCATTGAAAACAAATCGAAGGTATTTTGAAGAACTTTAAACATTTTTAAGGTGTTTCGAAAGATATCAAAGGATTTGAAATATTTTCGGGTATTTTGAAAGTTTTGCGAAAATTTTGTAATGGATTTAAATCATTTAAAGGGATTTCAAAGGATTTTAGAGTATTTTTTTAAATCCATGGAATTTTCAAAAACTTATCAAACTTTTGAGAGTTTTTAAAAGATTTCAAAGGATTTAAAATATTTTTGAATATTCCGAAAAATTGTCAATCGATTTCAATAATTTTGAAGTATTCAAAGTATTTGAAATATTTTCGGGTATTTGAAAAGATTCCGAAAAATTTTCAGTCAATTTCAATAATTTGGAATGATTTCTTAGGATCTCAGAGTATTTTTCAACATCCATGGAATTTCCGAAAGCTTGAAAGACTTTTTATAGATTTGAAAAGATTTCAAAGGATTTCAAATATTTTACGGTATTTTGAAATATTACTAAGAATTCTCAATCGATTTCAATAAAATAAAGTGATTTCAAAGGATTCCAGAGTATTCAAAAAAATCGAAGGTATTTTGAAGAACTTTAAATATTTTTACGGGATTTTAAAAAATTTCAAGAGCTTGAAAAACTTCTGAGGGATTTTAAAAGATTTCGAAGGATTACAATTTTTTTTGCATATTTTAAAAGTTTGTGAAGAATTTGTAGTGGATTTAAATCATTTGAAGGAATTTCAAACGATTTCAAAGTATTTTTCAACCACGCAGGCACTTTTCAAGAGTTTACAAAAGTGTCATAGGATTTCAAGAGATTTCAAATGATTTGAAATATTTTTGGGTATTTGAGAAAATTCCGAAGAATTTTCAATTCATTTCAATGATTTGGAGGGATTAAAAAAGATTTTAGGATCTTTCTAAAACATCTAAAGAATTTTCAAGCGCTATACAAATTTTTAAAGGATTTTAAAAGATTGCAAATAAATATAAAAATTTTTGGTTATATTAAAATATTTGGAAGAAACTTCAATTGATTTCAATAATTTGACTTGATTTTGAAACCTTTGAGGGTATTTTTAAATCATTGAAAGAATTTTCAAGATCTTAAAAAAGTTTCAAGGGAATTTAAAAGATTTCAAAGGATTTTAGGTTATTTTTCAAAAATCCGTAGAATGTTCAAAAACTAAAAAATTTGTTTGAGGATTTAAAAATATTTTAGTGTATTTAAAAATATTCCGAAGAATTTTCAATCCATTTCAATAATTTAAAGTGATTTCAGAGGATTTTAGGATCTTTCTAAAACATCTAAGGATTTTTCAAGAACTTTGAAAATTGTTAAGTGATCTCGAATGATATCAAAGAATTTGAAATATTTTCGGGTATTTCAAAAGTTCGTGAAGAGTTTGCAATGGATTTAAATCATTTGAAGGGATTTCAAATCATTTTCAGGTATTTTTCGAATATCCATGGAATTTTGAAGAGCTTATAAAACTTTTGAGGAATTTTAAAAGATTTTATAGGATTTGGAATATATGCCGAAAAATTTTCAATCGATTTCAATAACTAGAAGTGATTTCTCTTAAATTTATTTTTTCAGTTTCACCTCCAGAAATCAAATATGTTTTTCAAAAGTTTTCCTATATAATTTGAATTCTTTAAATTTAAGTTAAATTGTTATGAAGCCCTATGAATTTATTTATAAAAAATGAGAAAAGCCCAAAATTTAATGTTGTATTCCATTATACTGGAAGTGTTATCTTTCAGTCCAATTTTCTTCAGGAATGTCTCAAATTGGTACAATGTGAATTTAAATTATTAAAAGTCTATTGTTTATGCCGGCAGTTTTCCTATAAATAATCCCTAATGAGGAAGTCTAAATTTGCTTCGAAATATGTTGCTTTCTAGTAGTGTAAAAAAGACAGAGAAAGAATAATAAAGAAAAATGTGAGAGTTGGTTTTGGTTCACTATTTTCTGTTTCTCCATCTTCTTTCTTTGGTCATATATTTTTATCTAATAAGCCAGAAAATTCGGTTTTGTGCACTCTTTTCTGTTTTGATTTTGGTGCATAAAATGGTTCATAATAAACTAGAAACCATTTCGATCTCAAAAGAATTTTTTAAATACAGATACTAAGCTCAAGATTTGTTTCTATCTGCAGGGTTGCCTATAAACACTATTTAAATTTCTTTTAATTGATGCATATTTATTCAACAAAAGATATCTATTATTCGTTCGAATATTGCTTAAAGTATGTTTATGGAAACATACATATTCAAAAATGTGTGACTGTTCATATTATTACTTTCCCATTTGGAAAATCTAATAATCTTCATAGATTGGTTCAGAATCAACCACAAATAATAAATGTCTTCTTTTTCTCATAAAATCAGGTGCAACATCAGGAGGACCTAGTGGCAATTTCGAATCACATCAAATCGACGAGATTTTCATCCCTGACGATAGCATCCTTTTTCTGCAAATGCCAGGTGGCAATGTTGTTACTGGAATCCTACGCCAGTCCTATTTCGCAGATGGTATTCCTAAGTGGATGCCATTACCAGGTGTCCGTAAGCGATCAGGTTCATTTGAGCGCGTTTTTCTATACTCGCCTGCTAGCCATGCCCAATTTTCGAAAGCGAATATCGGA
This sequence comes from Andricus curvator, assembly GCA_932195095.1. Lineage (NCBI taxonomy): Eukaryota > Metazoa > Arthropoda > Insecta > Hymenoptera > Cynipidae > Andricus > Andricus curvator. The sequence goes on from CAKNYM010052382.1 coordinate 120,424, forward strand.
ACAATTTTTCATCGAAGAAATAATCCTAGCATCCAAGGATACAGGTGTTTTGTAAAAACAGACAACGGCTTTTTGAAAGCAGATCTTCGGGAAGTACCTCTAGGCGAAGAAGTACGTTGGCCTAACACCGCACATATTTACGTACGAATACCAGGATACAACGTCATTTATGAGGGGCAGCTAAGATATCTTGCAAGGCAGAATGCACCTAGCTGGATTCGTCCATATATCAATATATGAGCACAGCAAAAACAATGTGTAAACACCTGGAAGATAAATCATCTTCATGCGGTGAGATGTATACTTTGGCTATTGCTACCATGTCAACTTTATTGTACACTGAAAAAATTAACGTTGGGACAACTATTTTAATTAGTAGATAAGGGTACTGCTATTTAGTTAGCTGTGATAGCTATTTGTTTTAGTTGGGCAACGAGTAGTGGTTACTATCTAATCAGGTAGAAGAATAACTTTGGTTTGTCAGAGTTCTATCTAGGTATGCTAAACGACTTTCTGTCGGTAGTTAGACTTACTAATACAGTTAGCCATGTATGCTAATATTTTTATAGGTTCGAATACTTCATGTTGAAGGGGCTAATCAAAATAGGTGCCATTATAATAGGGTATCGAAATCTGAATTAGGAAGATGCCAGCAGTGGACAGGAGGACATCTTCCGTTGGGACGTTGATATAAGTTAAGCCCACTGTGATCTTCCTAATTGAGACTTTTTTTTTCTTTAAGATGTTCAAGTGTTGATCAGGGTTGATGATGATAGATGACGCAATAAAAGTAGTTGACTGGTGTTGATCACTGGTCCATAAGCTTATTTGTAAGCTTATTTGTTATGTAGTATAATGCTAATAATCCTAGTTGGTCATATGGATGAGGTTATTATATATAGCGCTCATATGGTTAATATCTGTTTTAAAGTTCACATTGTTTTTGTTTTTTATTATGTAGAACATTTCCATGGATAATCGTCTATAATATACTGTTTCTTTAGCTAAAATAATTACATTCTCGAAATCCAAATTGTGTTGATAATTGGTTAGATGCTTGTCTAGAGCAGTTTTAGTTTTTTTCTTCTCACATGATCTTATGTGTTCCTCAATTCTTTGTTGTATATATCTTTTTGTTTGACCAATGTAGCATTTGTTACAATCTAAACGGTTTCCTTTATGAACAATGTTAGTTTGTTTTTCGTAATGCGGTCTTTTGGATTTTTAAAAAGGTTAAATGGATCTTTGATAGGTTTGATCAGTGTTATTGTCATTAGAAAGTAATTTATTCACACGATTATTAACTAATTTATTAATGAGATTGGTGGGAAAACCATTTAGTTTTAGTGTGTTTTCAACAATTTGTAAATTTTCTTGTTGAAAAGATATGTGTGAAAGTTTGATAGCTCTGTCTACTAAGCTATTATCAATGCTAATTTTCCACCCTGGATAAGAGATGGATTTAAAATTTGTATATCTACCTGACCAAGTCTCTTCACGAAACCAATTAGTGTAGATTTGACCATTTTTGTTTGTAAGTTGTACATCTGAAAAATTGATGCTCTTGTTTCATATTCTATAGTGAATACTAGTCTATTGTGATAATTGTTAAACAGGTCTTTAAATGTTAAGATTTTTTCTCTGTGTAGACAGACCAGGATATCATAAACATACCGATAGAAAAACAGAGGAGTAAACTGTGTATTATTATTGAGAATAGATTGTTCTAGTGTTTCCATGACAAGATCAGATACTGCATCTGAAATGAATAAACCCATTGGAACTCTATATATTTGTTTTTAATATTTATTTTTAAAACTACAATATGCGTTCTCTAAACATTTGAAAATTTTGATGAAAAATTCCAAAGGTAATTTGGTGTGTAATTTCATTACATTCCATCTATTTTTTATAGCGTCTATTATAAGTTCATGTGGAATAGTAAAAAGAGATTTTACATCTAAGCTAAAAAATTCGTATCCATTTGGAACTGTGAAATTAGTGTTTTTTTCTACTAAAGACCAGCTGTCTTCAATATGATAAGGTGTGTTGCCTAAAGTTACCTTAATAGGTTGTGCAATAGAAACATAGTACAAAGAAGAACCAACAAAAGCTATAACTGGTCTTCGTGGACAATCAAGTTTATGTATCTTAGGAAGTCCGTAGAATCTAGGAGGATGTCCATTTGTGCTTTTTAGAGTTCTACTTGTTTCATAGATAATAAATTTAAGAAGCCCGATTTCATCTATTTTTTTTTTTTTAATTTTTTAAATATTTTTTAAAGCTTATTTTGAATACCTGAAATAGGATCTCTATTAATCAATTTGTAAGTGGAATGATCATTAAGAAGAATTGAAGATTTTTTTGTATATTCTGTTTGATCAATAAGAACAGTATATGAGTTGAATTTTATTAACGCTGCCCTTGTCAGCATTAGTTACTACAATCTTCTGATGTTTAGACAAAAAAATTTTAGTTTCAGAAAAAGGATTCTTCTTTCGACCTCTCTAGTAGCTTAGTGGTTAGAGCACCTAACCGGCAATCAGTTGACCTGGTGTTCGAATCCCGCCGGAGCGAAAGGAGATCTTTTTTCTGAATAAATTTAATTAAAAAATTTATTAATTCATAGCTCCATCTAGTCTGAGAAGACGTTAAAGATTTTCTGTATTAGAGGAGATAACTTTAATCGATATTGTAGATTTCCATTTTCATAATGTGTGGAAAGATTTCTTTTCTGATTGATCGTTACCATCTCCAATGATAATACAGATTCCTAGTAAAAATTGAATTGAATTAAAACATAACAGCTTGCCAAATAAAGCGTGTTTCAGAAAAAGGATTCTTCTTTTGATCTCTCTAGTAGCTTAGCGGAGCGAAAAGAGAAGATCTTTTTTCTGAATAAATTCAATTTTAATCACTTTTATAAACAAATACATTTATATCACAGTTTTTGAAGAAAAAAATTTCTTTTTGGAATCATTTTTTTTATCTGAAGAATAATATCTTAACACAATGAATTGACATTTAACAACAAAATTATCATAGTTTTTGAAGATACTTATAAAGAATTATAAGTTTAAACTTCTGTTACTTAGAAAGTCATTTTTCCAGGTACAAATCCTGCTATTATCAGGGTCAGGGAAAAATTTTGAAAAGTACATTTTTTAGTAGTAAAATTAACTTTTTGATTAAAGTTCATACTTTGGTATTGAAAATTTATCTGAAACCTTCGTTGTTTGGAAATTCACATATTTTTTTTAATTCGTCTCGTTTAGTGTTAATGTCATCCTTTTAGGATAAAAATGCAACTGTTTACTTGAAGATTCATAATTTTAGTCGAAATTTTTTAGATTAACTATTTTGTTGAAAATTCCTTGTTCTTTCGCTTTAAAATTAATTTTTTTTTTAATTTTGAATTTCCCATTTTTGGGAACTTTTCCATCTTTAGTTGAAAATTCATATTTGTTGAAAGAAAAATAATTATCTTTGTTTGAAACTTACTCTTTTTTGGTAAAAAATTCAACTGTTTGGTGGAAAATTAAATTTTTTTTCAAAAATTCATATTTTTGCATTGAAAGTTTAACTGTTTTCAACCAAATTTGTTTCTTTTTTGGATAAGAACGGATTTTTTAGCTGAAAATTCAACTATTAATAAAAAATTCCACTATTTGGGTAAAAGATGAACTGCCTTGTTAACAATTAATTTTTTTGTTTTGAGGTTCAACTATTTGGTTTGAAATCTAACTCTTTTTTTTGAAATTAGTTTTCTTTTGGTTCAATATTAATTTTTCAACTAAAAATGTAACTCTTCCAATTTTTGTTGAAATTTTTTTTTTTTTAGCTGCAATTGAAAATTAAGTATTTTTTCACAAATTCTTTTTTCTTTGTTCAAAATTAATTTTTTCCATTGCAAATTTAACTATTCCAGTTGAAGATTCATTATGTCATTCAAAAATTCATCTCTTTGAAAGTTGAACTATTTTGTTACACATTTATATTTTTCAATAAAAAATTGAACTACTTGGGTAAAAATACATCTACTTGGTCGCGAATTTGACCATTTTTCAAAAAATTCTTTTTTTTTCAAATTTAATTTTTCATCTAAAAATGTAACTTTTCTACTTTTGGTTAAGAATTAATATTTTTCATTTGAAAATCAGTCTTTTATGTAAAAAGTTAATCTTCTTGGTTTGAAATTTCCTTTTTTTTTGTTTGTTTAAAACGTAAATTTTTGGTTGAAAATCAATTAATTTTGTAGAAAATTCGTGTTTCTATTTAAGAATTTTAAATTAGATTTGATAATAATAAAAATAAAAAAGAGGAGAGAAATGAAAAAAGAGAAGGAAGGGGAATTGGTTGGTTGCCTTCTCCTTTTTCTTACCTCTTTCTTATTTTTTGTCCAAGGAAAAAGAAATTTTTTTTTTTTTTTGTTAGGAAATTTTTTTTTCACATTACAATAGAAGCATTTTATGGTGGTTGTCCAAATTTGGTCGTTGGATTCTTCATGTTATTTTTAGGAATTCTATAAATTAATTCGTGTTTCTGTTGAAAATTAATTTTTTCAACCGCAAATTTACCTATAACATTTTATTTAAAAATTGATCTGTTTTAATTGAAAATTCGTATTTTTTGGTCTAAAATGGTATTTTGCCTACCGATAAAAAATTAATACGATCGCTTCAAGATGGAGTCAAGATAATAAAAATTATTTTTCTTACCAATATGTAGAATATTTTTCATATAAAAAGTAGATCAAGAGCAGAAACTTACCTGGAACAAATAAAGAAACAAATCATTTAAAAATAATGCTCTGGAGTCAAAAATTCCTATACATTTTACATTTATAATAAATAATAAGTTTTTCCGAAGACACACATTTTTTACTGCAAAAACTGAATTCATTAATTTTGTTTCTTGTTAGTTTATAGAATTTCATTATAAATTAATTGTTTCTAAATAGTTGAATTTTCACGCAATAACCAAAATGTTGAACTTCTAAGTCAAAAAGACGAATTTTCTACTAAACAGTCACATTTTCACACTGAAATATGAATTGTCAACATAAAAGTTCATTTTCATCCAGATAGTTGGATTTTCATCCAAATAGTTGGATTTTCATACAAATAGTTAAATTTTCCACCTAAAATGAGAATTTTCAACAAAAAGGTTCATTATGGACCTAATAGTTTAATTTTCTACCAAAATAGTGAAATTTTTAACCCAATAAGCTGAATTTTTAATTAAGGCCATGTGACGACTGGGTCACGTGATCGGATTCCTACCTTATTGACACTTTTTTATTTCCTAACTTATTTTTACACGAATAGCCACATCGAATTGAAAATTTGGGATGATAAATAAAAAGCTCTAAGAAAGGTGGGTCTGGTCCTAAATTTTAATAATCATGAAAAAAGCAAAACAAAATTATTTACAAAAAAGCTTTTTTCATAATTATAAAAATTCAGGACGAAATCCACCTTTCTGAGTGCTTGTTATTTAGTATCCCAAATGTTGAACTCGATGTGGCGCTTCATGTCAAAATAAGTTAGGAAATAAAAAAAGTGCCGGTAAGGTAGGAATCTGGTCACGTGACCTACTCATCACATGGCCTTAAACAGTATGAAATTTGTTGCAAATCTAATTATTTTATTGAAAATCCAACTATTTTGTTAAAAATGCATCTTTTTCATTAGATATTCTAAAATTCTTCTGTATAGTTGAAAACTGAACCATTTCCAGAGGAGAAAAAGGAGAAGATCTTTTTTCAGAAAAAAATTAATTGAAAATAGGTTTTAATTCATATCTCCATCTAGTCAGAAAAGACGTTAAAACTTTCTGTTAGTCTCTGATGATAATACAGATTCATTGAAAAATTTAATTTATACCATCTAGAAAAATGATGCCTGTATTTCCTGAAAAAAGTTTCTTCTCTCGATCTCTCTAGTAGCTTAATGGGAAAGCACCCGACCAGCAATCGGAAGTTCTGAGGTTCGATTCCCAGCG
>CAKNYM010052382.1:132939-143960 GCA_932195095.1 Andricus curvator
TTTCAAGGAGTTTATTAAATCTCTAGGGACCTTACGGGTTTTCAAAAAATTTCAAAGATTTTTGTAGGATTTTCAAAGAATTTAAGAGATTTTTAATTATTTAAAGAAATTTCACACGCTTTCAAGGATTTCATTGAATCTTCAATGATTTTAAAGCATTTAAAAAGATTTAAAAGATTTTTGTGGCGTTTTCATAGATATTAAGTATTTTACGGAATTTCAAAAGATTTTAAAAATTTGTGTGGTAGTTCTAAAGGTTTTAATTGATTTAAAAAAAACGTCACAAAATATAAAGGATTTTGTTGAATTTCCAAAGACTTTACGGGATTTTAAGAGATTTTAAGGGTTTGTGTAATATTTTGAAAGATTTCAATGGATTTCGAGAAAATTCAGAAGATTTCAAGGATTTTATTGAATCTCCAAGGATTTCACGGGATTTCAAAAGATTTAAAAAATTTGTGCGGTAGTTCTAAAGATTTCAATTGACCTAAAAAAAATTCACAAGATTTACATTATTTTATTGCATCTCAAAAGATTTTACGGGATTTCAAGAGATTTTAAGTGATTTCAATAAATTCCACAAGCTTGCAAGGATTTTATTGAATCTCCAAGGATTTCACGGGATTTCAAAAGATTTTAAAAATTTGTGAGGTAGTTCTAAAGATTTCAATTGAACTAAAAAAAATTCACAAGATTTACATTATTGTATTGCATCTGAAAATATTTTACGGGATTTCAAGAGATTTTAAGTGATTTCAAGAAATTCCAGAAGCTTTCAAGGATTTTATTGAATCTCCAAGGATTTTACGGGATTTTAAGAGATTTTAAGGGTTTGTGTAATATTTTGAAAGATTTTAATGGATATCGAGAAAATTCACAAGATTTCAAGGATTTTATTAAATTTCTAAGGATTTTTCGGGATTTCAAAATAAATTATTTACAGGATTTCAAACAGAACTTAAAAGATTTCAATGGATTTCGAGAAAAATCACAAGAGTCAAAGGATTTTAATCTCTAAGGATATTACGAAATTAAAAAAGATTTCAAAGATTTTTGTAGGATTTTCAAAAAATTTAAGAGATTATAAATTATTTCAAAAAATTGCACAAGCTTTCAAGGATTTTATTGAATCTTCAAAGATTTTAAAGATTTTCGTAACGTTTCCAAAGATTTCAAGGGATTCTAAAATATTTCAAATGATTTCTTAAGATTTAAGGGATTTCTAAAAATTTAACAATAGTTGAAGGACTTCATTGAATCTCCAAGGATTTCACGGAATTTCAAAAGATTTTGAAGAATTTTGTGGTAGTTCTAAAGATTTCAATTGATTTCGAGAAATTTCACAAGATTTGAAGAATTTTGGAATTTTGAAAGATTTTACGGAATTTCAAGAGATTGTCAATGATTTCAAGGGATTTTGAGTGATTTTAAGAAATTTCACAAGTTTTCAAGGATTTTGTTGAATTTTCAAGCATTTAAAAATTTTTTTAAACATTTCAAAGATTTTTGAAGATTTTCTAAATATATTAGAGAAATTCAAGATGTTTGAAGAAATTTCAGAAGAATAAAAGGAATTTATTGAACCCCTAAGAATTTCACGGGATTTAAAAAGATTAAAAAAATTTAGTTAAGATTTTCAAAGATTTTACGGGATTTCAAGGGATTTCAAAAAATTTCTTGAGAACTTCAGGGCATAAATGAAATTCTATTTCGAAGGGTTTCAACGGAATTCAAAAGTTAAAAAAAATATGAGCACGAACTGAAAAAATTGGAAAGACTTTGAATTATTTTAAGGATTTTAAGGAATTTTACGAAAATTTGAAGGATTTTATTGAATCTCCAAGGATTTCAAGATCAAATGTTTCTAGTTTTCTATAAAAGGAAATATAAATAATTAGTTTAATATAATTAATAATAAAAGGTTTCAAGTGATTTCGATAGAACTTTAGGAAGAAAATTAAAATTCATTTTAAATGATAAGAAGAAATTAACAAAATTTTGAAGGATTTCATCAAATTTGGTATGATTTTCAAAGACCTCGAAGAATTTCGAAGAGTTTCAGTACATTTAAGCGATTTTATAGGACCTCCAAGTATTTAAAGGATTTTGAAAAATTAAAAAAATTTCAAGGTATTTTAACGGATTTCTAGGGAATTTAGGGAATCATTTTGGGAATGAATTTAATTGGGTTTCAAAAGATTTTCAATGATTTTTACGAATTTCTTATTATTACGAATATTTCCAAGATTTTAAAGATTTCAAAAGAATCCAAAAAATCCAAAATCAAGGGGTTTTAACAGATTTCAAAAAAAATTTGAAGGATTAAAAAATATTTCCAAATGTAAAAATTTATTTTGGGCAGAATCGCCTTTTTTGACTACTCACATATAAGATTATTATCAGTGGCCTGAAATAAATATACTGAAAAATAAATAAATATACTGATTTTCCAATAATATTTCTTTGTAAGGAACATTTAACTATTTAGTTGAAAATTCAGCTATTTTGTTAGAAATTAATTTTTTTTTGAAAATTAAACTTTTTTGTAGAAAATTCGTCTTTTTGGTTTGAAAATTCGTCCTTTTTGGTAGAAAATTCATATGTTTTGATAGAAAATTCAACTCCTTGGTTGGAAATGAACTTCTTTGTCGAAAACTCATTTTTTCGGGTTGAAAATTCAACTGTTTTGCAGAAAATTCATTCTTTTGTCTGCAAAATTAACAAAATTTATCAAAAATTTAATTATTTGATTGAAAATTCAACTATTTGGTTACAAATTAAATTTTTGGTAGACATTGGATTGTTTTGTAGAAAATTGGTGATTCAGGTTAAAAAATTTATCTCTTTTGGTAAAAAAGTCAATTTTTTTATTGAAAATTAACTTTTTTGTTAAAAATGCGTACCTTTGGATTGAAGATCCTACAATTTCGTGAAAAATGTATTTCTTCATGGAAATTGAATTTTTTTTTCAAATAAGTTATTTTTATTTAAAAAATGATCAAGGAATCTGTATTATCATTAGAGAATAACGGAAAATATTTAAAGTCTTTTCAGACTAGATGGAGCTATGCAAGAAAAATTATTTCAAATAATTTTTTTCTGAAAAAAGATCTTCTTCTTTCGCTCGGCTGGGAATCGAACCACAGAACTACTGATTTCCGGTCAGGCGCTTTCTCATTAAGCTACTAGAGTGATCGAGAGAATAAACTCTTTTCAGAAATACACGCATTATTTTGCTAGATCGTCAAAATAAATTTTTGCAAGGAATCTGTATTATCATTAGAGAACAACCGAAAATATTTAACGTCTTTTCAGACAAGATGGAGCTATGAAAGAAAAATTATTTTAAATAATTTTTTTCTGAAAAAAGATCTCCTTTCGCTCCGCTGGGAATCGAACCACAGAACTACTGATTTCCGGTCAGGTGCTTCCTCATTAAGCTACTATAGAGATCGAGAGAAGAAACTTTTTTCAGAAATACACGCATTATTTTGCTAGATGGTACAAATCAAAGTTTTCAAGGTATCTGTATTATCATTAGAGAATAACAGAAAATATTTAACGTCTTTTCAGACTAGATGGAGCTATGAAAGAAAAAAATTCAAATAAAAATTTTAATCTGAATGATAAAAATCTGATGATATTACATAATCCTTGAAACATTTCATTTGTATCATCTAGCAAAATATGCGTATATTTATGAAAAAAGTTTTTTCTCCCTATCTTCCTAGTAGCTTAATGGGAAAGCAGCTGACCGGAAATCAGTAGTTCTGTGGTTCGATTCCCAGCGGAGCGAAAGTAGATCTTTTTTTAGAAAAATATTATTTAAAAATTTACCTCTCTTGGTCGAAAATTATCATTAAATTATTAAATATATTTTGTAGCAAATTCGTTCTTATTGCTCAACAATTCAACAATTTGGTTAAAAATAATTATTAAAAAAAAAAAATGAATGAAAAAAAATCAGCTTGAATTTCAGAAAAACGGAAGCGGTAATGTGAGTGAAAATGTTACATAATCGCCCCTCTGTAAATCTAATTTGAATAAGGTGGTAGGGAAGATTTTTGAAGTATTTCTTAATACCATGGGGATGGAAATCCCTGCTATGGCCTTTCTACGGGAGATAAAATATTTAACTCGACCGTATCTCCGAAAAGTGGATGGAACTGGAACATGGATTCATATTTTATACTTGAGGGGTGACATTTTTCAGTCTCACAAGGAATATCAATTTTTAGGCCAAGCAATTTTTTTCGTTCAAGGACAATAGTGGATTTTGACAGGATTTAGAAAATAAAATGCAGAGTAGGGTTCCCATTTGGAAACTATTTTTTTTTCTAAACGCCCCGAATTTTTAATTTAATGAAAAATAACTAACCCCTATTTTTTTTTGTGCCCCGTAATTGTTTTTGAATTTTTGCAAAAGGTTTAAAATGATGTAATGTAAGAAAGAAAAAGGTTTACCTCAACAAGGTAAAATATTTTTCTACAGTACAAAACCCGTCATGAAATATTCATCTCTTTGGTAAAAAATTGGACTTTTTTGTTGAAATCTCTTTTTTTTTATCAAAAATTAATTTTGTTACTTAAATGTAACTTTCCCATTTTTAGTTGGAAATTTATCTTTTTTAGTTGAAAAGTGAAGTGCATGGTTCAAAAATCATGTATTCTGTTAATAATTTAACTTTTTTTTATAGAAAGTTAATGTTCTTGGTTAAAAAATTAACTTTTTGGTTGAAAATTCAACTCTTTGGTAGAATGCTAAACTCTTTTCTCTTTAGTGAAAAATTTAAGCAGATGATTGAAAATTCATTTTTGTTGTTAATGATTCATCTTTTTGATAAAATATTAACCTTGTTGGCCAAAAAATTAACTTTTTGGTTGAAAATTCAACTCTTTGGTAGAATTTTAAACTCTTTTCTTTTTAGTTGAAAATTTAAGCAATTGATTGAAAATTCATTTTTGTTGTTAATGATTCATCTTTTTGATAAAAAATGAACCTTGTTGGTCAAAAAATTACATTTTTGGTTAAAAATTCAATTAATTCGTTGAATGTTGAACTTAATTTCTTTGATTGAAAATTCAAATATTTTGTTAAATTTTTTTTTGAGAATTCATTGTTTTCACTGCAAATGTCCAATTTTGGTTATAATTTGATATTTTAAATTAAAAATTATTCTTTTCTGGCTGAAAATTTATATATTTTGTTGAAAATTCGTCTTTTTTGGTTGGGAATTAATCTTCTTATTTGAAAATTTATTCCTTTTCAATAAAAATGCAATTCCATTGTTAAAAATTAATCTGATTCGGTTGAGGACTCAACTATTTTGTTAAAAATTCTTAATTTTTGGTTGAAAAATCAACTAATTGAATCAAATTTAAAATACTTTGTACAAAATTAATTTTGTTGGGTTGAAGATTTATCATCCAAGTTGAAAACTCAAGTATTTATTCGTAAATCAACTTTTTTGTAAAAAAATCATACTTTGGATTCAATAATTTAGCTTTTTTGTAGTTAGAAGTCGTAAAGTTAAACAATAAATTATTTTTAATGTTCAAATATTTTGTTAAATGTTTAATTAGTTTGTTGAAAGTTTGATTATTTTGTTGAAAATTCAACTATGTTGTGGAGAGTTTAATTATTTTGTTCAAAGTTAAACTATTTTGTTAAAGGTTTAATTAGTTGGTTGAAAAATCATCTATTTTGTTGAAAGTGTAATTATTTTTTTGAAAATTCAACTATTTTGTTAAAAGTGTAATTATTTTTTTGAAAATTTAATTATTTTTTAAAACTTTGATAAATTTGTTGTAAATTTGACTATTTTGATTGTTGTATTTTTCTGATTAAAAATTGAACTGTTTTGTTAAAAATTCAACTTATTTGTTTAAGATTCGTAATTTTTCGTTTAATTCAACTGAGTGATAATTCTTTCCTTTCAATTAATTTTTGTTTTTCATTTCAAATTTTGTTGAAAGTTCAATTAGATTGTTAGAAATTCAACTATTTTGTTAAAGGCTTAATTATTTTGTTGAAAATTCAACTATGTAGGTAAGAGTTTAATTATTTTGTTGAAAATTCCACTATTTTGTTGAAAGTATGATAATTTTATTGAAAATTCAACTAATTTGTTAAAGGTTTAATTATATTGTTGAAAATTAAACTATTTTGTTGAAAGTTTAATTATTTGATTAAATATTTAACTATTTTGTTGAAAGTTCAATTGATTTGTTGGAATTTTGATTATTTTGTTGAAAATTTAACTATTTCGTTGAGAGTATTATTGTTTTCTTGAAAATTCAACTACGTAGTTGAGAGTTTAATTATTTTGTTGAAACATGAACTATTTTGTTAAAGGTTTAATTATTTTTCTGAAAATTCAACTATTTTGTTTAAAGTTTAAATATTTTGTTAAATATTCACCTATTTTGTTGAAAGTTCAATTAGTTTGTTGAAATTTTGTTGAAAATTCAACTATTTTGTTGAGAGTATGATTGTTTTGTTGAAAATTCAACTACGTAGTTGAGAGTTCAATTATTATTGAATATAATTATTTTGAAAGAAAAAATTACTATTTTAATTAATATTTTTACTAATTTCTTAATGTTTCTGTTGAAAATTATATAGCCTCAGTTTATTTTCGAAAGTAATTTTTTGTATTAGAATAATAAACAATACAAATTATGAACATTCAGAAATTCATTTTATTTTACTTTTATTTACGTTTTCAAAGACTATTACATACTTCTAATTTTAACTAACAATACAAAATTATGAACGTTTAGAATTTTATTTTATTCAACTTTCAGTTACATTTTGAAAGAATATGACATCCTTCTAATTGCAACTATTATTCCAATCTTAAACAATTGAAAATATGATATATCTTTTCGATTACTTTTTTCTATGATGCTTGGTAAATCCCCAAGAATTATCAATTATTTGAACAATTTTCATAAACAAATGCAGAGCTTGGCCATTTTTCAACGAATATACTTTTGGCTATTGTTCAACGAATAGGCTTTTGGCTATTTTTCAACGAATAGGCTCATTTTTTTTTAAATATGAACTCATCCTGTGCTATTTTTTTTTTTAGAAAACATCAGAACTAGAATTATTTTTGGGCTTTAGAGAAGTTTATAAAATTTTAAAATGTGTTCATCCTTGGCTCATATATCTTTAAATAAAACGGAGTGGACGAAGAATATTTTTTCGATCACTTTTTTCTACGATGCTTGGTAAATTCTCAAGAATGATTTATTATTTAAACAATTTTCATAAACAAATTCAGAGTTAGCATTTTTTCATTTTACGATGACTCTTTTCCGCGATATTTTGCAAATTGAATAATTATTGATTATTTAAACGATTTTCATAAACAAATTCAGAGCTTGGCCATTTTTCAACGAATAGACTTTTGGCTATTGTTCAGCGAATAGGCTTTTGGCTATTTTTCAACGAATGGACTCATTTTTTTTTAAAAATATGAACTCATCCTGTGCTATTTTTTTTTTTAGAAAACATCAGAACTAGAATTATTTTTGGGATTTAGAGAAGTTTATAAAATTTTAAAATGTGTTCATCCTTGGCTCATATATCTTTAAAGAAAACGGAGTGGACGAAGAATATTTTTTCGATCACTTTTTTCTATGATGCTTGGTAAATTCTCAAGAATGATTTATTATTTAAACAATTTTCATAAACAAATTCAGAGTTAGCATATTTTTCATTTTACGATGACTCTTTTCCGCGATATTTTGCAAATTGAATAATTATTGATTATTTAAACGATTTTCATAAACAAATTCAGAGCTTGGCAATTTTTCAACGTATAAATTTTTGGCTATTGTTTAGCGAATAGGCTTTTGGTTTTTTTTTCAACGAATAGGCTCAATTTTTTTTGAAAATATGAACTCATTCTCTGCTATTTTTTTTTTTCAGAAAACTTCAAAATTCGAATTATTTTTGGAATTTAAGGAAGTTTAGAAAATTTTAAAAATGTGTTCATCCTTGGCTCATATAGCTTTAAAGAAAACGGAGCCGACTAAGAATATTTTTCCGATTACTTTTTTCTGTGATGCTTGGTAAATTCTCAAGAATTATGAATTACTTAAACAAATTTTGTAAACAAATTCAGAGTTTGCATATTTTTAATTTTTCGATGACTATTTCCTGCGATATTTTTTAAATTTGATACTTATTTATCATTTAAACAATTTTCATAAACAAGTTCAGAGCTTGGCCATTTTTCTACGAATAGACTTTTGGCTATTTTTCAGCGAATAGGCTTTTGGCTATTTTTCAACGAATAGGCTCAATTTTTTTTGAGAATATGAACTCATCCTAAGCTATTTTTTTAGAAAACATCAAAATAAGAATTTTTTTGGAATTCAGAGAAGTTTAGAAAATTTGAAAAATGTGTTCATCCTTCGCTCCTATATCTTTAAAAAAAACGGAATCGACTAAGAATATTTTTCCGATTACTTTTTTCTATGATGCTTGGTAAATTTTTAATAATTATTAATTATTTAAACAATTTTCATAAACCAATTCAGAGTTTGCATATTTCTAATTTTTCGATGACTCTTTCCTGCGATATTTTGCAAATTTAATAATTATTTATTAATTAAACAATTTTCATAAACAAGTTCTGAGCTTGGTCATTTTAAAACGAATAGACTTCTGGCTATTGTTCAGCGAATAGGCTTTTGGCTATTTTTCAACGAATAGGCTCAATTTTTTTTGAAAATATAACCTCATCGTGAGCTATTTTTTTAGATAACATCAAAATTAGAATTATTTTTGAAATTTAGAGAAGTTTAGAGAATTTAAAAAATGTGTTCATCCTTGGCTCATATATTTTTAAAGGAAACGGAGTCGACTAAGAATATTTTTGCGATTACTTTTTACATTCTCATTCTAATGAGAAGGTATTGGTTTTATGTAAAATTTGACATAGTCGGTTTTCATCAAATCTCCACGTTTCGAGACCCCCTGAGCTAGAAAAAACGATTTTTACGAAGGTGTCTGTCTGTCTGTAGTCTGTCTGTCTGTCTGTCTGTCTGTCTGTCTGTCTGTCTGTCTGTAGCCACGATAACTTTCGAAAGAATGATCAGATTTGATTGAGCTTTGGCACACTTTTTTATGGCCCAAAAATAGAGAACGAGTTCGTTAACCAGCTATTTTGGATGAAAATCCAAAAAGTGAGCACATTTTGAAAATTTTTGAGACCACTTTTTTGGAAGATTTGAAAATTCTATGTACGGTTATTAGTAGTACGCAAAATGACGAACAAAATATTCTTATGACTTTTCGTGATAAAAAAAAAATTACTGGAGTTATAGCATTTTCAAAATTCCAAAAAACAAACGAAAATGAACATTTTAAGCCGAAAAACGCACGATATGAAAAAAAGTCAAGAGGAGAAAAACGTTGATTCCTGAACACCCTATAATATTTTCATAACAACTTTTAGAATTTTTCGAAAAATAAAAAATTCAAATTTCGATCGCACAAAAAATTAATGAAAAATCAAAAAAGCCATTTTGCTGTAAAACTATGCAAGATACCAGAAAATATCATCTCACCAAAATTGTGCACCTAAAAAAGATCTACAAATTTCTTATCATTCACTTTTTGATATGACGCGTAGTTTTTGTTTTATTCGTAAAAAACAGCATTGAAAATAGAAAAATCAAATTTTCAGACGAATATTACCAGCTACGAAAAAATGATCGAAACAAAATTTGTTCATCCAAGGAAGAGGTACAAATTTATTGTGACTCATGTTTCGATAGGATGCGTGGTTTTCGGTTTATTCGTGAAAATAACATTGACAGTAAAAAAAATCAAATTTTTGAAAAAACAATGCAAGGTACGAAAACATATAAATGAACAAAAATTGTGTATTCAAAAAAGACTTACACACCCGTAATCAATTTTTGTGGTAAGAATATATTCAAAATGAAAAATTTAACTTTTTTGATGAACGGCACAAGCTAAAATAAAATGTTAACTAATAAAATTTGTCGCCTGAATTATATCATTACTTTTCATTTGAAATGAAATACAAATTTAGTAATTTGTATATGAAGAACATATAATACGAAGCACAAAGTGCGCGCTCAGTGTATTTACCAAATCGCACGCCGTAAGTGCGCTCAAACTTTTTTGTTTCTATCATACGGTTCAAATGATTTTCAAATCAAATATCGAGCGCGAAGCGCGAGTGTCTGGATGAGAATGTGTTCCTTAAGGTCGATAGAACCTTGAGTAAATAAAGTTCCTTTTCAGTCTAAAATAAAAATAAATTTAACAATCACTTAATATGTAGAGGTTTTGATAATTTTATAATATTTGCAAACAAACTTTTTCTTTTCATCGATGTAGAACACGAAGTTCAAAAATCTAGAGGAGCCTAGCGTAAAGCGCGATGCAAATACGCCCGAGCGCGTAGCGCGAGGTGAACACATAATCGAGCGCGAAGCGCGAGATCCAACAGTCGCGCGCCCTAGGCGCGCTCAAACTTGCGAGCGAAGCGAGCCGCGCGCGAAGCGCGCCATGAGAATGTGCCCGCGAAGCGGGCAGATTTTTTCTATGATGCTTGGTAAATTCTCAAGAATTAATAATTATTCAAACAATTTTCATGGAGAAATTCACAGTTTGCATATTTTTTATTTTTCGATTACTCTTTCCTGTGATATTTTGCAAATTTAATAATTATTTATTATTCAAGCAATTTTCATAAACAAATTCAGAGCTTGGCCATTTTTCAACGAACAGACTATTGTTCAGCACATAGGCTTTTGACTATTTCAAAAAAAGGCTCAATTTTTTTACAAAATTAACTAAGAATATCTTCCCGATGACTTTGTTGTATGATGCTTTGCAAATGTCTAAGAATTACACAGCCACACACAAAAAATCTTGTCTTGGGTCCGGAGGTCAGACCATGCCTACCATATGTTTTTGGGGTTGCTGAATCCGAATCCGAGGTCCAAAAAATCCCAGCACGTCAGGGTTC
>CAKNYM010052382.1:165089-241979 GCA_932195095.1 Andricus curvator
GCGCGTGGTAGAAGCGTACGTATGCGTCTACCACGCGCATGCGTCTACCACATCTCTCGCTCTCTAGGAGAAAGAGTAGGGACGCGGAACATGTGTTCTCACAGGGAATTTCCCCGAGTTGGGCATGCCTGATTTAGACTAATTTTTGTAACTATTCCTAATCATCGTATAAGGATTACAAATCGAAATTAATAATTATACTAAAGTTTGAATATAACGAGAGGTAGCAGGGATAGTAGGGGAAAATTAGGTGAGTGGAAGTGAAGTATTTAGGGAGGGGAAGTAGGAAACGTGATGAGAAATGGGGGTAAGGGAAATAGGAGAAGTGGTGGGAAATGAGAAAAGGGTGAGTAGGGGAAGTAAGGGGAGCAGAAATAGGGGAAGTGAGCAAGCAGAACTTGGGGAAGCGAGGGAAAACAAAGGTGGTAGAGGAAGTCAGGGGGAATGTTGGGGACTGAGGAGAAGTGGAAGTAGATGAGAAAGAAGTTGGGAAAGGGCAGGTTAAAGTGTGAAGAGGAGAAGAAGGGTTGGAGAGACGAAGTGGAGAATGTGAGGATAGTAGGAAAGGAGAGGTTTGGACGACTAATTTTCGTCTTAGTAGGCTACGTCTTTTTGTAGGCGCAAAGCGCCTACTTGGACTAATTTTTGTAACTTTTTTTGATCATCGTTTCAAAATTACAAATCGAAATCATTAATTATACTAGTTTGAATATTAGGAGGAAAAGTAGCGATAGTAAGGGGAAATCAGGTAAGTGGAAGCAGGAGAAGGGAAGGAAAATTGAAGGAGGGTGTGTAGGAAACGTGAGGAGAAATGGGGGTAGGGGAAGTAGGAGAAGTGGTGGGAAATGAGGGAAGATTAAGTGGGGGAATTGAAGGGAGCGGAACTAAGGAACTGAGGTGGTAGAGCAAGTGAGGGAAAATTTGGGAGGAAATGAGGAGAGATGGAGGTGGATGAGGAAGAAGTTAGGAAAGGGAAGGTTAAAGTGTGAAGAGGGGAAGTAGGGAGGAGAGGAGAAGGAGAGAATGTGATAATAAAAAACGAAAAAATCGACTTCCGATTCAAGAAGACCTACTCTATATGTTGAAGTTATAAAAGAATGAGAAACTGCTCGAAGAGAGGAAATATACTCTGCGTATTAATTATTTCTTATAAGCCAAAAACACATTCGATATAAATCTTCTATTCTCTTTATCAATAAAGTTTCTGCATCAATCCTAGCTTTCTCTTCTCATATAAATTATTGATAGTAAGAAATTATTAATGCTGAAGTATCAGAGCACGTGCATGCAATTTGTAGAATGTATCATTCATGTATATCGATTAGATCAGTATAGGGTCTAACTGAAGATAGACTTACTGATTGATATCAATTCTTCTACCCTATTTTCGTGAATACGAGGAAACTCCACTCACGTTATTATTCATTTATGTCACTCCCTTCAAAGAGAAGCTGAAAGTGGCCAGAAAAACACCAGAATTTTTGAGTTATTCCAAGTTTGGCATAGGTAAATTTTAATTAAGTAAGGACAAACAGTTCACAAATTTGAAAAATAATCTTTCCATTTATATGGGACCGTCCACAAATTATGAGACACTCTAATTGTGGACGGTCACTTATAAATGGAGGAGTTATTTTTCAAATTTGTGAACTGTTTATCCTTACTTAATTAAATTTTGCCTTTGCCAAACTTGGAATAACTAAAAAATGCTGGTCTTTTGCTGGCTACTTTCAGCTTCTCTTCGAAGGGAATGACATAAATGAATAATAACGTGAGTTATTATATATTATATAATGAAACCGTGAGGGGGGGGGGGGGGGTCTGCCCTGAAGTCACGAAGTGTTAAACCGGAGGAAATTTTTTGGAAGACAGTTGAATTTTCAACCCGCAATGTTAAATTTTCGAAAAAAATTTCATTTTCTGCCTAGAGAGGTTAAATTTCAAACAAGAAAGATGACTTCTACCATAAAAGATGAACTTTCAATCAAAAAGGACGAAATTTCAACAAAAAAAATATGACTTCAACAAAATAGTTGAATTTTTAACAAAATAATTAAACTTTTTACAAAATAGTTGAAAATTTTACCAACTTGTGGAATTTTTAACCTTAAAAGATGAATTTTCAACTGAAAAAATTATTTCTTACCAAGAAGAATAATTTTCTACTAAAGGACGAATCATCAACAAATTACATAAATTTTCAACTGAATAGATGAATTTTAAACTAAAAAAAGATAAGTTTTCAACTAAAATGAAACAGTTAAATTCGTAACAAAATAGTTTACAATCAGAAATATAAATTTTGAACAAAATAGTTGAATCCTTAACTGAAACAGATTAATTATAAACTGGGCAGTTTTATTATTAATCAAAAAAAATAAATTCTCAACGCATATTTCAACTAAAAGAGATAAATTTTCAAACAAGCAGTTTCATTTTTAATGAAAACGGATACATTTCCAACAAAAAAAAATAATTTTTTTTAAACAAAGATGAATCATGAACAAAATATATGAGTTTTCAACCAAGTACTTGAATTTTTGCCTAGAAATTATGAATTTTTGACCAAAGAGTTGAATTTTAAACTAAAAAAGATAAATTTCAAATAAAAAAACGGAATAATTGAATTTTCAGTTTAAAAAAAAGTGATTTTGTACTAAAAATGAAAAGAATTTTCATTAAAATAGTTGGATTTTATACTAAAGAGATGAATCTTCGACAATAATAAATGAATTTTTAACCAAGTAGTTGAATTTTTTATAGAAAAAAAACGACTCGTTAATTAAATTATTGTATTTTCAATAAAACCATTAAACTGAAAATACAACAGTTTTGTAGAAAGTTCGTCTTTTGGCTTTAAAACTAAATAGTTTAGATCTTGGTTAAAAATTCGACTACTTGTTTGAAAGTTGAACTTGTTTGTTAAAAATTAATTTATTGGGTAAAGATTAATAATTTTAGATAAACAATAATTCGTTTCGTTAAAAATTTAACTATATTTTTTGAAGTTATTTCGCTGTTTTTCATATTTTTCTGTTGAAAATTTAACTGTTTTGTTCAAGATTTTGCCTTTTTGTTTAAAATTCAACTATTTCGTATAAAATTGGACTTTTTTTTTAAATTTAAAATAAAAATATTTTGTGGTTGAAAAGTGAACTATATTACTGCATTTTTCATTGAGAATTCATATTTTTTGGTTAAAAATTTAATTTCTCAGATTAAAATTCAGCTACTTTATTAGAAGTTGAATTTCTCGAATTCGAAATCGATCCTTTTAGGTGAAAATTAATTTTTGAAACTGAAACTTTAACTATTCCATTTTTTGTGAAAAATTAATTCTCACGGTCAAAAATGAAACTTTTTTAGTTAATGATTGTACTATTTCATTGAATTAAAGTTGCTTTGGTTGTTTATTCTACTATTTTGATGAAAATTCCTTATTTTTGGTAGAATTAAACTGTTTTTAGCTTCAAATCTTTTTTTCTTTAAATATCAACTATTAAATATTTCGTTGAGAATTAACTTTTTTGGTTAAAAATTCTACTGCTTGGTTGCAACAAATAGGGGAAATAAAAAAAAATTGTAATCCCACTACTTTGTTAAAAATTAATTTCTTAGGTGTAGGATTCATCTCTTTTGTTGAAAAGATAATAATTTGTTTAACAAATTTTTGTTTTTGTTCAAGAGCAATTTTCAAACTGAAAATTTAACTTTTCCATTTTTGGTTGAAAATTGATATTTGCTAGTTGAAAAATCAACTTCTTTGTTAAAAATTGATGTTAATTCTTTAAACGAAATTACAGGCAAGAAGATTAATTTGCTAAAAAAAAGAATAATTTTTAAGAAAATACATTCATTTGCAACCAAGTATTTTAATTTTTCATGGAATTTTTAACCTAGTTGAATGTTCAACCAGAAAGGTTAATTTTCTACAAACAAAAAAAAACAAATTTTCAACAAAATAGATGAATTCTCAACCTAAAAGGATAAATGTTCAACAGAAAAATAGAAAACTTAAATTTTCAGTTAGAGAAATAAGTTTTTAACCAAGTAAAATAAATTTTCAACGGAATATTTCAATTTTCACCCAAACGAATGAATTTTTGACCACAACAAAAAATTTATAATAACCAGAAAATTCGACAAAAAAATTAGTTAAAAAAATAATTTCTAATAAGAAAAACCTAATTTTCAAACAAAGAAATGAAATTTCAACCAAAAAGATTCATTATCTACCAAAAAAACTAGTTTTGGAAAATCTCATATCGAATCGTTGAAAATTTACTGAGATATGCAGATTTGGAAAAAGTACTCGACGTCTGCCCGCGCAGACTGAACTTCGAAAACGCTGCCTGACAGAGCAGTCCTCGCGATTCATTAGCCAACAGCGCGGGCAGACGTCGAGTACTTTTTCCAAATCTGAATATCTCAGTAAATTTTCAACGATTCGATATAAGATTTTCCAAAAAACTTCATTCTAGCATCGCTCGAGTATTTTGAATACGTCCTATAAATATGAACTCATTTCAATAATATTTGATCGATTTAGAACGATTTAAGTTTTAAAACTTAATTAAATCAGGGAGAAACTTTTTTTCAATATTTCGTTTTTATTATTTAAAATAAACGTTTGGCAAAAAAAATTCTGAAAGAAAAAAGTTTCACTTCCTTATTATCTAGAATTCTACGTTTTTAAAAAATTGATTTTTTTATTTTAAAAATTGTCTCTGTTTGAGACGATCGGAAAATAATTTTACGCGTTTTCGAGCGTCAGTCTGGTTATTGGTTCCGGCGGGTCAATTTGTCATATTACAGAGTCAATACCATTTTGACTGTTATTTTTTCTGTAATTAGAAATGTTCGGCAAAATCCATATATCACTTTAATATTCATGACTTTTGCTAATTTTAGCTACAACTTCAATCAGTTCTGAGCAGTGAGCATCTTCAACATCTTATCCAATTGGCTCAACCTTTGTTGCAGAGCAGTTTTGTACAAAAATGAAGAAATTAGGCTACAGTGCTTTTTCATGTGAAAAAATGATTATCTTTTCGATGAAAAATGGACGACCCTTACTCGGCATATTGTCTCAATGCTATCAAAATAGACATCACTTTTTCTCCTCTGATAATATCTGGCAGGCAATTACGAATCGTGCTAAACCGTGCAGAAAAAGTTGTAGCTGTTGCACAAGACGTAAGCAGTAAGCACACTATCCGAATGCCGTAAAGATTTATGGCTAATTCTTTTTCTTCGCAAGCTTATCCGGTCATCTGAAATGAAACAGCTCTGCCAAGATATATATGTATATGTGTGTGGGAGAGTCACCATGCCATGCCATATCCGGCGAGTTGCTGGCAATCGAGTAGCGAGGAATCTACATGCGAAAGAAGAACCAACCCTCCTGTTTCTGAGTCACTGAATCTTCCTTCTATTCATTTTATCACCGGATCCATTTGCCATCCTTTCCAAGATATTCGTGTGGATCGCGAAACGATTTGTACTCGTGCATGGGAAGACGCTCTAACACAGAGACAACTTCAGAATCGAATTGCATACGCCATGAGAGGAAAGACCTTCGTTTCAAATTCTGCAAACTCAATTTTCACGTCTCCTCATTCAAGTCTTGAGATTTGAGATTTAAGGTCAAAATCCCAACACGTTCCTATGCTACATCCTGTAACTGAGGAATATAATTAGTTATACATTAATAACTACATGGCGTATGTCTTGTGGGGCAAATCTGACTCTGCTTATATCATCGCTATTACTTAACAATTTTAATTCTTCTTTGCATTAAATAAATCTTTTTTATTATGGAGATAGTGCTATTTACTATAATCTTGAAAATTGACGTTGTAAAAGTACTTCAAGTCCAAAATATATTGAATATCGTAAATAATTGAAGCCTCGCCAGAGGGGCAAGCGCGACCAAGATAATAGTTTACGAGTGCTTGCTAAAAAAACAGTCTGTAGAAAAAAATGGACTTTACCGGTCAAAAAAGCATGTTTTTTGTATTGATACGGTAGAAATATTTGCGTGTAGTCCGTTTCTAGTATCATGTCAACGAATAAGAGGTTATATCACAGCTTTCACTATTTTTATTCAAAATAACTTATTCTTCTTGCTGGATAGGTTTGCAGGTAATTTTCCCAGTACATAAAATACCTCAGAAGCGAAGGATTATATTTTACCATCTTCAGATATTTTGATTTTCATAAAAAGCTGCGGTCGCTTTTACCCTCCAATGGGGGGCAAAGCGGACGAAATACAGCTTGTTCAAAATAAGTAAATCATGGAATTATTATTTTATTAATGTAATTATTACTTGTAGAAATATGATACACAATAGTGTAGGACCCGAAATAATAAAAAATGGATCGAATATTATTAACTTTAAAGAATTATTGATTGTTAACTGGTCGGCGCTGCCCCTCCTTACCCTACTATGTATAATCAGACTCGGTCAAATTCCTTCATTTCCTTACATTAAACATTTATTTTAATTTATGAAGCTCATTTTAAACATCATTTAACATAACAGAGCAAAAAATGCCAAATAAAGGAATTTTTAAACATATAATTCAATTTTCCACTAAAAAATAACAATTTTCAACAAAATATGGAATAGTTCAACTTTCAGTTGAAAATATTGATTTTTAAAAAAAAACGGATTTCAACAAAATAGTTCAATTTTCAAACTAACTGATGAATTTTCAACTAAAATGACGAATCTTCAACTGAAATAGTTGAATTTTGAACCAAAAAGGTGAGTTTAAAAAAAATTAATTTTCACTGAAAAATATAAATTGTCAACCAAAACTTAAATAATTGAATTGAAGAAATTAATGTTCAAGAAAACAGATGAATTTTCAACTAAAACTATGGAATATTCAATCGGAATATGTTAAATTTTCAGTTAAACAATTACTTTCCACAAAAAAAACGTTGACTTGAATAGTTAAATTTTATACCAGAAAGATAAATTTTTAACTAAAATGAGGAATCTTCAACTAGAATAATTGAATTTTCGAACAAAAAGATAAACTTTCAACCGAGAAGATTAATTTTCACAAAAAAGAACCTTCAACTAAAAAATATCATTTTCAACCATAAATTAAATAATTACATTCTTAGTCAAAAAATGAATGTTCAATCCAAGAGATAACTTTTTAACTAAAATTATGCAATATTCAACTTGAATAATAGTTACATCTTCAGTTCAAAAAATTCATTTTCATAAAAAAAAAGAAACAAGTTTTCAATCAAATAGCTCATTTTTCAACCGAATAAATGGATTTTTAATTAAAATAATGAATCTGCAACCAAAAAAAAATAATTTTCAACAAAATAGTTTAGCTTTCGATCAATTAATTTAATTTTCAACCTAAAAGATGAATTTTGAACTAAAATGATGAATATTTAACTGAAATACTTTAATTCTTAGAAGAGACAAATTTCCACCAAATTGTTGAATTTTGAATTAGAAAAGATCAATTTTAAATAAAAAATGGAACAGTTGAAGAAATTAATTTTCAACCAAACTGATGAATTTTGAACTTAAATGATGAATCTTCAACTGGAATGGTTGAATTTTTTACCAAAAAGATGAATTTTTAATCATAAGAATTAATTTTCCACAAAAAACACGCAATTTCTACGAAATACATAAATTTTCGAACGAAAAGTTTAATTTTTAAAATTTAAAATATCAATGTTCAACCAAATAGTTGAATATTCTTGAAAAAAGATAAATTTTCATCCAAAAATAGAATAGTTACATTTTATGTTGTAAATCTAATTTTTAATGAGAAAAAAAAACAGATTTTTAGCTAAATAGTTAAATTTTCTGCTGGAATAGTTAAATTTTAAGTGGAAAAAATTGATCTTCAACCAACATTTTCAACCAGATATGAATTTTCAATTAAAATGATGAATCTTTAACAAAAATAATTTTTAACAAAATAATTCATTATTCAACCAAGTGGGTAATTTTTTTACTGAGGAGTGATGAATTCGCAACGAACCATTTGAGAAAACTTTCTATTATAATTCAGAAATATTTCTTCTTTGAAATACTACTTCTAATCTAAAAACTAATTGAAGTACTTTCTTTATCTAAAATTTGGAAGAGGGAACTTTCGAATTGTGACGAATTCTGACCTGGAACAGGGATTTTTTCAAATACCTTTCTTCTAAATCCGAATTATAAGAACGTTACATTCTTTAAATCATATACGCTTTCTTTTTTATCATTGAAAAGAAAGCGGTAATTCCACGGGTTTTCACGGTAAAATTGTTAAATTTTCTAGGTGAAGTCAACTGCATTAAATGATAGTTACACATGAACAAATCCTCTGGGTTTGATCTGATAGACATCGGATGAGATACTTTCTTCCTGCAAGCACCACCTCTGAGCATTGTAAAAATACACCGAATATAAAAACTAGAGTCAGTCAGTTTTCTAGGAGTGGAAGCTTCTAATGTGTCCCCTAAGGGTTTACATTTTTCTTGTATCTCTTCCCTATTCCTTTACACACCCCCACACACTTTCTTGGCGATGGGAGGGGGACCTACAGTTTAAGGTGGGTTCCGAACCACCAAAAGCAACAGCTTTAAGTACTTAGAGAACCTTTTTCTCTAGAGGTACCGGTCCCACGACTCTCCGGAGATGAACCCTTGCTAGGCTAGTGTTCACCGCATGGGCCGCCGAGGCTCTTCCAGAGTGCGAGGCAGGATTCGAACCAGCAAGCCGAAGGAGTGTGTCCAAAGCTTAACCCCCACGACAATCGTCTCACTTGAGTCAGTTATTTATTAGAATTGTTATGATCAGATCAGTCCAGTAGGTTTATGGTATGTGAAGATCAGCTATCAGTTCAAGGTCATGCAGTTTAGTTACGAGCCTTGCATTTATCATCACTAAGTTAGCATTTAGAACGCAGTTTAGAATCTAGTTGTAACTGTTCATCATTGTACTGCACCAAGTGCGGTATACCTTAGTTTGCGCATCGAATCATGATTGTGCTTGGTTCACTTGGAAAACTGTAACTAAGTGTGACTTTCATCTATGCACCTAACCATAATGATACTACAAACATTATTCATTAATCAATCACCCACGGGTATACAATTGGATCATCGAGTAGAACTATTAATTTCGATCATGATCGCTATCAAGGTTAGATATTAGTGATTCCACATCAAAACAAAGATATCCAGAAATCTTTTTGGGAACAATGACCTTATTTACATTGTCTAAAAACTCACCAAATGAGGACTTCATCTCATCTTCTAAAACCAACTGCGCTGAGACCATCTGGCCTAAAGCAACTTTATAAGTAAATTAACGGATGATCTTGTAAACTTTTTCGAATCAACCAAAAACTCTCATCACCTGAGTATTTTGTTTTTCTTGAAGGTGGACCTAATCTTTTCCAACCCTGCCAACTTTGGCATCCATCCAGACTTCGATCTTTTCATGAATAATTTAATTCACTACAATTTTGGAACTCATTGGCATCCTCATCCCGAGAATTCATATTCAAAAATTGTATATTAAGAAAATGATAGTCCAGTTAGTAGCCTTACTTATTTCTGTTGCTTCTGCAATAAGATGAACCAATCGCTTCAATTCTGTCGTCGCGTCGCGTTGCGTCGAATAAGAAGCATAGTGGCATGGCATGGCACTTCAAAGAACTTTCAATTGAATTTCAAACGGCATACGAATAAGGGGTGACTTTCAGAAAGTCAATCCAGAGTTGCAATGTTCTCCAACCTGTAGCAGGTGCATCCTCGTAGACTCGATATCGTGGATATCGCGCTTCGTCGAATTCTGGAATTACCCTAATTTCTAGTCCCCTTCCTTTGAAGCCCAATCGAGACACGTATTTGCTTCCCTATATGCATACTACCATCGGAAATTATCTACACGGCTAGCGTGAGCAGTAATAGAAATCATTACTAACTTTGATATGTGATTACTCGTTCAAAAAAAGAATCCTGCAACTTTGTATAAAGACCGTTGGAAGGGTGATGAAATTCCAAGTCGACTGACACCTCATAGAGATATTATTGATATTTAAAGGGAATATACCAATGATGCCACCGGGGCTTCAGCACATATTTTCTCAGTTCTCTTACATTCACCGAATACGAATATAGTTAAATAATTTATGTTACTTTGTCAAGCAGGGTAATTAATTAATTAATTTCTGATGTTAGATGTTGCCGATTATTGGTCAAATAATTTTCTCGAGAAACGAGAAAAAATCTGCCTCGGCCCGGATTTGAACCGGGAACACCACTATTCACGAGTGGAGCGTTAACCAATGACGGCACCAAATTAAAGTATCCTCTGAAAGGAATGCGATTTAAAGAAGTAGAAGAAATAAAACAGAATGCGACGAAGCAGCTGTTAGCCATTCCGAAAGGTAACTTTAAGGAGTGCTTCCAAAGTGTCAAGGTCGCTGGAAGAAGGTTGTGGCTTCTGAAGGGAAGTACTTTGAAGAGGATGTCATTGACATTGACCACAATTAACTCTTACTCCTGGTACACCACAAGTTCGGATACTTTCCGGACAGACATCGTCCCTTCTTCCCATCAGGTTACTTCTCTAGATCCGTGTCTGATGACACGCGTTGAAGTAAGACATATTCATATTTACCAGATGACATTCGACGTGGAATTTCATAAACTTCCTAGCCGTTGTTTATAAAAATGTCTAAATTTATTTCCGACCGAGTAATCATGTATCAAAGTCATCAGCGGTTTTAAGTGCCGCTCACGCTAGACGTGTAGATAATTTCCGATGGGAGTGTACAATGGATACACGTTCAAGTGTAAAGCCAGATAGATAAAGGCTTAACTGGGGAGAGTGAAACTCAGGACGAGGTCTTGCAGCTTGCCAAGGACGATCAGATACCTAGGACGCTTGGACGCTTGTCCTTCCTCATTGGCGGGTAGCCGCGCGTCATCCCTCGGGAGCATTTTCCGTCCCGTTATCTCCGGGATTTCTCGTTAAGCGGGATTCGTTACCAGGATTGTATATTGCTCATGCTCTGAAATGTAAATACAGTCACTGGTATTGTCACTATTGTCAGTGACCTCCGACAATGAATTGCGTCTGCACCCTCTTTTTTTATTGAGCCTTATCTACCCCTTTTCATTTCATCCTTGCGGAAGAAACAGCGGAATTACCTCAATTCCTCTGTAAAAAAGAATTATGAGAAAAAAAATTTGTATGTTTCATTAGTTGATACTGAACGTTGCGAGGGTCCCTGATTTGAATCTTAATCATGCCATGCCTTTGTTTTTATCCTATACTGTGAAAAATTTCTGTGGATAAAAAAAAAATTTATTTTAATCATAGTAATATCGATGTGATAGATTTTAGGCGAGAAACTATTATATTGTTTAATAACAATATAAGACTATGATAGCTCCAATGTTATGTTACAAATAATAATTCCCGGTAGCGATTTTTTTCTTATTCGCATTTCGTACTTCCTGAAGCATTTTCTTCTCTATTCTTTACCGCGAATCTTGACATAAGCACCCCACTTGATTTGACCAAGAATCTATTATTTCAGCTTATTACCATAAATTCCATTCACGAATTCCATCTTCTCTTGACCTTCCTGACTTGGAACAGATCGGCATGCAGAGTCATATCATCAAGGCGTCAATTTCCTTGTCATTTAAGGTTTGATCGAGGGGCAGACTTTCGAATTTCGCTTTTCACAGAGGGAACGTTTCCTTGGTGACCGAAGGGAGCTAGCGCAATCCAAACCACCATATGTATGCCTCTCCTGTTTGTGTTTCATATTGATAGAGTATTGATATGCTCCACCCCTGTGTTCCATCAAGGGAGAGATAGAGAGAAAATCATATCTCTGTCCCGCCAAAGCAAGCAGTCCGCCACTGTTACTACAGCCTCGTTAATGGACAATGCTTCCCAGCCTTTAGGTTTACACAGTACTATACGCGAAGTCGTGATTTTCGCAATGAAAAACATTAAAGGCGATTGTCTGCGACAAAGAAGGGCAATTGCTCGTAGGATGTAGGATTTCGGTAGAGCAACAAGAAGTTAATTGTTACATGTGGACAATTTCCTGCAACCAAAATTACTTTCACATGGTAAAATTTATCTGCAACATTGGGTATGATTACCATGTTAACTTTAATTATATCGATATTGCTATTTATTAACTGTAAATACCTTGGTTGATAGATTTTGGTACATTAAATTGTCATTATTTGATAAACGTTCCGGAAGACAGTATGAGAAATAGATAACATTTAGGTATTAGATGTAAACTGACTTATGATTATAATTTTAGCTTGAATCGTCGAGTAATCATATTTGGTAGAGAGCCTAAAATATAATCTCTTAATCAAACAATATTTGTCTAAAATATTCGCTTCAAAATTGCGCTGAATATATCAAGTGACCTCTCAAACATTAATATCTTCACAGTTTGCGATTTTTTCGTTATAGTTTCTGCATATTTCCGAGATTGATGTTTGTCAGTCATACTCTGTTTTAGAATCAGGTATCAGAAAATAAAATTGATAGAAAAGCCTTAGTTCTTCAGGAGGAAATTTTATTAATTGTTTTGTTTCGACGCAAAGGAAATCAACATTCAATATTCAATATTCGCGTTTTATAAATGAGGCTAAAAAGGGACGATTTCCGGTTATCAATAGTAGATAGATACATTAACATTTGCCTAATTCATTAGCACTTTAAAAATTCTTTAGAAGCTACCGGAAATGGAAATGGAAAGTGAATTATACAATTCCTGATGATCTTTTGGAGGAGTTTAAATTTGGTAGAACATTAATTATCCTCATAACCATCTAATGAAATAAATTTTGTAAAGCAATTACTTTAATTTAGAGTTCGATTTTTTTTCTGAAATGCACAGAATTGATCTGATTGCTATCAAAAAACATAACACGTCTTTCTATATGTAAATAATAAGGCACAGTTAATATATACGCTACGCTAATTATTACGATTACATATTAACAACTAAGTTATTAATATTTCTCACCGGTACTCCAACTGTGCTGTGCCAAGAGAATTCCAAATCAGCCAAATTCACTGGAACTGGAACGACAAAATTCAGTGCATAGTTGTTAATGACACCCTCTCTCACGTAGAATAATTCGGCATCAAGTCCTGAAACAGGAAATTATACATCTTGTTTAAATAGAAGCCTATAGAAACTGTTGGAATAAGAATAATAAATTAAATGATGTTGCTTGGGTTTGATCAGGTATGCACAGAAAAGCATGGGTGTATAATCGTTGCATCTCATTTTGAAAAGTAAAAACTTTCATTGTGCTTTCATTTGTTTTCTTCTCTCGAGAATGAAGTAAATCAAATCTACACAAAATTCCGCCAATCCGAGGATTGGCATTGTACAATGTCTTTAGACGTTTAACTAAATAGAACCTAAATGCAGATCATAACATGAAGCTGATTGCAAGATTTCATAAAACCGTGTGAAAAAACTTTCTATGCACACTGCACACTCTTGCAATACTTCTTAGGAGTTTTTCTTTAATTCCAATTCTAATAATAAAATTCTAATAATCCGAGCCATTGTCAGAGGTTGTGTAAAGAAAGTTTTTTTTAATGGTTTTATGAAATGTTGTCATCAGGTCTATGTTATTATTATCTGTAGTCAGGTTCTATTAGGTTTTAGGCCTATAGTAGTCTTTCGTCGAATATTCCGTACAACTAACCGGTCAAGTATAGCGCTTGGACTTGTATTACGGACTTGTCTGAAACGATAGCCCTAAATAAGCTGGAAACGGAGATAGTCTAACGGAAATCTCCATAACTGTAGACAGTTCAAACAATAAATTTGAACCAGTATACCAACAAAAATAACTTATTTTCAACAATAAGAACAAGATATGCACAGTGGAAACCCTTTTACTGTAGTTGGTAGGATTTTTTACTCTGTTTATGATAATGTACCAGAACATGCTTCAATTATCCAAACTATGATGCTGTGCAAAAAAAGGAAGTAGTAACGACATTTGGGATTTAGCTTCACGATTCGTATTTGTTTCCGATATATTTGAATGGAAAGCAATGTGGAATCATGTGACAAATCACAAATGTAGTTAACGATTTATTGTTTCGCACGGGTAACATACTTTGTTAACAATAAGAACAATGTATGCAAAGCGAAAAACTTACTTTGTACGAATTTTTACTCTCATTCTAATAATCTGCAGCAACATGCTTCATTGATCCGAACTATGGTAAGAGGGTCTGAATAGAAATTTTCTACAAATTGTTATGAAATGCTGCATTCAGCTCTATGTCATCATCGGTATTTGGGTTCTATTTTGTTGTAGTTTGTACATTGTTAGAAAAATCAATAGCCTCTATTCTGTGAAAATCGAAATTGTTTTGCTTCACCCCAGCGCAGCTTCATCAAGAAAAATCCTCTGCACCCTTTGCACGGATCGTGCGAAAATCCCATAGGTAGTGCCTCGAGAGATCTGAATTTCCCCAGCCAGCGATTCGACTCATCCGTCCGCCTTCACGTTTGACTACGCAATTCGCTATCTCGTTCGCAAACGTCTGCGTAACTATAAGTTATCTTGCTTGGTAACCTAGCCACCTAGCCTATATCAGGGAGTGTAGTTCTGCTATATAGTCAGACATTTCACCCCATAGCCGAGCTAGCGTGTGATAAGGCACCTAGCCTCCTCTAAGGAGGGAATATTTCAGATCAGGATTACATGCATTGAATAAGGTGGCTTGTCGAGGAGGAAGGAGAGCGACAAGGAGAGATTCGATACTATTGTTCTAGGTATTGTCTTAATTCGTACTATCTATACCTAGTGTGTTTTGAACTACACTAGCTTTGTTTAGCATATCATTTAGACCCAATATCTTGTTTTTGATGAAATAATTACCATTGAATGCTCAAGTGTTTCTCTTATTTTAGGGAAAACTATACCTTATTACTGTTGGGTCCTTCATGCTCATTATGCACATGGCATATCGTACAGATCTACCAGTAGAATATAGAAAAAAATGTATAGACAGTGGCTTTGATATTAGATCAGAGCTATTGAATATAAAAGTTTATCAAAATTATGGTTAATATATTTTATTTTTAAGTACATACATACCTAAGTAGTATTTCTTGTCTTTTTTTAAACAGGGTATGATTGTACTGTTGCTGTTTAAAAATAAAACCTACTACTAAGTCAATTTCTTCTCTTCAATAATTACAAACTGTAATTTATTTAATGAAAAGTACAAAGATACAGAAAACATTATTATTTAAACTAGCTGTAAATTCGATCTCGAATGTTTCCACTTTGTTCATATTTATAATTGTATGGTGCTTATTACACGATCACTTTGCTTTCCGTTCGCAAATGTATTTTCTTTCTCATAGAGGAAGCATTAGTTATTTTTTTTCAATAATAGACAAACGAAAGTCTTCATTTTGATCAATTTAAAAATAGAAATTTACCAAAAATGCAAAATTAAAAAATAATACAAGTAATTTTTTGAATGCAAAGACAAATCACAGAAATGAAATTTCGTATTTGAAATCATAATTTTTCGAGATGAAAAAGGGAAGGGAAAAGTTCTCTCGCACCTTATCCCTTTCCCAGCTTTATGATTTTTTTACAAAAAATTTCAGAATTATTCTATTTGAAAATTTATGATCAAAACATCTTTTCTATTCATGCGTCAACTTTGAATTATGTCGATGAAGAAAGTTTTTCTTCTTGAAACAGATGACTCAAATATTATGAATGAGCATAACTTCCTTAATCTTCAATAAAGTGTATGAATATTATAGACCAATCGATTTGCCTCGAATCAAGGAATCTTTTCCGTTCTGGCTTCAACTTTGAATTATGCCAATGAAATAAGCTTTACTATAATAAAACCGATTTTTAAAATATTATTGAGTGCTAAGAAAAATGCAATTAATATTTTCAGGAATCCTTTGGTCAGTTTCAAGATATTAGTGTGGAAAATAAGCCCTCCAAATTTCATCAATTTATCTGCAACCGTTTTCAAGTTATTGTGTTCACAAAAAGGTGTGACATCCACACATGAACACACATCCACACACGCACACATCCGAACAATACTTAGAACATTGTGTTAGACATTTTTAAGTTGAGGAAGGTTTAATCAAATAATTTAAAAATTTTTGGAAAATTTTACCATTGCAAAGCTTCTTCTATGAGGAAGCAAAAAAGGTGGATTTATTTCAAATCCACTTAACATTCTATTGAAAATTTTGTTTGAATTTTAGGCTCATATGAAACTAAAATTTTTGAAATTTGAGAATTTTTAATTAGATTAAAATCAAATTCAAAATCCTATTCAACGTCCAATACTCAAGTTAATGTGTAGAATTCCTGAAAATAAAACAAGAATCCAACGATCAAATTTGAACAACCACAACAAAAATAAATAAATTTTAAAAAAAATATTTCGCACGTTGTTTTTTGTATGATAATTTAATGCTCTATTCCTAACAAAAAATTTAAATCGGTTAAAAATTGAAGGCTGTAGACTTTTTTGAATAGTAAATTCCAGATTTGCACCACTGTGTGGAGCAGAGTTTCCTGCCCCGGAAAATGTAAATTTATTAATCAGAAATATCAAAAAACATTCACCTAAGTTAGCAGTTAATGTAAAAAGACTTGAAATTTAATTTATATTTTTTGGTTCTTTAATTTCGTCATCCTACCGCAGTCAAAAAACATAAATGACAAATTTTTTTAGCAAACATACTATGAAAAAATTCACATCTGGTTAACGGTTTTCAGTTTTGAGATAAATTCAATCTTTTCTGCGTAACTTTGAATAAGGACATTTTTTTGTAGAATGAATAAAAAGTCACTTTAAAAATCTTGAAAAAACGTGACTGAAATTTTTAATTGGAAATATTTGACTAAATGTTAAAAATTTTGAGAAATCCTTTCCAATGCATATTTCTAACCCCAAATAATATAAAATCAAAATCTATTTTAAAAATTCATGACTCACTATTTTTCATTAAACGAATGCCACTGAATAAGCTTCGAATATATTTTTTGTCAAAAAATTATATTTTATTATTTATAAATACAGTGAAGAGGGATAATTAATTTTTATTAAAAGCGTGATTTTTTTCTCGTCCACTGTTTTTTTTCTCTTGATTTCTTCTTGATTCATCCTAATTTAGAAGAGTATATTCTATGATATTTTTTTTCTTTGAAAAACAAAAATCTAACTTGTTTCTCGGAAAATGTTCTTAAAAAATATAAAGAGACATTTTGATTTCGGCAGAAAATTATTCTTTTCAGTTGAAAATTCATGATTACGGTTAAAAATTCAATTCTAATCTACTTTTTCAAAAAGTCAACTGTTTCATTGAAGATTTGTGTTTTCGCTTGATGGTTCCACTATTTTGTTGAAAATTCGTATTTTTTGGTTTAATTCAACTTTTTTACATTCTCATCAGAGAAGGTATTAGATTTGTGTAAAATTCCCTCCCCCTCCCGTTTTCAAAAAACAGGTTTTTACGAATTTGCTGTCTGTATGTCGGTATGTCTGTATGTCTGTTTGTATGCCTGTCTGTGAGCACTTTAACTTTCGAAATAATCATTTCATTAGATTGGCCTCTGGTAGACTCATTTAGTGTCCGAAACTGAAGGTCAGGTTCGTTAGCCAGCTATTTTTGATGAAAATTCAAAAAGTAAGAGCGAACAATTTATTTTTACGACTTTTTTCGATGTAATGAAAATTATCATAGTCATAGCATTTTCAAAATCCAAAGAAACACACGAAAATGAACATTTTTAGCTAAACGACGCACGATGTGAAAAAAAAGTCAGGAGGCGAAAAACCTTGCTTTTCAAACAACCTAAAAGATTGTCATAAGAACTTATTGAATTCTCTTAAAAAATCGAAAATTTAAATTTTGACCCCAAAAAAAATGATGAAAAATCCAAAATTCTATTTTGCCGTCAAACCACGCAAGATACCGAAAATAATGAATTCACAAAAATTATGCAGCCAAAAAAGATCGCAAAAATTTGTTATTGATCACTTTTTTGAAGGATACGTCATTTTTATTTTATTTTTTAAAAGAACAAATTAAAAATGAAAATAATGAAATTTTTGGACAAACGACACAAGCTACGGAAAAAAATAATAAGACAATGTTTTCCATCCAAAAAGGAGCTACAAATTTGTTATTAATAATTTTTTGATTGGAAGCATAGTTTTTGTTTTATTCGTGAAAAAAACAACATTGAATATAAAGAAATTAAATTTTTGGACAAACGACACAAGCTCTGAAAAAAACGAATAGGCACAGGTTGCTCAACCAAAAAAGAGCTACAAATTTCTAATTAATAATCTTTTGATAAGATGCGTAGTTTTTGTTTTATTCGTTAAAAAGTACTTGAAAAATAAAATAATAAGTTAATAAACAAAAGTTGTTTAACCTAAAAAGATTGACAAATTTTTTAATAATAATTTTTAGATAGGACAAGTAGATTTCCTTTTATTCGTAGAAAATAAGTTTAAATATAGAAAAATTAAATTTGTGGAAAAACGACATGGGAGACAAAAAAAAAAAGGAAGACGAAAGTTTTTCAACCAAAAAAAGATCTAAACATTTGTTATTAACTCTTGTTATGAAAATATACTAAAAAAATTAACTTTTTAGAAAAAGGAAACAAGCTTGAATAAAATTTTATTCAACAAAATGTTTCGCCTATATCATATCTACAAATTCGAGCATATTCCTGTACCGAGAGGTAATCCAGGTTAATCTGCTATAATCCAAAGTAATCCACCTCCATTGGACCACATTTTTAGGAGAAGTTTCCCCCTCACTATTATAATAATCTCAATAATAAATTAATCAAAATTCAAGTCCAATGAAGATAAAGGTTCCTAATAATAGAAAGGTTGAGTGATTATTTGTATGAAATAGTAGTATGGTTCCAGTGGAAGAATCTAGTTAGAGTCAGACAGTAAAGAAAGTTTCTTCAGAGCAGAGCAGTTCCATTGTTACCGGTGTTCGAAAGTTTTTGAATTTCTCCAGAGTCCCTGAGATCACGCCTTGACATACCGAAAGTTCTCTGATATAGCAAGAATTCTCAAATGTTACTGACTTCTAGAAGTCTAGTTTATGTATGAGATCATCCCAGAGGAGCGATTTGGGCAAGACGGCTTTCAAATGGTCGCTACAGTTCATATTGTCTACCTTTCGGTTTATGCTTTGACTTTATGTCAACTCCATATCAACTCTACTTGTTTGTCGTAAATCAGCTTTTCACTGTACGACGTAAAATTTTCCTCGACATGTTTACACAACAGTTTTCCATGATAAGATGGAGTAAGGATATTGCTGTTCATAAATACAATTTTTTTATGATCTCAGTTTCTCAATTTTTTATGAGACTACTGTCAGGCTCCAACTATGAACCTCTGCTTAGGCTGACAGATTTTTTGACGGAAAATAAATGGTCACTTTTTTGAAAATTGAAAATAAGATTTTTGCCACTGTTCAACGTTTAAAAAACGTGCTACTTAGCTGAAAAAAATCCCCCCTCTATTTCCACGAAACGTAACAATATTTTTAATCAAACTTTTGTTGTATCAATTTTTCAACTTAAGAGCTAGACAGTTAACTCTCTTTTTTGTTTTTAAATTAAAAATTTCTTTTTTTTTTCACCGTGCAAAGTTGAGAAAACTTACCCCTAACGCAAAGAAAGAAAGTTTCCACTCGATTCCCCCTTCCTTTCGCGAAACCTAATAATAGTTTTAATCCAAATTTTGTTGCCGATTCAGGAAATCAAGAGCTAGACAATGAATTATTTCTTTATTGAAAATTGGATTTTTCATAATTGTCTAAAGAGGAAAACGTGCCCCTCAAGCGAAAAACAAATTTCCCCAACATTTTAGACCCGGATGAACATATAGGATGTTGAGACAGAAGGATGTTTTCCTTAGATAATTTAAAACACCTAAACCATTTATAACTTTCTTAATTTGAAATATACTGTAATCCAAACTAATATAAGTGATTAAATACTTTGAAACAGTCTGGTAGAAGT
Organism: Andricus curvator; assembly: GCA_932195095.1. Classification (NCBI taxonomy): domain Eukaryota; kingdom Metazoa; phylum Arthropoda; class Insecta; order Hymenoptera; family Cynipidae; genus Andricus; species Andricus curvator. The sequence continues at coordinate 185,209 of CAKNYM010052382.1, forward strand.
TTGAAGTCGAGGCAAAGTTTGAGCAAAGTTATCGATTTGCAGAACCACTTTTGGGAGAAAATTCGAGTACATTAGCATGGAGCAAGGATGTGCGGAACTAGAAAGCATATATATTTTCAACTAAGTTTAGCCGTTTCCGATGTAGATGCACCTCCTCGAGTAGAGGAGAAAAACTTAAACGCAGGGTCAATCGATTTCCTGAATTTTAGCGTTGTAGGAGATTCTACAGATTTTGATGAAACTTAGTTAAACTTCAGTGTTGGATGAGTTTGGTAATAATTATTATTGAGATAACGACTGCAGAATATATTATATAACCGAATGAAGCACTCGAATATTCATTAGGTAGTTGCACTATTAACAAAATTCTTCATTAACTCAGTGATCAGTTTTCCCTCTAATTGCAAAAAGTGGGGATCGCTAATACTATGGTCCACTTCGTTGAGGGTGCGATATGGATTGTGTGTTATGAAAAAAGCAATTAAAAAACATTCCCTTTTCATACAAAACTTTTCCAAATTTCAGAACCAGAAAGTACATTGAGGTAAAGTGGAAGCAGAAATATTTGTGCCTTCCTCCGCATTATGCTGATAGAGAAAGTTGATTAAAGAGTGTCCATGCGGAAATATACGCTAAATATTATTAAACAGTGAAAAGAATCTGAAGAAATGTGAAATCATTCCCAAATCTCTTGAAATATTTAAAAATCATTGAAACAATTTGAAATCTAATGGCGTTAAAAATGATGCGCTTTATAAATTTTAGATAGATCGACAACATTGCTTTGATCTGTAAAATGTATTGTTGAAAAAAAAGTGTGAATCTAATGCTTCCATAAAGTGTACCTCTTTTGCCAATAATTAACTTATCTATTGTTTTATTACGTTACTTCAATACAAAGGTGCCAACATCAAGAACGGTTTTATTGATTCTGTATCTGGTATATCTTACAACTGTTATTCGATAAAAAACAAAATCTTTGCTGGAGGCGTTTAAAAAATCCATTTTAAGCTTCAAAAAATTTAAATTCTAGAAGCCTCGTAAACGAAATTAATCCTTCGTTTCTTTTTGCAGAACTTAGTTCACAGTCCAAGTGTTCATCTAATGGCGACAATATTCGTGGTGTTCTTCGCGGCGGACAACATTTTCCTGACTCCTTTCCTTTTTATTTTCTCTTCCTCCAGCCAGACATTATTCTCATGCCAGGTCTCTTTCTCCGGCCAGATTTTATTCTCTTGCCAGGTATCTTCCTCTGGCCAGACATTATTCTCATGCCAGGTCTTTTCCTTCGGCCAGGTCTCCTACTGCTGTCGGGCCTGCTCTTCGTGACTTCGTGATTTCGTATCTGGGATATCTTGCAACTATTTTTTGATAAAAAACAATATCTTTGCATCAGGCGTTTAAAAAAATCCATTTTTAGCGTCAAAAAATAGAAATACCAAAATCCTCATGAATGAAATTAATCCTTTGTTTATTTTTGCAGAACTTAGTTCGCAGTCCAACTGTTTATCTACTGGCGACAATATTCGTGTTGTTCCTCGTGGCGGACTATCTTATTTTTCTGAGAGAGAACATTTTTCTGAATCTTTTCTTTTTTATTTTATCTTTTTTTCAGCCAGGCATTATTCTCCTGCCAGGTCTCTTTCTCCGGCCAGATTTTATTCTCTTGCCAGGTATCTTCCTCTAGCTAGACATTATTCTCATGCCAGGACTCTTCCTTCTGCCAGGTCTCCTACTGCTGTCGAGCCTGCTCTTCTTGACTTCGTGATTTTGTATCTGGGATATCTCGCAACTATTTTTCGATTTTGGCTTCAAAAAATTAAAATACCAAAAACCTTATAAACGAAATTAATCCTTCGTTTCTTTTTGTAGAGCTTAGTTTACAGTCCAAGTGTTTATCTAAGGTCGAAAATATTAGTGGTGTTCCTCGTGGCGGACTATCTTCTTTTTCTGATAGACAAAATTTTTCTGAATCTTTTCTTTTTTATTTTCTCTTCCTCCAACCAGAAATTATTCTTCTGTCAGGTCTCTTTCTCCGGCCAAATTTCATGCTCTTGCCAGGTATCTTCCTCTAGGCAGACATTATTCTTATGCCAGGTCTCTTTCTTCTGCGGAAGTCTTGATCAACTTGAGTTCATTCGACTTGCTCCCTGTAAGATTCCGAAATAGCTAATTGAACTTCGCAGATACACTTTTTTAGACAACAAACGAATTTAAATACTGACAAGACGAAAATTCTTTCGGCTTAAGCTGGCCAAATAATAAATTGTATGATCAACATTTCATGGTGACGTGTCTGCAATATTGGAGTAGTAATCTTATTGGTGGAATATATACATATAATGTTCGCACTAAAAATACAGGATGGGCGAAAATATACATGGTAAGAGGCACGATTACTCCACTGACCCCATATGAAAACACGGGATCTCCAGTAATCCCTTATCGCGATAAGAATCAAAAGATCGTTGCCAGCTACATATTATGAGATTTTCGCTCATCTTTGACGCTGACTAGAAACCTTGAGACTGACTTATGAAATACAAATATGATTCTCTTAGCAGGATAAGTTTGATGGCTATATGATTTTGATTTACCGTGTTCATAAAACACCAGTATAATTCTCAGATACACTTTTAACGAAATTCTGCATCAACATATTAATCAGTTTTTCTTCCAATTGCTGAAAATGCGGATCGTTTATACTCTGATCTTCAACTTTATAGTCATCCTAAGTTCTATCGGTAAATATAATACTATATCATATACATAATTTTAAGAACTTTTTTAAGCCTTTTGCAAATAACTATTTGTCTGACGAGATCTCCATTCTTTTCCAATTGCTTGTCTTCTCCAAGGTCTAGTTGAGTTTATTCGAAATAATAATCAACATCGATTCGGAATTCGTCAGAGTTTACGAACGAGAAAGTGCAATTGTTAAAGCAGAAGCGGAAATTTGGCCACCTAGGTCCGAATTATGCTTACAGATATGCATGAGCCAGACAGAAGCATACTAGCCTTGAAATGCGTAACTATTTACAAATCGGAAATGATTCCTCATGTGTATACCAAATTTCGTACTCCCACAACATTTAAGATTTTTAATTGCGTTAATGATATGATTTATATGCGTATTCAAACTCCAAATGATAAATTATAGGCACAGATGGTTTAATTCTGGTTTTGTAGTTAAAAGGCGTTCGCCTGCATTCCCAAACCTGACCGAATCAGATTCGAATTCCATCTCTGATTTGAAACTTAATCCTAACTGTCCGCTCATGGTTTCTATATTATGGCACCTACGCACTTCTGCAAATATTTTTCTTTGTTTTTCTAGAATTTCAACTTATGTGTTTATAAAAACGCATTATATTCTCTAAAAAAACATACAAAATAAAACTTTTCTAATTTTTCCACCAGGAGTTCATGATATACCAAGATATTTAAAAAAAAATTCTACTTTTTTCCTTTTTGGAGGCTTAAGTTCACAGTTTGACTGTTTACCTAATGGCGCCCCCATTCCTAGTGTTCCACGTGACAGCTCATCTTCTTCTGACATACAACATTATTCTGTCAAGTATCTTCCTCTTGCCGAGTCTCCTCTTCGTACCAGGTCCAGGTCTCCTCCTGCCAGGTATCTAACTCCTGCCGAGCCTCCTCATCGTGCCAGGTCCAGGTCTCCTCTTGCCAGGTATCCAACTCCTGCTGAGCCTCCTGTTCGTGCCAGGTCCAGGTCTCCTCCTGCCAGGTATCTAAATCCTACTGAGCCTCCTGTTCGTGCCAGGTCCAGGTCACCTCCTTCCACCTATAAAAATCCAGAAACCGGGCATCCTTCTTCTGACGTACTTGGCTATCGACTTGAACAACTTCAATTCATTCATCTTATTCCTCGTGAAAATCCGAACCGTTCATTCGTGCTACAAAGATACACTTTTTCTCAAAATAAACCAATTGAAATAGCCGTAACACGGCATGTTCATGGGCCCATGCCAACTCAAGAACAAATTGTATTATCAACATAAGGGGAAAAATGTCTCCTTCTCCGGCCAGATTTTATTCTCTTGCCAAGTATCTTCCTCTCTCCAGAAATTATTCTCATTTCAGGTCCTTAGGTCCTTAGACCAGGTCTCCTACTGCTGCCGGGCCTGCTCTTCGTGACATGTCCAGGTGTCCACCTTCCAGATCTAGCTTTATGTACTATGCTTATTGCTTCTTCTGACGGACGTCTTGATCAACTCGAATTCATTCGACTTGCTCCCTGTAAGAATCCGAACCAGCTAATTGAACCTTGCAGATATACTTTTATAGTCGAAAAAACGAATTTAAATGCCTGCAAGACGGAAATACTCTCGGCTTAAGCCAGCTAAATAACAGATTGTATGGTCAACATTTTATGGTGAAAACTCCAGTAGGTCCTTATCGTCCAATCTTATTGCATCTTAGAGTAGAGTGTAATCTCATCATTTTAACATATTGACGATACGGATACAAAATAAATACGATAAAAATAAAGCGATAAGAAGCAGAAGTTTTGTTAGCTATTATGAGATTTTGCTTATTTTGAAGCAATTAGACACCTTGAGACTGACTTATGAAATACAAATATGATTATCTTAGCAGGATAAGTTTAATGGGTATAATTCATAAGATAACTATTTAGATCAATAAAACACCAGAATATTTCTTAGAAACACTGTTAACCAAATTCTTCGTCTGCATATTAATCAGTTTTTCCTCTAAGTGCGAAAAATGTGGATCGTTTATACTCTGATCTTCACCTTGATGGTCATCCTTAGTTCTATTGGTGAATATAATACTATATCATATCTATCATTTTAAGAACGTTTTCAAGCCTTTTGCAAATCACATTCAAGGTTTTTATTTGCGTTCACCATATGATTTATATATGCGTATTAGTCCTAATTGTCCACTCATGTTTTCTATATTATGCCTCCTACGCACGGTTGCGCAAAATCCCCCCCCCCCCCCGCTATAATGCCTGTTTATGTGTGCATAAAACCGTATTACATTCTCTCAAAAAACATACATAATGAAACTTTTCGAATTTGACCACCAGAATTAATTTTATGATATACCAAGGTACTTTTAGAATAATTATACTTTCTTCCTTCTTGCAGATTTGAGTTTACAGTTCGATTGCTTACCTAATGGCGCTCCGATTCCTGGTATTTCACGTGACGGATTATTTTCATCTTCTGACAGACAATATTCTCCTGCCAGGTATCTTCCTCCTGCCGAGTCTCCTCTTCGTGCCAGGTCCAGTACTCCTCCTGCCAGGTATTTTCCTCCTGTCGAGTCTACTCTTCGTGCCAGGTCCAGGTCTCCTCCTAACACAAATCTTTCTCCAGCCAGGCATCTTTCTTCTGCCGAACCTCCTTTTCGTGCTAGGTCCAGGTCTCCTCCTGTCAGGAATACAACTTCAATATCAAGGCATCTCTTTACTGAAGTACTTGGGTATCCACTTGACGAACTTGAATTTATTCGTGTTACTTCCATCACAAATAAGAACCGGGTATTCGTGCTTCGGAGATTCACTTTTCCTCAAAATGAACTAATTAAGATAGTCGTAAGACGGCATATTTATGGGCCCATGCCCACTGAAGAAAGAATTGTATTATCAACATTGGATGGTGATATTTTCGCAATGCTGGAGAGTAGTTGCTTCTTTGCTGGAATATATGCATATAAAAGTCGTAGACAATTTAAGGCACGGGCGAAAATAAACATAGTGAGCGGCACGATTACATTATTGACCGCACAAGAAATTGCGGAATCCCCAGTAGGCCCCTCACGCAGAATCAGCTTTTATTATACCGTAAAGTGTTTAAAACACAACCCTCGACACCATTAATTCAATTATGAAAAAATGTAAAACGAAAATATAAAACTTTTTGTGATCCGAAGTCGTCTCAAAATGTTACATGTAACTTGTAATATTAGTAAATTATAATTAAAAGTATTTGTATTAGAGTTCTCAATTTTGAGTCGATGCCCCAAACATTCCTTTTCTGAAAACAGTGTAATAAAGTTTAGTTTTATTCCCTCGCCAAATATTTGTTGAGAAAAAAGGTTATACGCCTAAAATGATTCACTTCAAATAATTTTCCTTTGAAGAAGACCACTCCAACGTAGGTAGGAAAATATTCCTTCACTATAGGAAAAATTGCATGAAATTAGTTAATTAGCTGTATTAAACATTTCTACTGTACGGCATCAAAATTACGATCAATATAACGTTCTTCTTGATACACTTCCAAAAACGAAAAAATTCTCAGAGAAGTATATTAGAAATTAAAATCAGTTTATTGACAAAATTCGACAAAGTTTTTAAACTTTGAAAAAATATTGCATTTTCAACCAAAAAGATTACTGTTCTATCGAAAGTGACGAATTTTCAACCAAGAAAGATTTTTTAGTCATGAAAGAAAAGAGTTGCAATCGAATTCTTGAATTTCTACGGCAAAAAGATTAATGAACTACAAAAAAGTTGACTTTTCAAACCAAAAGTATGAATTTTCAACACAAAAGTTCATTTTCAAGCGAAGGGTATAATTTTTTATCAGGGGGATGTAGCTTCAGAAAGATGAATTCATAAGAAAAATCTTTAACTTTCTGCTCAATAGGAAGAATTTATTCATGAATTTAGACCTTAAAAAAGATTCAATTAAGATGTGGCAAAGCTGTAGAGGATTTTGTTTTGAACAAAAATAAGCTTCTAGGTATTTATTGAAATATTATCATTTCAGCGATGAAACTAACACATAAAAACCATAGGAATAAAAAAAAGAATAAAGCGATAAGAATCAAAATTTCGTTTGAATGACTCGAGTCACTTCATTTGTTGGGGCATAATTAATTCAAAAGAAAAGATTTTTAAAAAAGTTTCGTTTATTTTTTCGACGATACCTATTGAAAAATATTCATGTAGGCTATTGTGAGATGGTATCTTATCTTTGATCTTTCTAGGCACCTTGAGACTGACTTATGAAATATAAATACAATTATCTTAGAAGGACAAGTTTATTGGACATTATCAACGAGAGAACGATTCAGATACCATTTGTATACTCTAATAAAATACCAGAATATTCTTTAGATACACTGTTAACCAAATTCTTCATGAACGCATAAATCAGTTTTTCTCCTAATTGGGAAAAATGCGGATCGTTTGTACGCCGATCTTAACCTTGGTGGCCATTCTTAATTCGATTGGTAATTTAATACTATAATATATCTGTAGTTTTAAAAACGTATTTAGGTTTTTCGCAAATAACTATTTGTCTGACGTGATCTGCATTCTATTCCGATTGCTATTTTTTTCCAAGCTCTAGTTGAGTTTGTCCGAAATAATAATTAATTTAATCTGAATTTATTTCGGGGAATTACAGAATGTGTGTTTTATGGAAAATGAAATTCAAAAAACAATGATTCGGAATATGTGCGATGTCAGAACTTGAAAGTACATTGAGTTAAAGCAGAAGCGGAAATTTGACCGTGTTAGCCGTTTTTAACAAAAACTTTTCCCAAATAGGGAAGAATTCCGCATCGGCATACCAAATTTTCTATTATCTATATGCGTATTAAAGCTCAAAGATATAAACTATAGACACAATTGAATTCAAGTTTTGTAGTTAGAAGGCGACAGCGCTGATGATTTCTATATTATGACAACTTTGCACAGCTGCGCTTTTTTCATTTTCCATTAATTCTGTGCACGTGTGCATAGAAACCCATAACATTCTGTAAAAAACCAACAAGATGAATCTTTTCTCATTTCGTCGCTAGGAGTTCTTGATATACCAGGATACCTAAAAACATTAATAATTTGTTTCTTCTTACAGAGTTAAGCTTGCAGTTCGAGTGTCTTCCTGATGGCACCCGTATTCCTGGTGTTTCTCGTGGCGGCTCATCTTCTTTTTCTGGCAGACATTCTCCTGCCAGGTATCTTCCTCCTGCCGAGTCTTATCTTCGTGCAAGGTCCAGATCTCCTCCTCTCAGCTGTATAACTCCACCAAGCGGGCTTTCTTTTTCTGACGTACTTGGCTATCCACTTGACCAACTTGAATTTATTCGTCTCACTCCTAATGAATTTCCGAACCGGGTATTCGTGCTGCGAAGATACACTTTTCCTCAAAATAAACCAATTCAAGTACTCGTAAGACGAAATGTTTATGGGCCCATGCCAACCCAAGAACAAATTGTATTGTCATCATTCGATGGTGACGTCTTTGCAATATTGGAGAGTGGTCGGTTTTTCGTTGGAGTGTATACATATAAAATTCAAGCCCGAAAGAAAAAACGGGCAAAAATGAACATGAAAAGTGGCGCGATTACTTTTTTGACCGAAACAGAAATCGAAGAAACTCCAGTAGGCCGCTTACGCAGAATACACTTAAATTTTTCTACAAGTTGCGTAAACTAAAACTATCCATACCATGGATTTTATTATAAAAAAGTGTAAAACAGAAATATATAACTCTTTGTGATCCGAAGTCGTCTTAAAATGTTATGAGTATGATGCAATATTGAAAAATAATAATAAAAGATTATTGTATTATGGTTCCTAGGACTTTAATTTTTGGTCAATGCCTCAGCCATTCCTTTCCGGAAACAAATGAAATAAAGTTCTATTTTAATCCTTGCTAAATGTTTTTTGAGGAAACATGTCGTACGCTTATAATGGTTTACCTAAAATAATTTTCCTATGAAGGAGACCACTCCAGCGTAGGAAGGAAAAAATTGCTCTGCTAGAGGAAAAATTTCATAAAAAAAGTTAATTAGCTGCATTAAACATTCCTACTACATTGTGCGATTCGCATCAAAAATCAAACTATTCAAAATTAGAGAGAGCAGTCTGCTTCGGCTCTAGGTAGCAAAATACGTTTTAAAAAATTCTTATTTTCGTAAATTCAGTACTCCTATGAATGCTAAATTTTTTTACGCATTTGAAGATCTTAACTGCGTCTATAAGTGTGTACAGCGTGTTATTTGTTTATGCTTAGGATATGGATCTTGTCTAATGGAAACTTGTTATTAAAATATTGTTAGTGACATACTGGTAAATTTGTAATCGTTAAGCTTTTAATTTCTCAATTGAAGATTGTACATATTTGAGAAACATACATTTGCAATTGATAATTCAGAAATCCTTGAATTGTAGACGTCTAGAAATTGTCTAATATTACGAAATAAACTAGCTGGGAATTTGATCTTGAGTGTTTTCAATTTGTTTGTATTCATAATTATATGGTGCTCATTTCACGAGGACTTTGCTGCCCGTTAGCAAATGTATTTGCTTCCTCATAGAGGAAGCATTGGTTATTTTTTCAATGATAGACAAACCAAAGTCTTCATTTTGATCAATTTAAAAATAGAAATTTACAAAAAATACAAAATTACAAAATTAAACAAACAATTTTCTAAATACAAAGAAAAATCAGACAAATCAAATGTTGTATTCGAAATGATAATTTTTCGAGCTGGAAAAGGGAACGGAAAAGTTCTGTCTCACCCTATTCCTTTTCCAGCTTTATATTTTCTTAACAAAAACTATCAGAATTATTCTATTTGAAAATTTATGATCAAAAAGTCTTTGCAATTCATGCGTCAACTTTGAATTATGTCGATGTATAAAGTTTTTCTGTTCGAAACAGATGATTCAAATATTATGAATGAGCATAACTTCCTTAATCTTCAATAAAGTGTATCAATGTTATAGATCAATCGATTTGACTCGAATGAAGGAATCTTTTCCGTTCTTGTATCAATTTTGAATTATGTTAGTTAAAAAAGTTTTACTATAAAAAATCGTGTCTTCAGATATTATTCATTACCGTAGCTTCCTTACTCTTCGATAACATGTATTATTATTATAGGTCCATCGATTCGTCTCGAATCAACACATCTTTTCTGTTCTTGCCTCAACTTTGAATTCTGTTAATGAAAAAATGTTGACTATAAAAAACCGATTATAAAAATATGTATATTACCATAATTTCCCTACTCTTTAATAAAATGTATTATAATTGAGCTATATTAATGAAAAAAGTTTTACTATAAAAAACCGATTTTCAAAATATATAAATTACCATAACTTCCCTACAGGTCAATCGATTTGTCTCGAACGAAGGAATCTTTTATATTCTTGCATCAACTTTGAATTATGATAGTGAAACAAGTTTCACTATAATAAAACCGATTTTTGAAATATTATTGAGTGCTAAAGAAAATGCAATAAATATTTTTTCAAATCCTTTCGTCAGTTTCAAGATATTAGTGGTGAAAATAAGTCCTCCAAATTTCCTCAATTTATCTGCAACGGTTTTCGAGTTATCGTGTTCACAAAAAAGTGTGTCATCCATACACACACACACATCCGGAGAATTGCTTAGAACATTTTTTTAGACATTTTTAAATCGCGGAAGGTTTAATCAAATGAATTTAAAATGTTTGGAAAATTTTACAACTGTTAGTATTCTGAAATTAAACTGTGAGGGATAAGGGATGATTATTAATTTTTATTCTTAAATTTTAATTAGTATTAAGGAAGTTATAAATTCATAAAAGATAGTACCATCAAAAAATCCACTCAACACTTATTTTCATGAATAAATAAATATCGGCGAACTTCATCACTTTCATGTTCTTAAACGATAAAATTCGAACCATCTATTGAGGTACAATAGAAGAAGAATGGTCGGAATTAGAAGAAAATTCAATATCGAAATTTAAACTTTCAAAACTGACCAATAATTTCAAGCTTGTGGTCTCAACATTTAAACTATTTGAGGACTGTGCATTCAAAACTTTATAATTGTAAACCGTAATCGCGATTTATAAATCCTTTATCATCAATAAAAAAATTTTTTTTTCACTACCGTTTTGAAAGAGTTTTTCAATACCATTGCTGACCTTCGATATGTTTATTTGAAAAATTATTTTGTTTAATAACAAATAATATGTGATAATGGTTATGGTGGTATTTCATAATTGTTAATAATTATGTATTATTATTATTAATGGTATAGTTTTTGCTGGTAAAAATGATGATCTTGCAAAAAGGTTAATTTACAGTAAAGACGATACATTTTCTACTAAATATGGAATAGTTGAATTTTATGTTAAAATCAATTTATAAACAAAAACGAATTGGCAATAAAATAACTAAAATTTCTACCATGGAAATGAATTGTCTCTCATAAAAGAGTTTTGAGTCAAAACAGAAAACATAATTAATTCATTTAAAAAAATAATGTTAAACTGCAAACGTTTGCGAATTTTGCGAAAGATTGACCTGCAAGTTAAAGTTCGATGATAACTTAATAAGTTGAAAAATCACTTTTATATTTCAGACTTCACACTCATTCCCCTATTCCTATTTTTTTAAGAATTCTTCTTTTTTTCTGTTTTTAAGAAATTTACCCCTTTTTCCATCTTTTTCCTTTTTTCGCTTAAATGCGAACTGAATTTTTCGAACTGAAGTTTTCGACAGAAAACTGATTGTCTTGATTAAAAATTTATCTTTCTGGTTAAATGTTGAACTCTTGTGTTCAAAATTTATTTAATTGTAAAAAGAGATTCACCATGTTAGTAAATATCTCATCTTTTTGGTCGCCTATTCAACTACTTCGTTCAAAGTTGAACTTACTTAAAAATTCATTTTATGTTGGTGAGGATTCATCATTTTAGTAAAAAATTCATCGCTTTGTTCATCAATTTAAATATTTTTTGTTAAAATAAACTCTTGGTTGAAATATCAATTATCACATTTTGTGTTCAGAATAGACCTTTTTTGATTGAATAAAATTCAACTACTTGGTTGAAAGTTAAACTCCCTTTTGGCTACAGATTTATAATTTTAGTTCAAAATTCAACTATTTGGTCGTAAATTAAAATTTTGGTTCAAAATTCATATTTTTGGTTCTAAGTTTCAACTGTTTTGTAAAAAATTCCTCTTTTTGACTTGAAAATTCAATAATTTGACAGAAAATTCATATGCTTTGTTGACAATTTTAATTTTTTTGTAGAAAATTATTCTATTGGGTGGAAAATTCATCTTTTTGTTTCATGAATTAACTATTCAATTGAAAATGTATCTTTTTTGATGAAAAATCAAAGTACTTGGTTGAAAGTTGAACTAATTTGTTAAAAATGTATTGTATTGGTGAGATTGACCTCTTTGGTTGAGGATTCAACTATTGTGTTGAAAATTCGTTCGTTTTTAGTTAAAAATTAATTTTTTTATCTGAAGATTTACCTTTTCTATTTTTAATTGAAGATGTAGCCTTTGCTAGTTAAAATTTCAAGTATTTCGTAGAAAATTCATGTATTCTGTTGAAAATTCGCCTTTTTGAGTGAAATATTTGATTAATTTGTTAAAAGTTTAATCATGTTATTAAAGTCATCATTTTTGGTGGAATCTATGACTATTTGAATGAAAATGTGTCTTTTTGGATTAAAAATTCATCTTTTATGGTGAAAAACTCATCTTTCTTGGTTGAAAGTGAACCTTTTTGTTGAAAGTTTGACTTTCTTTTAAAAAATTCTTCTTTTTGGCTTCACTGTTGAGAAAAACGCTGAATTCATATACAGTATATGCAAATTACTTTATACACATTCAAATAAAATTTAATATAAATATGTATACTGAATGTAATAATTTTATTATTTTATCATACAATGCATATCAAGTATAATTCAAATTTATTCATATTAATATACACACGGAAAAAATGTTTTGTACCAAGTAAATGCATTTGCTTGAATCCTATTTCTTAGCATCATGAAAATATATAAAGAAAAATATTTCATTGGTCTAAAGAAATTAATTATTTTGCTGTATTTTATGGATTAAAATAAATATTTCGTGCATTCAAGGAAATAATTTTCTTGAATCAAAAGGTCTAGACTTGAATTAAACAAATATTTAATTAATTTAAAAGAATATCAATTAAGTTGATTATACATTTATTTCAGATACAAAGAGTTAATTCATTCATATACCAATAAAGGATTTTTTTTGATGAATAAATTATTGTTAATATATATATATATATTATTGTTAAAATTTATTTTGTATTAATGCTACCTACTTTGCTATATTTATTGATATTTTCTCAAAAACAAATAGAAGTACTAAATTCACTCGAGATAAATATAATTTTTCACTTCAGATCATTGTACTTAATTTCTTCACTTGTTATTGAGCAAATGAATGAATGAAACTAGCATCTACATGTAATATTTTTATTTTCTTTATGTGGTTCTTATTCTCGGCAAAATACAATTTTTGAGCTGAGAATAAGTAATTTTGCCGAGAATAAGTACCTTATGAGCAGAAGAAGTTTATACTGTAAATTTTTTTATATGAATATTTAGAAGCAAAGGTAATTATGTTCTTGAATTGCATATACATTGTGTTTGGATTCTTTAGATGAAAAGAAATGACACTGCAAAAAGGCAAAATTTTCTGTCCTAAAAACTAAGATATCAGTCTATTTATTTCTAACAGTTGTTTATAAAGATGAAAATTATTCTTGAAAAACGATCTATTCTGACAATATATTATTTTTTTGATAAAAAGAAATGATTCCACAGTAAAGACATTTTTTCAATATTAGATGGCGTTGAATCCGCCTATGTTTAAGTTATATTATTTCACGACGTAAAATGTGTGTAGCCTCAAAGTCCAAGGTTTTTACAGGAAAACCATTTTTTTGAAATTGTGGGTTAAACTCATCGCCAAATCTCGTGAAATATTCCCAAACATTTTTATAGATTTTTTAATCAATAACAATTCGTATTCTTTAGATCTAGACTAAGCACACCAACAAATATTACGTAATTGCTGAGTAATCATGAAAAATCTTTACCCGTGGAATGGAAATTTCTGCGAAACTAAAAGTACGAGATTCGTCGCTTGCGTTCATTTGTTATCATAATCTTTCGTTGAAAAAATAAATATTTGATCTTCAGAAGTGTAGGTTAAATAAACCTTTTTTCATGTTTCGACCCGTAGAAGACAAATTTTTTTATCGACATTAAAAGAGTTACAAATCGCTACACTTGATGCGATACTCGATGATACCGTTCGGTAAATATTTGTGTTAATAGTAAAAATTTGTTTCCATAAATCGCAGAACTTCCGAAAAAATCCCTGTATATACTTATTTTTAAATTTAGAAAATCTTACCAACATCTTTTGAGTATGATAATATTATTAAGGGTTATTCACTTTTTATTTCACGAATAAATATTTCCCATGAATACTCAGCAATCATGCCGTATTTATTCATGAACTTAGTCCAGATGTAAAGAGTGAGATTTGCGTTTAATTATATGAATTTTACCAATTTTAGGAACAATTTTCTAGAATTTTCAATGAGCTGAACGCCCAAAATTTCACAAATTATGATTATGAAGCGAAATTTTCTTAACTATTAAACTTTTGTTTTTCGAAAGTCGTAATATTAATGATGATCTCGTCGCTCAGTTTTCAGTCATGATTAATTGTTAATGTTACATGGTTTTGCACAATTTAATGATAAAATCAATATAAAGAATGAAATCAAATACCGAAAGTGCCGAAGAAGTTAGTATTATTCGTCAAGAAATGTGACGACATCGAGGTCATGACCAAATAAAAATTTTGTTCTCAAGAAAGCCGCTACAAATCTTTAGAGCTTTCGTGAAGGGTTAAATTGCTTGAATGTACAGTAACTTTAACCATTTCTTTCAAGCATTTATTTATATTGAAAATATTTTCTGAAAATCTTGCTAACACGAAAGCACTATTGCTCTATAAGGTCAAAATATATATGTAATTGTTAATATATTCTAGTTGTCCTATTAGGATTAGGATTTTTTCCCTGCCGCAATTTCAGAATAGGGTCTGCTTACTGTTTTAATATAGTTAAGAATGATACAGCATCGCGTTATTTTATTAAATTTTTATATTTTTCACTTTTTCCCAGATATGCAGTCCTAAATAAGTTTACATATTTTACCAATAAATTAGTTGCTTTTCACTATTCAATTCGGAAATATCTTGACTAATCGGATCGGTAACTTTTTACTTATATTTAGCGGCTTTCTTTTCGCTAATATAATCTGTAAGATTTCTCTATTAATTTGTTAAGTTTGAACTATTTTGATTCAGAAAGGTCATAAAGAATCTTCTGCGGAAGAAAGAAAGCTATAAAATGAAAATAAATTTCTTCAGGTACTCAAGCTCATCCTTATTGAAGACAAATTATTTTTGCAAAGTTTTCTAAATAATCGCAATTTTCTATAGAAAATCAGCAAAATGTACAATAGAAAAATTTTTGAAAATCAAAAACAGAGCTCTGTTGAAAATTAGCGCCTAAAGAGTTATTTGCATTAAAAAATTAGTTGGTTTCTACTGCTAAATTAGCAAATATCTCAACTAATGAAATTGTTATTTTTCTACTAATTTTTGGTAGTGTACTTTTCGCTAATCGAATCTGTGAACTTTTGCTATTAATTATTTTAATTTTACAAATTTTGACCATTATTATCCAATATAGTTTTAGGATTCTGAAAAATTCTTATTTTTTTTTAACTCTGTTTGAACAATCAGGCGGCAATATTTTGAAAATTGAAACAGACTAGGTCTTAAAATTTATTAAAACACTGGAAAGGATCTTTTTCGTATTTAAATGTGACGAGTAAATCGAACTCTCTGAATCTCCTTTTGTAGAATCTAGCAAATTTATCGACAGAAGGCAGAACAATGATGTTATTAAGTGGAAAATTTAAGACAATCATTCCTAGATAGGGTGGAATTGTATCTTCATTTGCTATGTAGCTAAATCTTTTGTTAATTTTTTTTTTAACACAAATTTCTCAACAACTTTTAAATGGTGATTTATGAAAATAATATCATATAATATCACGACCCTATCTATCAAACTATTTATTAAAAAGATTTTATCTTTAAAAGCTGTATTTTCTATACTCATTGGCGATAAACGTATTGTTGCTTCTAATTAATGTGCTTTCTAAACAATAAATTTGGTTAATATTCTCGATTTCAATTGTGAATTAAATACATGGGTGGTACGCATTAATTTGTTCATAAAAGTTATGAATAATTATTTTTATAGAGATTTCTAAAAAGTATCAAAAAGCTTTACACTCGTTTTAAAAACAATTATAGATAATTGACAATCAAATCTTTGAAGTTTATAAATATTTTGAATACGCTCAGAGAAAAAGTTGTCTGGAAACAGAAGCATCGTCCTCTTGCCTGTTATTTTTTTAATCACTCGAATGTATTTTACACAAGCAGAATTATTTTGCTGCAAGATTAGGTAAAGCTAGTCACAAAAGTATAATGCTTGCTGTAAAAAGATTTTTTTTTAAACAAATGAAATTCCTTTTAACCTTAAATGTAAGCGGAAATTCCATTTGTGTTGAGATGCATCCTTCTGCCACAAGAGGAATTTTCTGTGAGTGTAATCATAATTTTGTTTATAAACCCAATTTATTTACATTCGGTTAGTGCAGTAGTAAAACATTCACTTAAAAAATTAGTTTGAAGGAAAAATAAAGTTTTCAAGAAATTGTTCAACTTTTAACCCAAAAATGAATTTCTAAGACAAGAGAAGAGTTATCATCAAGAAAGATTTTTCAGTTGAGAAAAAAAATGATTGAATTTTCTATGAAATAAGTAGTTGAATTTTTAACACAAAAATAGCTTCCCTCTCCATTTTTAAGAAATCTCATGAAATTTTTAAACGACATTCTTTTTCAAATCTTATCATTTTAGCGATAACAATAAAACAAACGATAAGATTGAAAAATAAATGTAGGCTAATATGAGATTTCTTCTTATGTTTTATTCTTACAAGGCACCTTGAGACTGGCTTGTGAAATATAAATATAATTATCTTAGAAGAATCAGGTTAATAGTTATAAAATATGAGATAGCGATTCGGATACAATATGTAGACTCTGATAAAATAAAAAAGTATTCATTAGATCATCTGTTCACTAAATTATTCATCAACGTATTAATCAGTTTTTCTTCTAATTGCAAAAAAATGAGGATTACATATATTCTGGTCTTCACCTTGACAGTCATTCTTAATTATATTAATAAATATAATACTATAATATATCCATAGTTTTGAAAACTTTCTTAAACTTCCCGCAAATAATAATTTGTCTCATATGATCCCCGTTCTATTCCAATTGCTATTCTTTTCGAAAATCTAGTTGAGTTTGTTCGAAATATTAAATTTGATCTGAATTCATTCCAGGGAATTTCAGAATGTTTTCGCTATAAGAAACGGAATTTAAAAAATGATTATTCAGAACTTGTGCAAACTTGAGAACCAGAAAGTACACTGAGTTAAAGTAGAAGCAGGAATTTATCCGTCTTAGTCCGAATCATGCTCATAAATCTGCGACAGACAGACCGAAGCCGTCACAAAAACTTGGTTTTTAGTAATTACAAATTATGAGAATGTAAAAAAAAGTCGCGTACTGCCCTTCAAATACAAAACTTTTTGCAAATCGATAATAATTCCACAATGGTATACCAAATTTCAAACTCCCACAATATTCAAGACTTTTAATTTCGTCCATTATATGATTTACATGCGTATTGAAACTTAAGAGGGATAAATTATAGACAGAGACGGTTTAAATTCAGGTTTTGTAATCAAAAGGCGACCGCCTGCATTTCTAAACTTGGCCGAATCAGATTTGAAGTCTATCTCTGATCTTAAAGTAAATCCTCATTGTGCGCTCATGTTTTCCATATCATGGCACATACGCTCGGCTGCAGAAATTTTGTTCTTTTTTTTCAGATCTCAAGTGTATGTGTGCACATAAGCGCATTACATTCTGTAAAAAATGTACAAAATTAAAATTTTTCAATTTTGCCACTAGGCTCATCTTCTTCATCTTCCGACAAACAGCAGTCTCCTGCCAGGCATCTTTCTCCTGCCAGGCATCTTTCTCCTGCCAGGCAACTTTCTCCTGCCAGGCATCTTCATCCTGCAGAGCCTCCTATTCGTGCTCGGTCCAGGTCTCCTCCTGCCAGCCGTATAACTGCACTATCTGGGCATATTTTTACTGATTTACTTGGGTATCCACTTGACAAACTTCAATTTATTCGGCTTAGTCCCCATGGAAATTCAGCCCGAGTATTCGTGCTTCGAAGATACACTTTTCCTCCAGATACATCACTGGAAATAGTCGTAAGACGGAATGTTTATGGGCGCGTGGTAACTCAAGAACAAATTGTATTATTAACAGTCGATGGTGATGTCTTTGCAATATTGGAGAGTAATCGCTTTTTTGCTGGAATATATACATATAAAAGTCGAGTTCAACAAAAAAGACGGGCAAAAATAAACATAGAAAGTGGCAGGATTACCCCATTGACCGACGAAGAAATCGCAGAATCTCCAGTAGGCCGCTTACGCAAAATTAATTTTTATTTTACAATACAATGTTCAAGCCACAACCCTCGACATAAATAATTAAATTATTAAAAAAATGTGAAATTAAAGTATAACGCTCTTGGTGATCCGACGTCGTGTCGTCTGAAAATGTTACATGTAACTTCCAGTATTAAGAAGAAATAATAAAAAGTAATTGTATTATTGGAAACAAATAAAACTCTTCTTTTCGAAAAAAATAAAATATACTTTTTTATTATTCCTTACGTAAATATTTCTTAAGCAGAAATGCTGGACGCGTATAGGGATTTTCTGAAAATAACTTTTTAATCAATACAACGTTTCTGGTATTACACGTGCGAACGAAATTTCTTTTTTCATAAGTATACCAGCAATCAAAATCAGTTCATTGAGAATATAGTATATAGGTGAAATTATTATCATAGTGCAGAAAATAAATTTGAGAAAATTCCATAATTTGTTGAAGAAAATATTGCATTTTCAGCCAAAACAATGAATTTTTAACCAAGAAGATGACTTTTTCAACAAAAACTGAATTTCCAACCAAGACAAATTTTTTGGTTGAGAATGAAAAGAGTTACAAACAAATTTTTAAATTTTCAAAGCCTAAAAAAGTTTACTACAAGACAGTTGAATTTTTAAACCACGAACATGAATTTTTAACACAAACGTTAGTTTTTAAACGAAAAGTTGAACTGCTCACCAGAGAGGAAGCCATGAACAAAAACATGAACCTCTAACAAAGTTTTTTAAGTTCCAACCAAGTAGTTGAATTTTAAACTGGAAAAAACTACGCGTCCCATCAAAAAGTGATTTTGTTTTTTCATTATTTTTTGTGCAACCAAAATTTTAATTTTCGATTTTTAGAAAAAATTCGAAAATTTGTTATGATAATCTTGTATAGCTTTCAAAAAGCAAAGTTTTTCTTTGCTTAACTTTTTTACATATCGTACGTTGTTTGGCTTGAAATTTTAATTTTGGATTTTTTTTTTTTAATTTTGGAAATCTGATCAGTCTTTCAAAATTATCGTACCTACAGGATACAGACATACATATAGATAGAACCTTCGAAAAGATCGTTTCTTCTGACTCCGGGGGTCTGAAAACGTGGAGATTAAACGAAAACCGACAAAGTCAAATTTTACATAAAACTAATACCTTCACATTGAGGATGAGAATGTAAAAATCATTTCTGTTCATTGAGGGTTTTATTGATAATAATTGTTATAAAAATGAAGCAAGAGAGCTTGTGAACAAAAAAACATATTTCTAATGGTAGGTATAGGTTTTGCAACTGTTTTAGGGAAAATTATGACACTAGTTGATCTGGATAATTTGTTATCAACTAATAAAAAGAGATAAATATCTTATTATTGTAATTTATTCCAAAAAGATTAATTTTCAACTAAAATGATGGCTTCCCTACCAAAAGCGACTCATTTTTAAACGAAAAAGATTGTTTAATCAAGAAATAAAAGAATTGCAACCAAATTGTTCAATTTTCAAGGCTAAATGATAAATTCACTACAAAACAATAGACTTTTTAAACAACAAGTATGAATTCTCGACATAAAAGTTAATTTTCATTGCACAGTTGAATTTGTTCATTTTTTTATAAGGCTAGATAGATAATTCTGACCTTTTTTTTTTAAATTGAATTTTTAGTCACGTACAATGTTGAGATAACAAGAAAAAATATAAAAAGATGAGATTAAAAAATAAACTTAAGCTATTATGAGATTTTTTTATGTTTTAAGCTTAGAATACACCTTGAGGCTGACTTATGAAATTTAAATATGATTATCTTCGAAGGACCCGTCCATTATTTATGAAATATGAGGTAACGATTCGGATACAATGTGTACACTGTGATGAAAGACAAAAGTGTTCATTAGATGAACTGTCCAATTAATTCCCTTCAATATATGAGTTTCTCTTCTAATTGCAAAAAAATGAGATATATTCTGGTCTCCACCTTGATGATCATTCTTAATTCTATAAGTAAATATAATAATATAATATATGTATAATTTTGAAAACGTTCTTAAGCTTTTCGTAAATAACGGTTTGTCTCATGTGATTCCCTTTCTAAAGGTCCAAATTCAGGTTTTGTAGTTAAAAGTTGACCGCCTGCTTTTCTAAACCTTGCCGAATCAGATTTGAGTTCTATTCCTAATCGTAAACTAAATCCTCTTTGTGCGCTCATGTTTTCCATATTATTGCGCGTACATAGAGCTGCGCGAAGCTTTTTCTGTTCTCCCACAATTCCAGTGCATGTGTGCATAAAAACGCATTACATTCTACCAAAAAAGATATAAAGGTAAACTTTCCCATTTTTTTCAACTAGGAGTTCATGATATATTAAGATACTTAAAAAAAAATAATACTTTCTTTTTTTTCCAGAGTTAAGTACACCGTTCGAGTGCTTTCCTGATGGCGCCCCTATTCCGAGTGTTCCTCGTGGCAACTCATCTTCTTCTTCTCACAGGCAAGATTCTCCTGCCAGGCGTCTTCCTCCTGCCAGGCATCTTCCTCCTGCCAGGCATCTTTCTCCTGTCAAGCATCTTTCTTCTGCCAGGCATCTTTCTCCTGATATGCATCTTTCTCCTGCCAGGCATCTTTTTCCTCATAGGCATCTTTCTCCTGCCAGGCATCTTTCTCCTGATAGGCATCTTTCTTCTGCCGATCCTCCCATTCGTACCCGATCCAGGTCTCCTCCTGCCAGCCATATAACATCACTATCGGGGCATCTTTTTACTGACGTATTTGGGTATCCACTTGACGAACTTCAATTCAGTCGGCTTACTCCCAATGGAAATCCAGACCGAGTATTCGTGCTTCGAAGATACACTTTTCCTCGAGATACATCACTGGAGATAATCTTAAGACGAAATGTTTATGGGCCCATGGTAACTCAAGAACAAATTGTATTATCAACAGTCGATGGTGATGTCTTTGCAATATTAGAGAGTAATAACTTTTTTGTGGGTATATATACATATAAAAGTCGATATGCACAAAAAGCACGGGCAAAAATAAACATAGGCAACGGCACGGTAACCCCATTGTCCGAAACAGAAAAAGCAGAATCTCCAGTAGGCCGCTTACGCAGAATCAATTTTTATATTTAAATAAAGCATGTGAACCACAACCCTCTACGCCATTAAGTTAATTATAAAAAATGTGAAACGTAAATATAAAACTCTTTGTGATTCGAAGTTATCCTAAAATGTTACAAGTAACTTGCAATATTAAAAAGAAGTAATAAAATGCCATTGCATTATGGTTTCCAAGGCTTTAATCTTTGGCCAATGACCCAGCCATTCCTCTTCAAAAACAAATGAAATAAATTTGCGTACTATTCTCTCAATGAATATTTCATTAGCAAAGATATTGGAAGCTTATTATGAGTTGCTAAAAATAATTTTTCAATCAGTACAACGTTTCTGTATGATACTAGCAAACGAAATTTTTTTGCATAGGTACACCAGCGATTAAAATTAGTTTATTGAGGAAATAGTATATAGGCGAAATTATTATTATGGTGCGAAAACACAAATTTTCTCCTCCATTTTCATGAAGCTTAATAATATATTTAATTAAGTTTTTTTTGCCGAATCAGCAACCAGTGAGCTACACACAGTGGATTCTATTTATTTTTATCAAAAATGAGGATTTTTCATCATTGTCCAAAGTTGTGAAAACGTGCCCGCCGAGCGAACTTCCCCCTTCATTTTTACGAAACCTAATAATAAATAGACAGTTAATTCTCACTTTTGTTTTTAAATTGAAAATTGGATTTTTTATCACAGTCCTAATTTGAAAATGCTTGATCCTCGAAGAAAGACAAAATTTTCCCCTTCATTTCCGCAAAACCTAATGATTGTTTCAATAACATTCTTTTTCATATTGATTCAGTAACTCAAGAGCTAGACAGTGAATTCTTCTTTCTTTCAAAGTGAACATTGCATTTTTTATCGCTGTCTAAATTTAAGAAAACATGCCCCACAAGCGAAAAGGTCTTTCCCAAAATTTTAGACCCTGTTGAATATGTATGATGTTGGGACAAAACATTTTTTTTCTGGATAATGTAAAGTACCTAAACCGTTCATAACTTTCTTAATGTGAAATATACTTCAATACGAACTATTATAAGTGATAAAATACTTTGAAAAAGTTTAGTGGAAGTTATCGATTTGTGAAACCACATTTGGCAGAATATTCAACTACATCAGTGCTGCATGAATGAAGTTTATTGGTAAAATGGTCTTCCAAAATTTTCAAAATTCAGGGAGTTATAGGGTTTTGAATTTTTCTGATTTTGTCTTTTGCTATTCATTCCGAAAATGAAAAAAAAATTTAATCTTAATGCATTCCTGCGCCATCCAGAATGTGTGTGTTAATAAAAATGGAATTTGAAAAACATTCACTTTTGATGCGGAACTTTTCTGAATTTCAAAACCAGAAAGTACATTAAGGTAAAGTGGAAATTTCATCGCCTTAGTCCAAAACATGATGAAAGTAGAAGTTAAATGATGGGTACCCAGGTGAAAATATCCGATAAATATCTTTGAACTGTAAAAATACTATCAAGAAATGTGAAATCATTCGCAAAATCTCTTGAAATATATAGAAATTTTTGAAGTAATTTGGAATATCTTGAAATCAATTAAAATTTCGAAAGTTGATTGGTTAACGAACAAGTAATAGTTTCGCACCTCCGACCGCACCGATCACAAGAACAATTACTTTAACCGAATATTTTGTGTACAGTCGTTGCAGCTCACTTTCAAGGTATACCTCTCCTCCTTTTCCTCCTCATTGGCAGTGAGGTTTTAGTCAGCCGGAGCCAACAATTCGATCACGAATATAGTTCATTTCTCGAAATCTTGGAGAACGATGTCAGGCGTTCAGTGTGCAACGGAAACTGCCTTCCGAAAATTGTAGGTCCAGAAAATTTGGCACTTCTCGTTTTGGAGAATTGACAAAGATGGTAAAAAAGCACTCCTGAAACTGCATTATGTCTGTAGAGGTACGACATTACCAAGTGAGTGGGACACCCAGATACTATGTGTTCTAGGTACTCAGCGTGTGCACGACACGCTCTGCACCTATCACTGGGCACTTCTTGGCATAGAATACGGTCACGGTATACTAAGCTGAAAATGAAAACTTCCTGGCATGCGAGAATGAAACCATGTGAACCTAAATTAAGCCCTGATGATCTAAGAAAAGAAAAAGTTTGCTCCTTAGACAAGGACAGTTTTTCTACATTTCTGTGGAAGTTTCCGTGCATTTTCTGATAAAGTAGCTGTTTGCGAAATGTTTCAACCTCTGCTTTCTTTACTTCGGCTATTAGAAGTGAAGCATCTAGATCCAGTAATGCACTTTCCTCACTTCTGATGTTAAAATCCAGGCCGAGGTTCTTGGCCCCCTGCTCCAGGGCTGTGGAAAGGAACCTTCCTCTGCCAATCATCTCTTGTCTCCTGACCATTCTTAGGAGAGGATCTCTGCCATTTGCAACGATGCAAGCTGTACTTAAAACAATTCGGCTATGGAGACATGACAGATTCAGAAGTCCACGTTCGCCTCGACCGCGTGAGATGTATAATCGCGGAACGGACGAATTGATGTGCAGGCTCTTATGCATATGCATGATCTTACGTGTGGTGATGTCAAGAGCCGTGAGCTCGTTCTTGGTCCATTGAAACTCCAAACGTAGTAGCATCTGATATGGAGACTCCTTTACTGATGTTACTTCCTGAATGCGGCTTTGAGAAACGCCCATGTATGTATAGATCTCTCCAGTGTCAAGATGTCTAATAACACTTATATCCACAAGATCAGAGTTATTGCGAACGCCAATAATAATCTTTCCTTTCTTCAGATGAATATCGGTACACTTGTCCAATCCAAAGTCCATAACAATCTCTCCTGCGTACTTCTTGAGGATATTTAAAGAACTCTGATGTTTGGTTTTACCGGAACCATAGGCCTTTAGGTCGTCCAGATAAAATACATGAGTGACCTTATGCTCGCGATGATTAGTGTCGCCGCAGAAGTATCCAGGAGAATTTCGTTGCGCGAGAGATAGAGGCAGAAGTGTGATGCAAAAAAGCAGAGGGCTCACGGTATCGCCCTGAAAGACGCCCTTCTGGAGGGTAACGTTGTTCGTTGTCACATGATTAATTAAAAAAATAAATTATTTTTCTTATTGAAAATTGGATTTCTTATCCCTTTCCTAATTTAAAAACGGCATGCCCTCATAAATAGTTGGAATAATAATTAATTTTCAATTAAACCAATTATTTACATTCGGTGAGTATTTCTTAATGAATTCTAAGAATTATAAGTTTATTTGCACTGTTTTATCTCTTTCCAAAGTAACATTAATAACGACAACTACCTTAAAACTGAAATTTTGTATAAAGTGCTATAGCTCACACCATTTGTTGGGGCACAATTTCTTTAAGAGAAACATTTTTTTTTTAATAAGCTTGGTTTATTTTACTCGACGGTACCTAGTGAAACATATCCATGTAGGCTATCATGAGATTTTTTCTTGGGTTTAGGACTGAATTATGAAAGATAAATATAATTATCTTCGAAGGACAAGTTGACTGATTATAAAATATGAGATAACAATTTAGACATCATATGTTTGATCTAATGAAACCCTAGAATATGTGCCAGACACACTGTTAAGCATATTCTTTATCCACGTATTAATCAGTTTTTCTCCTACTTACAAAAAATGGGCATCGTTTATTCTTTCGGTTTCACATTGATGGTCATTCTTAATTCTATTGGTAAATATAATACTATAATATATCTATAGTTTTGAAAACGTTCTTAAGCTTTTCGCAAATAACTATTTGTCTGACGTGATCCCCATTCTATTTCAATTGCTATTATTTTTCGATCAGATTCGAATTCTATCTCTGATCTAAAAATAAATCCCTAACTTTTTGAATTTTGCCACTAGAAGCTCATGATATACCAAGATAATTTTAAAAGTATAATTACTTTGCTTCTTCTTTCAGAGTTAAGTTTGTTTGACTGTTTACCTAATGGCGCTCCCATTCCTGGTATTTCTCGTGACGACTCACCTTCTTCTTCTGACAGACAATATTCTCCTGGCAGGCATCGTTCTTCCGAGCCTACTCTTCGTGTCAGGTCCAGGTCTCCTCGTAATGACTTATCTTCTTCTCCTGACAAACAACATTCTCCTGGTGAGCCTCCTGTTCGTGCCAGGTCAAGGTCTTCAGGGCATTCTTTTTCTCGCGTATTTGGCTATAATCCTGAACAACTTCCATTTATTCGGCTTGCTCCCTATAAATATCCTAACCGGGAATTCGTGCTTCGAAGATACACTTTTCCTACGGATACGAGTAAACCAATTGAAATACTCAAAAGACGGAATGTTTATGGGCCCATGCCACCCCAAGAACAAACTGTATTATCAACATTCGATGGTGACGTATTTGCAATATTGGAGAGAAGTTATTCCTTTGTTGGAATATATACATATAATCCTCGCACTGAACATAAGGCGCGGGCAAAAATAAACATAGAAAGCGGCAGGATCACCTCATTGACTGAAAAAGAAATTGCAGAATCTCCAGTAGGCTCCTTACGCAGGATCGACTTTACTTATAGAGTAAAGTGTGTCAACCAAAACCCGCCACAACATTAATCATTCAATTATAAAAAATGTAAAACAAAAATATATAACTCTTTGTGATCCAAATTCGTCCTAAAATGTTACAAGTAACTTGCATATTACAGAATAAAATTAAAAATTAATTTTATTATGGTTCCCAAGGCTTCAATATTCGGTCATTGCCCCCGCCATTCATTTTCGGAAACATAAAATAAAGTTTCGGTTATTCCCTCAGTAAATATTTTCTTTAGGAAGATTGTTAGAAACTTATAATGATTGACCCACAATCATTTTTCTATTGTGAAGACCACCCTAATGTAGATAGAGAAAAATGCCGCTGCTACAGAAAAAATTTCATGAAATTTAAAGTAGATTAATCTTATATACCCCCCAAGCGAAGGCGTTGCAACTGTTCCGCAAGCTCAATGGTACCTGGATGAAGTGTCATCCAACGGTGACCATGCGATACCGAGCAACCTCCTAGACTATGTAGCCTTATCCTTGCACGCTGGGATATGCAAGGACGAACAAACCGTTTCCCTACCTGAAAGTGGAAACAACAATGACACTGCCAGACCCAGCGTGTTTCGCAACAGTCTTTGCGAAATCAAGCTGCCTACCTGTCGAAAACTGAATAGGAATGCAGAGCGCTTTCCCAACCGCAGCATGAAAAAGCCACAGATGAAGAGGACAAAGCAACATTAGGAACGAAAAGCAGGCACTCCCTGAGAAATAACAGCGCTTTCAGGACAAGCAGGAATATCAACATTGAAGTTTCTCCTAAGCGAAAAGATCTGGCTGGAATTTGTCCTTGCTTCTTGATGATATCTTGAAGAAGTGCGACCTCTGGACCATCAATTGTTCAGTTTAGTGTGTGGTGAGAGCTTAGGTTGATTCAAATTGTAGGATAAAACCGAAGATGGATTAAAAGAACAAAAGATGCTTGCATCAACTGAAAAAGAAGACTGTCTTGGCTCACGAACTGAGGATCAACCGCCACATTTTTTAACAAGACGGAGGTGCTGACAATCAAGCAGTATTTTGTTGACATAATACGGGTGTTATCTGACGCAAACAGGAGAATACAGAAGAGGGAGGGGTGGGTCTAGGAGAATGAACAGTCTCGCGCTGACCTCAAAACCGCATTCATGATATTACATCAGTGACAAAGGCTCCCGGATGCAGATACAAGTGTCTCCTTCGACAGATTTTGTCTTTGGAAGAATAGTTGGATCTTCAACCAAGGAGATAAATTTTCAACTAAAATCATGAATCATACCTATGCCCACGTCTAACGACCGTAAGATGTGTGACCACAGGCCACAAAAAACTATTGTTCGAAAGCTGCGTCGTTCAATCTGCCGCTTCTTGATATTCATTATGATTCCTACAGTCCTAAAGAATTTTTTCAAATTAGCCATAAGTTCTTACAGTTTTTCATTTGTTGATGCTGAGGATATGAATCTTGTCTAATAAATCCTTGCTATTGCAATATTGTTATTCAAATACTGTTGAACTTTAAATGATGATATTTTGTAAATCCTCAATTAAACATTTTGCATATTTCAAAAACTTACATGTGGGATTGATAATTTAAAATTAATTCAATTTTTCACATCTAGAGATTGTCTAATATTACGAAATAAAAAAGCTTAATTTAAAAAGTTATTGATTCGAAATTTCCTAAGCACTAAAAACAGTAACTATCTCTTTTAAATAAACTAGGTGAGACTCAGCAATTTAAATATTAGCGTTCTAAAATTAATATCTAAAAGAGGAAACAATTTCGAATTAAAAAATTTTTAAATTTGAAAAAATCGAAATTAAATAGAGAACATTTTTTTGTAGTTTGATCTCGAAGCAAATCTTAGCTGCCCTCATCTAGGAATTCACAGTTTAAAAAATAAACCGTGAACATAAAAAATAATGATATATTAATATATTAATAGAATTAATAAAATAATTAAAACTTAAATCATAGAAATGCATTTCCAGCCATAACAGATTTTTTAGACAAAACAGAAAAAACAGTGCAATTATCAAACGTGACAAAAATATAAAATTCCTACTGAAGGAGATGAATTTGCAAAGAAATACAAATTTTTCATAAAATAGTTGAAATTTGAAAAAAGAAAAACTTTGCAGTTAAGAAAGACATTTTTTTATCGTATTTTCTAAAAAATAGTTGAATTTTTAACAATATCCAACAATAAAGTTAAATATTTAAACCAAATATATGAATCCTCGACCAAAAATGTAATACTTGATATTCCGGCCAAAAAATATTTTTATTTCAAATGAAAAACAGTACTTATTTTGCATTAAATTTTATTCTCAACTACCCTGAACAATTTTGTTATTAAACATTTTTCATTGTAAAGAGGTTTTAAGAAAATTCGTAGATATAATTCAGGCGAAACATTTTCTTAAATAAAATTTTAATGGAGCTTGCGTCCTTTTTCCAAGAAGTTAATTTTCTCATTTATTTGTATATTTTTATAACAAGCATTTATAACAAATTTGCTGATCACGTTTGGTTTAACAACTTTTATTTTCTCGTTTTTTTTTCGTCTCCAAAATCGTCTTTGAAAAATTTAATTTTTTTCAGTTTTCAAACACATTTTCTGAATAAAAGAAAACCTACTCGTCCTATCTGTGAATTATTATTGCAAAATTTGTCGATCTTCTTTGGATAAACAACTTTTGTCTATTAATTTGTTTTCGTACCTTGTGTCGTTTTTCGAAAAATTTTATTTTCAATTTTTATGATTAAAACAAAAAATACGCGTCCTATCAAAAATTATTTATTACAAATTGGTAGTTCTCTTTTAGATGAGAAAATTTTGTCTCTTGATTTTTTCCATAGCTTGTGTACGCGTTTCATCAGAAAATAATTAATAACAAATCTGTAGCGTTTTTTTATGCGAACAATTTTTATGTAAGTATTTTCTTTCGTGGCTTGTTTCCTTTGTCCAAAAATTTAATATTTTTTTTATGTTGTTTTTTACTAATAAAACATAAACTACGCATCCTATCAATAAATAATTCATGATAAATTTATATATCTACTTTAGGTGCACAATTTTTGTTTTTACATATTTTTTCGTATCTTCCATAGTTTGATGACAAAATGTAAATTTTGATTTTTCATTATTTTTTATTCGATTGAAATTTAAGTGTTCAACTTTTTACGAAAAATCCAAGAATTGTTATGAAAATCTTATGGGGCTTTCAAAAAGCAACGTTTCTTTAAAAAAAGTGGACTCAACAATTTTGAAAATGCTCTTTTTGAATTTGTATCTCAAGGAACCTGGTTGACAAACTACTACACCAAAGGCCATTTCCATTCTGTCAATTTTCATAAAAGTTATCGTGCTAGATTGTAAATTCTTATATTTGTTTTTCAATCGAAAATTGGATTTTTTTTACCTTTCCTAATTAGAAAACGGCATGACTTTAAAAATAGTTCGAATAATCATTATGTTTTCAATGAAACCAATTATTTACATACGGTAAGTATTTTATAATGAATTTCTAACAATTATAAGTTCATATGCTGGGGCACAACTTCTTTAAAAGAAAAAATTATTTAAGAAAAGCTTCGTTTATTCTACTCGACGATACCTAGTGAAAAATATCAATGTAGCCTTATGTAGGCTTATGCGGCTTATGAAATATAAATATAGTTATCTCAGGAGGAAAAGTTGGAAGATCATAGAATATGAGATAACAATTCAGATATCATATGTATAATCTAGTAAAACACTAGAATATTCCTTAGACACGCTGCTGACCATATTCTTCACCAACGCATTAATGAGTATTTCTTCTAATTGCAAAAAATGGGAATCGCTTATACTCTCGCCTTCACCTTGATGGTGATTCTTAATTCTATTGGTAAATATAATACTATAATATATCTATAGTTTAAAAACGTTCTTAAGCTTCTTGCAAATAATTATTCCGAATTTGTTCGAATTTAAGATCCAGAAAAAACTTTGAGTTAAAGTAAAAGCGGTTTGTCCGTCTTAGTCCGAATCATGCTTACAGATCTGCGAGATACAGGCAGACGCCATCACAAAAATCTGGTTTTAGTAATTAAAAATGATGAAAATGTGGAAAAGTGGCGTCAATTATATGATTCGTATGCGTTCTAAAACTGTAATACTTGATATTTCGGCCAATATATATTTTATTTCAAATGAAAAACCGTTGGTTAATACAAAACAGATGAATGCCAAAGGATCGACAACTGATTGTGATTCTGAATTCTCTTTTTTTAAATCTCCTTCGGCTTTAACGAACATATTCTCATCACGTGGCTCGTGCTTCGCACTCGTTAAAAGGAGTTAAAAGGAGACCACCAGCATCTCCAAACCTGAACGAGTCAGATTTGAATTCTATCTCTGTTTTCACACTTAATCGTCATTGTGCCCTCCTATTTTTTATACTAATTCAGATACGCACAACTGACTAAAGTTTTTTCTATTCTCCCAAAATTGCAAATAGGAGTTCATGATATACTTGAAAAAAATGATATACTTCAAAAAAAATTAATACTTCGTTTCTTCTTACAGAGTTGAGTTTACATTTCGACTGTCTACCTAATGGCGCCCCCATCCGGGGTGTTCCTCATGATGGCTCATCTTCTTCTTCTTCAGATATACAATATTTTCCTGCCAGGCCTCTTCCTCCTGCCGAGTCTGATATTCGTGCCAGGTCCAGGTCTCCTCCTGCAGAACATCCTGTTCGTGCCCGGTCCAGGTCTCCTCCTGCCAGCCATATAACTTCACTATCCGGGCATATTTTTACTGATGTACTTGGGTATTTACTTGACAAACTTCAATTTATTCGGCTTACTCCCCATGAAAATGCAGCCCGGGTATTCGTGCTTCGAAGATACACTTTTCCTCCAGATACATCACTGGAAATAGTGGTAAGACGGAATGTTTATGGGCCCGTGGTAACCCAAGAACAAATTGTATTATCAACAGTCGATGGTGATGTTTTTGCAATATTGGAGAGTAGCCACTATTTGGCTGGAATATACATATATAAAAATCGATATCAACAAAAAAGACGGGCAAAAATAAACATAGGAAGCGGCAAGATTATCCCATTGACAGACGAAGAAATCGCAGAAACTCCGGTAGGCCGCTTTCGCAAAATGAACTATTTTTTCACAATAGAGTGTGTAAATCAGAGCCCTCGACACCGTTGATTTAATTATAAAAAATGTAACACGAAAATATAAAACTGTTTGTGATCCAAAGTTGTCCTGAAATATTACAAGTAACTTGCAATATTAAAAAATAATAATATAAAGTCATTGTACTATAGTTCGCAAGGCTTTAATCATTTGGCCAATGCCCCAGCTATCCGTTTTCAGTAACAAATAAAATAAAGTTTTAGTTATTCCCTCAATAAATAGTTTTTGTTAGGAGTCCAAATTTGAGAAAATGTGACCCTCAAGCAAAAAAAAAACTTCCGCAGCATTTGAGACCCTATTAAACAAATACGATGTTGGGACGGAAGAACGTTTTTCCTAGATAATTCAAGATACCTTAACCCTTTATAACTTTCTCATTTGGAAATATACTCTATTCCGAACTATTATATGTGATTAAATACTTTCAAACAGTCAGGTAAGTTGAAGCAAAGTTTAAACAAAGTTATCGATTTGCAGAGCCACTTTCGAGAGAAAATTCAAAACCATTAGTGTAGTGCAAGGATGTGTAGAACTAGAAAGCATATACGTATATTTTCAACTAAGGTTTGCCGTTTCCGATGTGGATGCACCTCCTCGAGTAGACGACAAAAACTTAAACGTAGGGTGAATCGATTTCCTGAATATTAGCGTTGTACGAGAGTCTAGAGATTTTGATGAAACTTAGTTCAACTTTAGTGTTGGATGAGTTGGGTAATAATTATTAATGAGATAACGACCACAGAATATATTATATAATCTCATGAAACACAGGAATCATCATTAGGTTGTTGTGCTTTTGACAAAATTCTTCATTAACTCAGTGATCAGTTTTTCCTCTGATTGCAAAAAGTGGGGATCGCTAATACTATGGTCTACTTTATTAAGGGTGCGATATGGAATGTCTGTTATAAAAAACGGAATTCAACAAACATTCTCTTTTTACACAAAACTTTTCCAAATTTCAGAATCAGAAAGTACATTGATTTAAAGTGAAAGCAGAAATATTTCTGCCTTTTTTCGCATTATGCTGATAGAGCAAGTTGAATGAAGAGTACCCATGCGAAAATATACCCTACATATCATCAAACAGTGAAAAGGATCTAAAGAACTGTGAAATCGTTCGCAAATCTCTCGAAATATTTAAAAATCTTAAAAACAATTTGGAATCTAATTGCATTACCAATGATGCGCTTTATAAATTTAGGATAGATCGACACAAATGCTTTGGTCTGTAAAATGTATTATTAAACAAAATGTGTGAATCTAATTCTTCTATAAAGTGTACCTCTTTTGCCAATAATTACCTTATCTATTCTTCTATTACATGACTTCAATACAAAGGTGCCAACATCAAGAACGGTTTTATTGATTCTGTATCTGGTATATCTCACAACTACTTTTCGATAAAAAACAAAATCTTTGCTGGAGGCGTTTAAAAAATCCATGTTTAGCTTCAAAAAATTGAAATTCCCGAAGCCTTATAAACGAAATTAATTCTCCGTTTCTTTGTGCAGAACTTAGTTCACAGTCCAAGTGTTTAGCTAATGGCGACAATATTCGTGGTGTTCCTCGTGGCAGACTATCTTCTTTTTCTGATAGACAACATTTTCCTGACTCTTTTATTTTTTATTTTCTCTTCCTCCAGCCAGACATTATTCTCATGCCAGGTCTCTTTCTCCGGCTAGATTGTATTCTCTTGCCAGGTATTTTCCTCTAGCCAGACATTATTCTCATGCCAGGTCTCTTCCTTCGGCCAGGTCTCCAACTGCTGTCGAGCCTGCTCTTCTTGACCTTGTGATTTCGTATCTGCGATATCTTGCAACTATTTTTCGATAAAAAACAAAATCTTTGCCCGAGGCTTTTGAAGAATCCATTTGGATGGCGACAATATTCCTGGTGTTCCTGGTGGCGCACCATCTTTTTCTGTCAGACAACACTTTTCTGACTCTTTTTTTTTTATTTTCTCTTCCTCCAGCCAGACATTATTCTTATGCCAGGTCTCTTCCTTCCGCGGAAGTCTTGATCAACTTGAGTTGATTCGACTTGCTCCCTGTACGAATGCGAACCAGCTGATTGAACTTTGCAGATACACTTCTTTAGTCGAGAAACGAATTTAAACACAGGCAAGACGGAAATTATTTCGGCTTAAGCCAGTCAAATAATACAATTGGATGGTCAACATTCGATGGTGACGTCTTTGCAGTATTGGAGAATAGTAATCTTTTTGATGGAATATATACCGCCAACGGCGATACCACGCTGGAAACACCAGTTCTCGTAAGATCACTGAAGTTAAGCATTGTTGGGCGCGGTTAGTACTTGGATGGGTAACCGTTCAGGAATACCTGCGTGCTGTTGGCCCGTCGTGGGTGTGGTGGGCCCACATTGGTAGTAAATATCCACCTAGAAACACTACCCGAATCGGGTAGTGAGGCAATGAACTTTCGAGTTCGAACTGCTAATCAATGCATGTATATACATATAATTTTCGCACTAAGGACACAGGATGGGCGAAAATAAACATGGTAAGAGGCACGATTACTTCACTGACTCCAGGTGAGAAGACGGAAACTCCAGTAGGCCCTAATCTCCCAATCTTATTGCATCTTGGAGTAGAGTGTAATCTCATCATTTTAATATATTAAAGATACGGATAAAAAATTAATACGATAAAAATAAAGCGATAAGAACCAAAAGTTCGTTCTTAGCTATTACGAGATTTTTGCTTATCTTTGAAGCTGATGATACCTTACCTTACCTTCTCATCAATAAACCTTGGGACTGACTTATGGAATGTAAATATGATTATCTTAGCAGGATAAGTTTAATGGCTATAATTCATGAGATAATAATTTAGAATAATAAAACACCAGAATATTCCTTAGATACACTATTAACCAAATTCTTCATCAACATATTAATCAGTTGTTCCCCCAATTGTGAAAAATTCGGATCGTTTATACTCTGATTTTGACCATGATGGTCATCCTTAGTTCTATTGGTGAACATAATACTATATCATATCTATCATTTTGAGAACGTTTTTAAACCTTTTGCAAATAGCATTCGAGGTTTTTATTTACATTGATCATATGATTCATATATTCGCATTAGTCCTAATTGTCCACACATGTCTCCCATATTATGGCACCTAAGCACGGCTGCGCAAAGTTTTTTTTCCCCAGAATGCCTGTTTAGGTGTGCATAATTCCGCATTAAATTCTCTCAAAAAACATACAAAATTAAACTTTTCGAATTTGGCCACCAGAAGTTTATGATATACAAAAATACTTCTAAAATAATTATACTTTGTTCCTTCTTGCAGAGTTAAGTTTACAGTTCGATTGCTCACCTAATGGCGCCCCTATTCCGAGTGTTTATCGTGGCAACTCATCTTCTTCTTCTGACAGAAAACATTCTCCTGCCAGGCATGTTTCTCCTGGCAGGCATCTTTCTCCAGCCAGGCATTTTTCTTCTGCTGAACCTCCTTTTCGTGCTAGGTCCAGGTCTCCTCCTGCCAGCAATGCAACTTCAATACCCAGGCATCTTTTTACTGACGTACTTGGGCATCCACTTGACGACCTTAAATTTATCCGGGTTACTCCCAATACGAATTCGAACCGGGTATTCGTGCTTCGGAGATTCACTTTTCCTCAAAATGAACTAATTAAGGTAGTCGAAAGACGGTATGTTTATGGGCCCATCCCAACTCAAGAACAAATTGTATTATCAGCATTGGATGGTGATATTTTTGCAACGCTGGAGAGTAATCGCTTTTTTGCTGGAATATATACATATAAAAGTCGTAGTCAAACTACGGCACGGGCAAAAATAAACATAGTTAGCTGCACGATTACATTATTGACCGCACAAGAAATTGCGGAATCCTCAATAGGCCCCTCACACAGAAGCAGCTTTTATTATACAGTACATTGTTCAAACAACAACCCTCGACACCATTAATTCAATTATGAATCAAAACCGTTTATTCGCCTCACGATGATACACTTTTCCTCAAAATAAACCAATTGAAATACTCGTAAGACGGAATGTTTATGGGCCCGGGCCAACTCAAGAACAAATTGTATTGTCATCATTCGATGGTGACGTCTTTGCAATATTGGAGAGTGGTCGGTTTTTCTTTGGAATATATACATATAAAATTCAAGCACGAGAGAAAAAACGGGCAAAAATCAACATGAAAATTGGCACGATTACGGTGTTGAATGAAACAGAAATCGAAGAATTTCCAGTAGGCCGCTTACGCAAAATACACTTAAATTCTTCTACAAGTTGCTTGAAGTAAAACTATCCATACCATCGATCTTATTATAAAACTTTTTGAAACAAAAATATAAAACTCTTTGTGAGCCGAAGACGTCTTTAAATGTTACAAGTATCATGCAATATTGAAAAAAAAAATTCATTGTATTATGGTTCCCAAGACATTAATTTTTGTTCAATGCCTCAGCCATTCCTTTTCGGGAATAAATGAAATAAAGTTCTATTTTAATCCCTGCTGAATATTTTCTTAGGAAAAATTTCATATGCTTATAATGATTTACCTAAAATAATTTTCCTATTAAGGAGACCACTTCAGCGTAGGGAGGAAAAAATTGCTCTGCTACAGGAAATATTTTATAAAAAAAGTTAATTATCTGCCTTAAACATTTCTACTTCATTGTCCGAAAAATGAAAAAAGCTAATATTCGCGTCAAAAATCAAACTATTTCAAATTAGAGAGAGCTGTCTGCTTCAGCTCTAGGTAGCAAAATACGTTTTAAAAAAATGTTATTTTCGTAAATTCAATACTCCTATGGATGCTAAGTTTTTTACGTATCTAAAGATCTTAACTGCGTCCATAAGTGTGTGCAGCATTTAATTTTTTTATGCTCAGGATATAAATCTTGTCTGATGGAACCTGGTTATTAAAATATTGTTAGTGACATACAGGTAAATTTTTAATCGTTATGATTTTTAACTCCTCAATTGAAGATTGTACATATTTGAGAAACATATATTAGCAATTAATAATTTAGAAATCCTTGAAATTTACAGAAAATTTAAGTACAAAGACGAATCAGACAAATAAAATTTTGTATTCGAAATTATAATTTTTCGAGCTGGAAAAGGAAAGGGATAAGTTCTATCGCATCCTATTCCTTTTCCAGCTTTATGATTTCTTTACAAAAATTAGCAAAATTATTCTCTTTGAAAATTTACGATAAGAAAGTCTTTTCTATTCATGCCTCAACTTTGAATTATGTCGATGGAAAAAGTTTTTTTGTTTGAAACAGATGATTCAAATATTATAAATGAGCATAACTTCCTTAATCTTTGATACAGTGTATTAATGTTATGGATCCATCGATTTGCCTCGAATTAAGGAATCTTTTTCGTTTTTGCATCAATTTTGAATTATGTTAGTGAAAGAAGTTATACCATAAAAAACTGTGTTTTCAAATATTATGCGTTGCCATAGCTTCCTTACTCTTTAATGAAATGTATCAATGTTATAGCATTTACAAAATTCTAAAAAACAAACGAAAATGAACATTTTAAGCCAAATAACAGACGATATGAAAAAAAGTCAGAAAGAGAAAAATATTCCTTTTTGAACACCCTACAATATTGTTAAAAGACTTTTTTTAATTTGCTTGAAAAATCGAAAATTCAAATTTTTATTGCACAAAGAAATAATGAAAAATAAAAAATTCCATTCTGCGGTTAAAATATACAAGATACGAAAAAAGATGAATCGACAAAAAGTGTGCACTCTAAAAATATCTACAAATTTGTTATTAACCACTTTTTGATGGGACGCGTAGTTTCTGTTTCATTTGTAAAAAACTCTCGAAAAAACTGATTTAAGAATAAAATAAATTAAAATTTTTGACAAATGACACAAACGCTAGAGGAGCTTTAACAAAAGAGAATTCACAATCACTGAATTACAGTTGTCGATACTTTGACCTTTAATAAAATAGTTAAAACTTAAATCATAGAAATGCATTTTCAGCCATGAAAGATTTTTTAGATAAACCAGAAAAAACAGTGCAATTATCAAACTTTACAAAAATATTAAATTCCTACTGAACGAGATGAATTTAAAAAGAAAGACGAATTTTCCATAAAACAATTGAATTTTGAATCAAGAAAAACTCTGCAGATAAGAAAGAAATTTTTTTCTCGAATTTTCTACAAAATAGTTGAATTTTCAACAACAAAATATGAATTCTTAATAGTAAAGTTAATTTTTAATAAAATATAAATAATAACGAAATGAATATCAAACAATAAAATTGAATTTTAAACCCACATATATGAATCCTCGACCAAAAATGTAATACTTGATATTCCGGCCAAAAAATATTTTAATTTCAAATGAAAAACAGTACTTATTTTGCATTAAATTTTATTCTCAACTAAACTGAAAAATTTTGTTTTGGAACGTTTTTTATTGTAAAGTGGTTCTAAGAAAATTTGTAGATCTAATTCAGGCGAAACATTTTCTTAAATAAAATTTTATTGAAGCTTTTGTCCTTTTTCCAAAAAGTTCATTCTTTTATTTTTTTGTATATTTTTATACCAAGAGTTTATAACAAATTTTTAGAGCTTTTTTGGCTGAACAACTTTTGTATATTAATTTGGTTTCATACCTTGTGTCGTTTTTCAAAAATGGTTATTTTCCATTTTTATTGTCATTTTTTAGGATTAAAACAAAAACTACGCGTCCTATCAAAAAGTTATTCATTACAAATGGGTAGCTTTCTTCTCGATGAGCAACTTTTGTCTGTTCATTTTCTTCATAGCGTGTATACACGTTTCATCAGAAAATAATTAATAACAAATCTCTAGTGCTTTTTTATGTGATAGAACAAAAACTACCCATCCTAATGAAAAATATTTAATGACAAATTTGCAGATCTTCTTTAGGTACATTTACGGAAAATCAAAAATTGGAACGAAAATCTTCTAGGGTTTTCAAAAAGCAATGTTTTCCTTTTCTTGACTTTTTTTCATATCGTTCATTGTTTGGCTTAAAATATTCATTTTCGTTTTTTTGTTTGAATTTCGTGAATGCTATACCTCTCGTAATTTTTTTTTATCAAAAGAAGACATTAGGATAAATTGTTCATCTCTTTAAGTACTACGAATGATCGTAAATAGAATTTTTAAATCTTAAAAAAGTGGGCTCAACAATTTTGAAAATGCTCTTTTTGAATTTGTATTCAAAGAAGCTGGTTAACGTACTGGTTCTTTCTTCTTTGGCCTTAAAAAATTGTGCCAAACCACAATCCAATCTGATCAATCATTCGAAAGTCATCATGCCTACACGATACTCCAGACTGCAGACTACACCAAAGACCAATTCAATTTGTAAATTTTCTTAAAAGTTATCGTGCTAGACTAAAAATTCTTATATTTGTTGTTTAATTGAAAATTGGATTTTTTATTCCTTTCCTAATCAGAAAACGGCATGCCTTTATAAATAGTTCGAATAATAATTATATTTTCAATGAAACCAATTATTTACATTCGGTAAGTATTTTATAATGAATTTCTGACAATTTTAAGTTCATATGCTCGGGCACAATTTCTTTAGAAGAAAAAATTATTTAAGAAAAGCTTGGTTTATTTTACTCGACGATACCTAGTGAAAGATATCCATGTAGCCTTATGTAGGCTTATCCGGCTTATGAAATATAAATATAGTTATCTCAGTAGGACAAGTTGGAAGATCATAAAATATAAGATAGCGATTCAGATATCATATGTATAATCTAATAAAACACCAGAATATTCCTCAGACACACTGCTGACCATATTCTTCATCAACCTATAATAAGTATTTCTCCTAATTGCAAAAAATGGGGATCGGTTATACTCTCGCCTTCACCTTGATGGTCATTCTTAATTCTATTGGTAAATATAACACTATAATATATATATGGTTTTGAAAACTTTTTTAAGATTTTCGTAAATAACAATTTGTCTGACGTGATCCCCATTATATTCCAATTGCTATTCTTTCCCAAGCTCTAGTTGAGTCTGTCCGAAATAAAAATGAATTAAATATGAATTTGTCCCGAGGTATTGCAGAATGTGTGCGTTATAAAAAAGGAATTTGAAAAAAAAATTATTCCAAATTTGTTCGAATTTGAGATCCAGAAAAAACTTTGAGTTGAAGTAAAAGCGGTTTGTCCGTCTTAGTCCGAATCATGCTTACAGATCAGCGGCAGACAGGCAGTCGCCATCACAAAAACTTGGTTTGTAGTCATTAAAAATGATGAAAATGTGGAAAAAGTGGCGTAAATTATATGATTTATATGCATTCTGAAACTGAAAGAGATAAAAAATAGACACAGACAATTTAAATTCAGGCTTTGTAGTTAAAAGGAGACCACTTGCATCTCCAAACCTGAACGAGTCAAATTTGAATTCTATCTCTGATCTTAAACATAATCCTCATTGTGCGCTCATGTTTTCTATACTAAATCAGATACGCACAACTGACTAAAGTTTTTTCTGTTCTCCCGAAATTACAACTAGGAGCTCATGATATAACAAGATACTTAAAAAACAATTAATACTTCGTTTCTTCTTACAGAGTTGAGTTTACATTTCGACTGTCTACCTAATGGCGCCCCCATTCCGGGTGTTCCTCGTGATGGTTCATCTTCTTCTTCTTCTGATATACAATATTCTCCTGCCGGGCCTCTTCCTACTGCCGAGTCTGATATTCGTGCCAGGTCCAGGTCTCCTCGTGCCGAGCCTCCTATTCGTGACCGGTCCAGGTCTCCTCATGCCAGCCGTATAACTTCACTATCCGGGCATCTTCTTACTGACGTACTTGGGCATCCATTTGATGAACTTCAATTTATCCGGCTTATTCCCAATAGAAATTTAGACCGAGTATTTGTGCTTCGAAGATACACTTTTCCTCCAGGTACATCACTGGAAATAGTCGTAAGACGGAATGTTTATGGGCCCGTGGTAACCCAAGAACAAATTGTATTATCAACAGTCGATGGTGATGTCTTTGCAATATTGGAAAGTAATCACTTTTTGGCTGGAATATATACATATAAAAATCGAGGTCAACAAAAAAGACGAGCAAAAATAAACATAGAAAGCGGCACGATTACCCCATTGACCGACGAAGAAATCGCAGAAACTCCGGTAGGCCGCTTTCGCAAAGTCAACTATTATTTTATAGTAGAGTGTGTAAATCACAGCCCTCGACACCATTAGTTTAATTGTAAAAAAAGTAACACGAAAATATAAAACTGTTCGTGATCCAAGGTTGTCCTCAAATGTTACAAGTAACTTCCAATATTAAAAAATGATAATATAAAGTCATTGTTTCCAAGGCTTTAATAATTTGGCCAATGCATCAGCTATCCCTTTACAGTAACACATAAAATAAAGTTTTATTTATTCCCTCAATAAATATTTTTTCTTAGGGAGAAAGTTAGAAACATATAATGATTGACTCACAATAATTTCCCTATTGGGGAGACTACCATAATGCAGATAGCAAAAAATTCCACTGTTACAGAAAAAATTTCATGAAATTTCAAAGAGGTCAACGTTATATATAGTTAATTTGAATTTGAAAAGTTTCTTGGTCGAACTCAT
Organism: Andricus curvator; assembly: GCA_932195095.1. NCBI lineage: Eukaryota > Metazoa > Arthropoda > Insecta > Hymenoptera > Cynipidae > Andricus > Andricus curvator. Next base: position 226,196 of record CAKNYM010052382.1, read on the forward strand.
CATTCTTCGAAAATTCAATCATTGGCTTGATAAATAAAAAAGTTCTAATAGACCCTCTTCTAGTGCCAGAGCTTATTCTCCTGCCAGGCGGTCAACTGACCTCTAGTCAGGCATAATTCTCTTGCCAGGTATCTTCTTCCTGTCAGACCTTATTTTCAAGCTAAGTCTCATTCTCCTGCCGAGTCTGCTCTTCGTGTCAGATACAGATCTCTTCCTGCCCGGTAAATTGCCCAATCAAAAAAAAAAAAAACCCCGCTTATGGATTCTTCAGAAGGACGCGGATATGGTCGTGAGCAACTTATTATTGACAACACGTAAAGTACTTAGGCTCAAGCCAACCGATGAACAAATTGTAATATTAACATTCGATGGTGAATTTATTGCAATATTGAAGAGAAATAACCTTCTTGCTGGAATATATACATATAATGTTCGCACTCAACATACAGGAATAAAAAATAAACATGTAATGCGGCACAATTACTCAATGGACCCTAGATGAAATCAAGGAAACTTCAGTAGGCACCCATCGCCCAATCTTATTCTTTTGTTTCATTCCCTCATGAAAATAATGTTTAAAGAAGATTTGTATAGGTTCACAGTAATGAGAAATAACTACTTACTTTTTTTTTAGCACACTAAATATTAAAATGGTTAGTTTTTTTTGTTACTTTTGAAACGTAGTTTAAACGCTTATCCACGGCAATATTTTTTTTATTTTTGTCGGATGAAAAAATCTGAATGCTCAAAGCTTTGCGAAATCTTCAATAATTTTTCATAATACAACTATTCCGAGCAGCGCACAGTGAGAAAAAATGCACTTTTTTCGTTCGAGAATGTCTAGAGTCCTCAATTTTTGTCAGAGAAATATATTTTTTTCCTTTTTTGAATTGAAATTCATTAAATTATGGAAAGCCTTCAGTTCGGAACTTTTGCTTCTCTAGGGTGTCTACGCAAATCATGAATAAAATTTTCTCACAATACCAGGATTCTTCCAGGTATAATTTTTTTTAATATGGAGGAATTTTAGTATTAAATTTACATTTTTAAAAGTAATTCTGATTCTCCTGAGATCAGTGAAAATAATAAAGAGATTTTTCATTTAAATAAGAATAAATCAAGTATTATAATTTGAAAACATGTCTTTCTTTAGGGATACCGAGTAAAAGTTCTAGAAATAAAAAACTCTAATTTGGATGAAACGCTAGACGTAGAGAAAAATAGATACTGTAAAAGAATGCATTTGGAAATTTATAATTGTTGATCGAAATCGTTATTCATTGCTCTGTTTATACCAATAAAAAAATAATTTTCCATTACAGATTTGATAGACTTTTTCATTACGATTGTCAATTTTTTATTTTATTTATTTTGACAATATCACAAAAAAATTGTCGAAAATGATGATCGTCAGGTTTGTTTGCCAGATTTTTTTATAAAAGTTATAAATATTAATTTTTCACGAAAATTTTTGAATATATATCACAAAGCTTAACATCTCATATGATTTTCATCTGAAGGAAAATTATTCTAGAAAATAATTAAATTTGGTATTTGCTTATAAACACTTAAAATAATAATCATTCTATTAATTAAACCAATTATTTACATTCAATAAAGTTAATTTCTAATATGAAAACTTTGAAACATACACCAATTATTTATGGAAAGATTTTATCATTGACCGAACATTATTTCTTATCGTTTCTTGATAAATTAACAAAAAAATGACTTAATAGAAACCTTAAGACTGATTTATGAAATATGAATATGATTCTCTTAGAAGGACAAGTTTAATGGTTATATTCCATCAGATAACGATTCAGATACCATATATACTTGTATTTCGAAACATCGAAATATCTCAAGACATACGCATTCAAGCAAAAAATGTCCTTGATCAAATTTTTTCATTTTCGAGGGGGAGAGCTAATCCGCAAAAATTTACCCCACCCCCTGGGAGCAGGAGGGGGGTAACAATAAAATTTCAAATGGTAACATATATTTTTTATTGCAGATTCAGATTCTCCATTAAAAAATACGTAAGTTTTATTTTTTTTAAATTTCGATTTGCGCCAGATGGCGATGCATTTGCAAAAAATGACATGGTTGGCTATTCAAGAAATTCGCTTTGAAACGAAAGATAAAAAAATACGTGTTGATTGTTTTCAGGGGAGCTACTCAATTGTAATTAATTCAATTTTTAACACCCCCTCCACCTAGCTGGGAAGGGGTTGAAAGTGGAGTAGAAAAATTAGAAAGATCAATTTTGTTTTAAAACGCAAGCTTTTTATTACGGACATTTTTTTCATTGCATGCGTATTTCTTGAGATATTTAAATGTCTAAATATGAAAAAACACCCTGTATATATGATGTGATATGATAATGTGGTTGTTAAACTTATTTCTAAAATTACATACTCTTATAAATCCCCAAAATATTTTTGAGATAACACTGTTAACCGAATTCTTCATCAAGGTATTATTCAGTTTTTTTCCTAAACGCAAAAAATGCGGATCGTGCATATTCTGGTCTTCACCTTGATGATTGTTCTTCATTCTATTGGTGAATATAACTCTATAATATATCTATAATTTTTAAATCATTTTTAAGCTTTTCGCAAACTATTTTTTTCGAATGATCCTCATTCTGTTCGAATTGCTTTTATTTTAGATAGACTTTCACAAATCGGAAATGATTCCGCATCGTGTTTTCTAAATTATGGCACCTAGGCACGGCTATGCGAAATTCTTTCTGTTCTGCCAGAATTGCAATGCTTATGTGCTACTTAAAAAAAGTATTTTGTTTCTTATTGCAGAGTTAAGTTTACAGTTCGACCGTTTACCTAATGGCGCTCCCATTCCTGGTGTTTCTCGTGACGACTCACCTTCTTCTTCTGACAGACAATATTCTCCTGGCAGGCATCGTTCTTCCGAGCCTACTCTTCGTGTCAGGTCCAGGTCTCCTCCTGCCAGATATATAACTCCACCAAGCGGTTTTCCTCTTTCTGACGTACTAGGATATAGATTTGACCAACTTCCATTTATTCGGCTCACTCCTAATGCAAATCCGAACCGGGTATTCATGCTTCGAAGATACACATTTCCTCAAAATATACGATTGGAAATACTTTTAAGACGGAACGTTCATGGGCCTATGCCAACTCAAGAACAAATTGTATTATCAACATCCGATGGAGAGGTCTTCGCAATATTAGAGAGAGGTGGCTTTTTTGCTGGAATATATGCATATAATCGTCAAATTTATCATAGAGTACGGGCGAAAATAAACATAGAAAGCGGCAGGGTTACTCCATTGACCGGAAGAGAAATCGCGGAATCTCCAGTAGGCCGTTTACGCAGCGTCGACCTTTTTTTTACAGTAGACTGTGTAAACCAGAACCCTTAATATTATTAATTCAATTGTGACAAATGTAAGACGAAAATATGAAACTCTTTGTGATCCGAAGTCGTCTTAGAATGTTACAAGTAACTTGCAATATCAGAAAATGAAAATAAAAAGTCATTGTATTATGGTTTCCAAGACTTTAATCCATGCCCTGCTATTTCTTTAAACGAAAAAAAGTAAATGAAGTTTTGTTTTATTCCATCACGTAAATCTTTTTAGACAAAAAATTGTGTACGCTGATGATTTACCTCAAATAATTTTCCTACTAAGCAGAGCACTCTAGTGCAGATATCACGAAATTTTACTGCTATAGGAATAATTTCATAAAATAAGTCAATTAGCTGTATTAAAAATTTTTATTATACGTCGTCAAAAGTAAGGAAAATTGCTTACAATTTTTCATTTAATTAATTACAATCATTGTATTGAGTAAATAGTAGGGAAAACTATTATTATTGTACGGAAAAAAAGTTACAATTGGCTTGAAAAATCAAATGATTCGAAATTGAATAACGCTATATACATCTAATTTAAAAGCATTCTCAGTAGAAACCATAAAACAAAGCCTTCAAGATTAGATAGTATATCAAAATTTTATACTCTGAGAGTTCAGTACGTCAGAGTCGCGACCAAATATTCGAAATTTATACCAAAAGAGATAAATTCTTAAACCAAAAAAAATTTTTTTAAGAATAAAGTTGAATTTTCAGTTTAAAAAAAGCGATTTTCGACCATGCAAAATGAATTTAAAAAAATAGATTACAGTAGATAATGAAACTATAGTAGATAATCATTAATTATGAGTAGAAATATATACGAAATAATAAATTATAATTTAATTATATTTACACGTATATTTTTTCACTATTAATTGAATAAACTTAATTATTTTGCATACATCAGTATTTACAATTAATGATTATCTATGTAGGTTCAGTATTTGCTGCAGGGTGGTTTCCTCTAATTGAATTTTTCACAAAAGAAATTAATTTTGAACCAAAAAATATGAATTTTCAACAAAAAAGTTAATTTTGAACTAACAAGTTGAATTTTCTACCTAGAAACTCATAGTTCAATTCTCAACTAAATGGTTGGATTATTAACTATAAAAGGTAAATTTTTAATCAAAAATGGATTAGTTCTATTTTCAGTTGAAAATTTTCATTTATTCTACACTAACATGGATCTGAGGTCTCATAGACCGCTCTCAGAAGCATGGTGCGGTCTGAGAGATCGCACGTCCATGCGTTCCGTACTCTGGGGTAACCGCATCAAGCTCAAGGTTGTCTATTCGTGACAACTTGTGTTTTGAATACCTTGAAATAAATTGAAACTGAAATATAAAATTGTGACGCTACCATGGACGTGCGGTCTCGCGGACCACGAATGAGCTTTCAATTGATATTCACCAATTACATGCAGGAGCAGACGCTGTCCACCTAGCTCGGCGAAATCGCAACTAAAACTAAAGATACTGACAACAACAGCCTTGAGCAAGGCCAGGGGGCGAGGAATGCACATATCAGAAACCTGGTGCGGTCTGTGAGACCGCACGTCCACACTTGAAGGTTAATTTGGAATATACTGTAATCCACTTTTGGGAGGAAATTCAAGTACATTAGCATAGAGCAAGTATGCGCGGAACTAGAAAGCATATACATATATATTTTCAACTAAGTTTAGTCGTTTCCGATGTAGATGCACCTACTCGAGCAGAGAACAAAAACGTAAACTGGGGATTCTGGTGGCCCTTGGAGAACGTTCAAGACGATGCGATGCCACACCCCACATTAGCAACCTGTTCATATGCCAGACACGATTTTCTACTTAGCACCGGTACGACCTCCTACTTGGCGAGGATCTGCACTGAAAGTACATAACGTATCTGCTCTCCTTTTGTCCCTCGAGGATTCCACGGGACGCCAGGAAAATGGGGATAAAATATTCCTCTTTAATGGCAAGCTGTTTTCTCTAATAGACCGTGGTAGGCACCCTTAACAAAGATGGATTGATAAATAATGGCTGGATGTATCAGGAATGACTAGACGCACTGTTTGGGGAATTTTATTCCGATAACTTTTTTCAGATTTGTCTGTGTCAGAAAGTTCAGAAATGTGTGATATGGCAGGGCCTATAATGTTTCAAATTTCCCTTTTTTGCTTCCTCATAGAGGAAAATTTGTAATTGTAACATTTTCCAAAAATTTTTAATTCATTTAATTAAACCTTCCCCAATTTAAAAATGTCTAATACAATGTTCTAAGCAAGTGTCCGGAAATTAATACATTTTATTAAAAAGTAGGGAAGTTATGGTAATGCATAATATTTGAAAATACGGTTTTTATAGTAAATATTTTTTCTTCAACGTAATTCAAAGTTGATGCAAGAACAGAAAAGATGTGTTGATTCGAGACGAATCGATTGACCTATAATATTAATACATTTTATTGAAGAGTAAGGAAGCTAGGGTAATGCATAATATTTGAAAAACGGGTTTTTACAGTAAATCTTTTTTCTTCAACATAATTCAAAGTTGATGCAAGGAAATAAAAGATTCTTTGGTTCGAGACGAATCGATTGACCCATATTGACATATATTATTTAGTAGAAATTTTCTTATTCTCATAATTTAAAGTTGATGCGAGAATAGAAAAGTTGTGTTGATTCAAGACGAATCAATTGACCTATAACATTGATACATTTCATTGAAGAGTAAGGAAGCTATGGTAATGCATAATATTTGAAAACGAATCGTTTTACCCAGAATTATAATACATTTTATTAAAGAGTAGGGAATTTATGGCATTTTATATATTTTTAAAATCGATTTTTATAGTTAAGATTTTCTCATTCTCATAATATTGCTACATTTTATTGAAGAATAAGGAAGCTATGGTAATGCATAATATTTGAAAATACGGTTTTTTATAGTAAAACTTTTTTCTGCAACATTATTCAAAGTTGATGCAAGAATATGAAAGATTTCTTGGTTCAAGACGAATTGATTGACCTACAATATAAATATATCTTATTGAAGAGTAGGGAAGTTATTGTGATGCATAATATTTGAAAATGCTGTTTTTTATAGTAAATATTTTTTCTTGAACAGAATTCAAAGTTGATGCAGGAATATAAAAGATTCCTTGGTTCGAGACGAATCGATTGACCTATGATATTAATACATTTTATCGAAGAGTAAGAAAGCTATGGTAATGCATAATATTTGAAAACCGGTTTTTTACAGTAAATCTTTTTTCTTCAACATAATTCAAAGTTGATGCACGGATATAAAAGATTCTTTGGTTCGAGACGAATCGATTGACCTATAATATTAATACATATAATTAAAGAGTAGGAAAGTTATGGTAATTTATATATTTTTAGAATCGATTTTTATAGTAAAAATTTTCTTATTCTCATAATTTAAAGTTGATGCAAGAATAGGAAAGTTATGTTGATTCAAGACGAATCAATTGACCTATAACATTGATACATTTTATTGAAAAGTAAGGAAGCTATGTTAATGCATAATATTTGAAAACACGGTTTTTTATATTAACACTTTTTTCGTTTGCATAATTCAAAGTTGATGCAAGAATATAAAAGATTCCTTGGTTCAAGACGAATCGTTTGACCCAGAATTATAATACATTTTATTAAAGAGTAGGGAAGTTATGGCAATTTATATATTTTTAAAATCTATTCTTATAGTAAAAATTTTCTCATTCTCATAATTTAAAGTGGATGCAAAAACAGAAAAGATGTGTTGATTCAAGACGAATCGATTGACCTATAATATTGATACATTTTATTGAAGAGTAAGGAAGCTATGGTAATGCATAATATTTGAAAATACGGTTTTTTATAGTAAATTTCTTTTCTGCAACATAATTCAAAGTTGGTGCTAGAATATAAAAGATTCCTTGGTTCAAGACGAATCGATTGACCTACAATATTAATACATTTCATGAAAGAGTACGGAATTTATGGTAATGCATAATACTTGCAAATGCTCTTTTTTATCGTAAATCTTTTTTCTTTAACATAATTTAAAGTTGATGCAAAAACAAAAAAGATGTGTTGATTTGAGACGAATCGCTTGACCTATAATATTAATACATTTTATCGAAGAGTAAGGAAGCTATGTTCATGCATAATATTTGAAAATACGGTTTTTTATAGTAAATCTTTTTTCTTCAACATTATTCCAATTTGATGCAAGAATATAAAAGATTCCTTGGTTCAAGACGAATCGATTGACCTACAATATTAATACATCTTATTGAAGAGTAGGGAAGTTATGGTGATGCATAATATTTGAAAATGCTGTTTTTTATAGTAAATCTCTTTTCTTCAACATAATTCGAAGTTGATGCTAGAATATAAAAGATTCCTTGGTTCAAGACGAATCGATTGACCTACAATATTAATACATTTCACTAAAGAGTACGGAATTTATGGTAATGCATAATATTTGCAAATGCTGTTTTTTATCGTAAATCTTTTTTCTTTAACATAATTTAAAGTTGATGCAAAAACGGAAAAGATGTGTTGATTCGAGACGAATCGCTTGACCTATAATATTAATACATTTTATCGAAGAGTGAGGAAGCTATGGTATTGCATAATATTTGAAAATACGATTTTTTATAGTTAAACTTTTTTCTTCAACATTATTCAAAGTTGATGCAAGAATATAAAAGATTCCTTGGTTCAAGACGAATCGATTGACCTACAATATTAATACATCTTATTGAAGAGTAGGGAAGTTATGGTGATGCATAATATTTGAAAATGCTGTTTTTTATAGTAAATCTTTTTTCTTCAACATAATTCAAAGTTGATGCAAGAATATAAATGATTCCTTGGTTCGGGACGAATCGATTGACCTACAATATTAATAAATTTTCTCAAAGAGTAGAGAAGTTGTGGCATTTTATATATTTTCAAAATCGATTTTTATAGCGACAATTTTCTGATTCTCATAATTTAAAGTTGATGCGAGAAAAGAAGAGTTGTGTTGACTCAAGACGAATCGATTTACCTATAACATGGATACATTCTATTAAAAAGTAAAGAAGCTATAGTAATGCATAATATTTAAAAACACGGTTTTTTATAGTAAAACTTTTTTCACTAACATATTTCAAAAATTTCCCTTTTTTTAATTGTATCGATAACAGGCTTCGCAGACAAAAGTGATCATAAAAAAAAAATTAGGACATTTTTAACGAACATTTGGAAATTGATTATTATTTTTATTAAAATTAATTTTGGTAGTTTATTAAATTCAATTTAAAATATTCAAATTAATCATACTTAAAGTACAAATCTTGCATTTTCAAGAAAGTAGTTCAAATTTCTACCAAAAAGCTCAATTTTCCACTAGAATGATCAATTTTCAATAAAAAATAAATTCTTAACAAAGCTGTTCAACTCTCGATCAAGTAATTGAATTTTTAACTAACAAAGATCAATTTTAAACCGAGAAAACTAATTCTCAACCAAAAAAGATGAATTTGTAACAAAGTACATGAATTTTCAATTTTAAAATATACATTTTAAGCGAATATAATAAACCAGTTCAACTTTTAAACAAAAAGATTAATTTTCAACCAAGAAGATACCTACCAAGCTAAGGTAAAAGCCAAAAGAGAGGAATTCTCAACCAAATATTTGAATTTCAAGTTAAAGAAATTAACTTGCAATACAAAAAATTTCAAATTTTTGAGGAATAAGTTAATTTTAAACTAGAGATGAATTTTTGATAGAAATTTAAAAAAAAGTGAACAAAGTAGTTCAACGTATTCACCAAGTAATTGAATTTTCAACTAAAAAAAAAAATGATGAATTCTCAACCAAGAAAATTATTTTTCTACCAAAAAAGATAAATTTGTTATAAAACGCATGAATTTTCAACAACAAAACTATTTATTTTTCTACCAAAAAAAAAACAAACGAATTTACAGCAAAATGCATCAATTTTCAACAAAATAGTCGTATTTTCAACCAAACCTTTAACAAAAAAAAATTAATTTTTAACAAAGTAGTTCCACGTTGAAACAGGCAGTTAAATTTGCAATCAAGAAGATTCATTGTCTACCAAAAAAAAAAGTTTTTCAACAAATAACATAAATTTTTTAACAAAATGTTGAATTTTCACCTAAAAACGGTCAATTTTTAATCAATAATGGAACAGTTAAATTTTCAGTTAAAAAATTAATTGCTAAAAAAAAATTAAATCCTTAACTAATAAAATAAATTTACATTAAAATGCATACATTTTTATCCAAAGTGTTGAATTTCCTACTGAAAATTATAAATTATCAGCCAATAATGGAAGAGTTAAATTTTAAGTTAGAAAAATTAATTTTTCACAAAATAATTAAGTCTTCGACGAATAAAATAAATTTATACGAAAATGCACAAATTTTTAACAAAAGTATTGAATTTTTGAATAAAAACGATCAATTTTCAACCAATAACGAAATAGTTAGATTTTTAGTGAAAGAAATTAATTTTCAACAAAATAATTAAATCTTTAGTTAATTAAATGAATGTTTAACAACGTGATTCAACTCTTAACCAAGTGGTTCAATATCCAACCGAAAAGCATGAATTCTCAAAGAAAAATTTAAAAGTTTAATTTTCAACTCCAACTTATCAATTTTCAACCGAAATGGAATAATTAAATTTTCAATTTAAAAAAATTGAATTTTCAACCAAATAAACAAATTTTTTTTTTGAGAAAATATTTTATCTTCAATCAAATACAATTTTTACCCAACAGAGATTATTTCTAAACCAAAAATATAATAGTAGACTTATCAATTTAAAAAAATTAACTGTCAAAGAAAAATTGTATATTTTCAGAAACTTTGATTATATTTAAGAAAAAAAATGAATTTGAAAATTACAAAATTTTTAAGGATTTTTATTCCCATACATATCTTTATCTTCAAAATTTGTTTAAGCTTTTATGTTTCCGTTTATAAGAATGGTCATAAAATGTTTTATTTAAAGTGGAGACTCATATCTTCTTTATCTTATCATTTTTGCACATTGTTACATAATTTTTTTCAGTACAAAATGCCATTTTTATCAAAAATCTTGAAAATAGTATCTTTTTATTTATTTCGTTGCAGAACTGAAAACCTATTTTTTATTTATTTTTTTAAACAAATATTAGCACTTACTAGTCTCGAAACGTAACACTAAGTTCTATCGAAAAAATTATTTAATAAAACGATTCATCTTTTGATTTGCACTTTCTTTACTTTCTCACAGTTAAAAAAAGACACGGACAATTTATCCTTATGACTTTTTTCGAAAGAAAAAAAATACCAGATTTTCACAAAATTCAAGAAAACAAACGAAAATAAAAATTTTAAGCCAAATAACGCAGGATATGAAAGAAGTCAAGAAATGAAAAACGTTTTTTGAACACCCTATAAGATTGTCATAACTTTCTCAATTTTTTTTAAGAATTGAAAAATAAAAATTGTAAGCGAAATAACGCGAGATACAGAGAAAATGTCAATACATAGAATTATTGCAATATTAAAAATATTTACAAATTTTATATTGACCGTTTTTTGATTGGGTGAATAATTTTCGTTCTAATAGTGAAAACTACTGTTCAGAACAAAATTTTTTTTGAAAATTGAGTCTTCAAATTTGCTTTTAACTTTTTATTTTCACGAGACGCGTGATTAGAATGTTCCCAAGGAGCTTTAACAAAAGAGAATTCACAATCACTAAGTTTCATTGCGCACCCTAAGCACGCTCAAACTTTTATCTAAAAATCTGTTGAAAAATGATAGAAATTTGTATCTTTTCTGTAACTCTAAACAAGAATAGAAAAGAAAGGTGTGAGTACATATCAGCATTTATTCGATCTCCCTTAGGGAGCGCCCACATGTTACGTGACACTCTAAAGAGAGGGGTTGGGGGTCTTTCCTAACGTCACAAAGTGTCACACAGGAGAGGGGTCGTAAAGGTTTTATAATACTTGACACTTATCTGATCAAAAAAAAAAATTTTAATCCGTGTCGATACACGAAACAGCAATCTTATCGACAAAAAATGTAGTAGTTGCATTTTTAACCAAATAGTTGAATTCTCTAGCCGGAAAGACGAATTATTTAGAAGGGGGTTTTATTTTCAGCCAAAAATGTTGAATTTTCGACAAAAAAGTTAATTTTCAATTGAATTTGAATTTTTGATTTTTCAAAAAGTTCAAAAAGTTCTTATGGAAATATTATAGGCTGTTCAAAAAGCAACGTTTTTCTCCTCGTGACTTTTTTTCATATCGTGCGTTTTTCGGCTTAAAATGTTCATTTTCGTTTGTTTTTTGGAATTTTGAAAATTCTATAACTCTGATAATTTTGTTTTTATCAAAAAATGTCATAAGGATAAATTGTTCAGATTTTTGAGTACTACAAATTTCCTCACATGAAATTGTTTAATTAAGAAAAAAATGCTTTCAATAATTTTGAAAATGCTCGAACCTTTTGAATTTTTATCAAAAATAGCTGGCTAAATAAATTTTTAACCTACAAAGATGAATTTTCAACCAAGAAAATTTAATTTATGAGAAAAATACGAATTGTTATCAAAATAGATGAATTTTATAGAAAATAGTTGAATTTTCAAGTGAAAAGGATAATTTTAGAACCAAAAATGAAAAAGTTTAATTTTGAGTTGAAAAACTCATTTGAACAAAACCAAAATTACAAAAAAAAAACACATTTTCAAACAGTAAAACTCAAACAAAAAAGACGGGTTTTCAACAAAATAGTTTAATTTTAGAGTAAATAGTTTGATTTTGAACTATAATTATGATTCAAACAAAACAAAAAATTAAATTTTTAACGAAAAATGTATTAGTTCATATTTTAAGGAAAAAAATTTTAATTAGAGATAAAAAAGGATTAAATTACACAAAAATAATACGAATTTTAAATAAAACAGTAGAATCCTCAACAAAGTAGAATAATTTTTAACCAATTAGTTGCATTTTGAACCAAAAAGGATGAATTTTCAATCAGGAAGATTAACTTTATACCAAAAACAAAGAAAGATTTTTTAACAAAATACATGAATTTTCAACCAGAAAAGATCAATTTTCATTTTGGAATATCAATTTTAAACCAAAAATAGAATAGTCACATTTTCAGTGAAGAAAATTAATTCTCCACAACAAAAAACTAATTTTAGCAAAATAGTTAAATTTTCATCGAAAAAGATGAATTTTCAGCTGAAATGATGAATCCTCAACAGAAAAACGTGCATTTTTAAAAAAGGATTGAAAATTCAACCAAAGAGATAAAATTTCAAACAAAAATTTAATTTTGTAATCACGAAAATTAATTTCTTACAAAAAGATGAATCATCAATAAAATTAATGAATGAGCAGACAAATACTTAAATTTCTAATTAGAAATAAGAATTATCAACCAATACTGGAATTTTTAATTAAAAAAGATAAATTTTCAACCAAAATTGGAATAGTTAAATTTTCAGTTAAAATAATTAATGTTTAACCATAAATGACACGATTCAGAAAAATATAGTTAAATTTCGAACTGAAGAGATTATCTTGCAACTAAAATAGTGAATCTTAAAGAAAATTGCTAATTAATTTTTTACCAAAAAAAACATAAATCTTCAACAAAATAAATGAATTTTAAACCAAAGAACTTGAAACTTAAACTAAAAAAAATTTCAACCAAATAATTGAATTTTAAATCCAAAAAGATGAATTTTCAATAAATGTAATATTAAATTTTCAGTTGGAAAATTTAATTTTTGAGTGAAAGTTAAACTACTTTTCAACAAAATATATAACTTTCTAACGAAATAGTTAAATTTTTAACTAAAAGAGATAAATTTACAACGAAATGATTAAATTTCAATTTAATAGTCAAATTTTTTATCGAACGATATAAATACCGTACCAAGAATGTAATGGTAGATTTTTCAACAACAACAAAAAAACTTTTAGGCAAGAATAGTTGGATTTTCTTATTGAGTTCTATTAATTCAGTTCACATTAAAGCAAACAAAAAAAACGAGAGAAAAAGGAGCAGTTTCTTGATAACAGGAAAAAAATAAGACTTCTTGGAAAAAGGGGAAAATATGGGAATAGAGGAAAAAGTGCATCAACAATTTTGTTAAAAAGTCAATCTTTTTGCTTGAAAATTCTACTATTCCGTAGAAAATTTATCTCTTGAGAAAAATTCATGAAGGATTCAACTGTTTTGTTGAAAAATCAACTGAAATCTTTTTTGAATGAAAATATGACTAATTTTTTTAAATCTTTTTTAATTAAAAAATCATCAGTCTGAGTAGAAATTTCGTCAAAAAGTCACCGTTTTTGGTCCAAAAATCTACTGTTTTGTTGAAGATTAAACTATTTCATAGAAAATGTACCTTTTGAGAAAAATTCACATTTTCTGTTAAAAAATCAATTTAAACATTTTTTGGATAAAAATTCAACTATTTTTTTTAATTTTCGTCTTTTCGGTTTAAAACAATCATCTGTTTTAGTAGAAATTTAATATTTCTTGGATGAAAATGCAACTGTTTGATTGAAAATTCAATAATTTTATTAAAAAGTCATCATTTTTGGTTAAAAATTCAACTTTTTTGTTGAAAATTCGTCTTTTTGGGTGGAATATTCAAGAACTGAAATTTTTTTTAGATGAAACTTCAAATCTTTTTTTTTGTTTTGAAAATTTGTCTTTTTGATTCGAAAATTCATCTGTTTTAGTAGAAATTTCATCTTTTTTGGATAAAAATGCAACTGTTTGGATGAAAATTAATCTTCTTTGCTTGATGAGTCAAATATTTTGTTTGAAAATTTTATTTGAACCACTTTTTTAAGAAATTATTTTTTTGTTGAAAATTCATATTTTTAGTTGAAAATTTATCTTTGGTTGAAGTTGGACTATTTTGTTCAAAAACTGATCTTTTTTTATTGAAAATTCAACTGCGTGGGTAAAAGTTGAACTATTTTCTTAATTTTTTTTTTAATGAAGCTTTAGCTCTTTGGTTGTAAATTTAACTATTTTGTTGAAAGTTAATTTTTTGCTGAAAATACTCATTTTCTGTTTAAAACTCAATTTTTGTACAGAAAATTCGTCTTTTGGCTTTAAGGTTCAACAATTAAGGTGAACTTTTTTTTTCATGGCGGAAAAATCTTTATTTGTTGAAAATTCGTCTTTTTAATTTTAAAATCGACTATTACACTTTTTTGTTGAGAATTTATCTTTCAAGGTTTAACATTCAATTATTTAGTTTAAAATTCAATTATGTTTTTGAAAAATTTAATTATTTTGTATAAAATTTGGGTATTTTTGAAAAAAATTATTTTTATTGTAGAAAAGTCACTTTTTTTCGTTTAAAATAAATAAATTTGAATATTTTGAATCTGTATATGAAATATTGTTTCATTTCATTTATAAAAGATCCTATGTTAAAAATATTACAAGATTAAAATGCTGGCATTTGAAAGTTAATGATCAGGGAAAATAAAAAGAAGTTCGAGGAAAAATTATAGAATTTTAAAAATGAAGTTTTCACGTTGTAAAGCATGTATTTTCTTGAATACCACAAATTTCCGTTAGTCTTAAGTCCCATTTCTTATTATTTCTGGAAACCATAAAATACTATAGTAAAAGGGAAGGGGGGGCTATTTTTTACGGTTTGTTACGGGGGGTGGGGGGGTAAAGAGGGCCCATAAACCGTTACGTAATTTAAGTATGGCCCCTTGCGGCGCTACTGAGCTAATATGAAGCGCTGGAAAGGGGGAATCTGGAACTTACGCGGGCACTACTGAGCTAATATAAGGCCCTGGCAAGGGGGAATCTGGCACGTATGGGGACCCTACTGAACTAATATGATGCGCTGTAAAGAGGGAATCTGGGACTTATGAAGGCCCTACTGAGCTACTAGGAAGCGCCGGAAAAAGGGACTCGAAGAGCTACTAAGATGCGCTGGAAAGGGGGAATCTATGACTCACAGATCACTGCTGAGATAACAGGAAGCACTGGAAAGAAAGAATCTGGGACCTGAGAGGCACTACTGAGCTACTAGAAAGCGCTGGAAAGAGGGATTCTAAGATTTGAGGAGCACTACAGAGGTATTAAGAAGCACTGAAAAGGTGGAATCTGTCACTTGCGGGGACACTACTGAGCTAATATGAAGCGCTGGAAAGGGGGATTCTGGAACTTACGCGGGCACTACTGAGCTAATATGAAGCACCAGAAATGGGGAATGTGGGACTAACGAGAGCACTACTCAGCTAATATGAAGCGCTAGAAAGGGTGAATCTGGGACTTACGGGGGCATTACTGAGCCAATATGAAGCGCT